>LR778269.1:50411126-50610119 GCA_902810595.1 Coregonus sp. 'balchen'
GCGGCCTTGTTAGCTAGCTAACTCGTATAAATAAAGTAGCTAACTAATCTTGCTGTTTCAACCCTCTCATTTTGATCGATCGTAGCTAACGTTAACAAGCTATGTCACAGGCACGTTTGATTGTGCGCAATGCCGGGTTCGCTAGTAGCTAACTAGCTAGTAATTTCCGGATGAGCAACAATAGTAAAACAGTTGTCATTTTAAGGCGGGGCGATAGCATTTCGCTCGTTATGCTACCATTGGCGATTATAGTTAGCTCGGCGATGAATCAATCTAACGTTAAATCCATTGCACATTCAATGTAGCTAACTAAAAGTACATGAATTGTACAGTGTGTCCAGAGCCATCTGTGTGTAAATGCTAGCCAGCCCCGTCTGTTCTATGCTAATCATTACAACAGGTACAAATGGGTGTGGCATGGCAGGGAGTGAATGCACATCCGCGTTTTTCTTTACACGGTAGGAACCAGGCAGCCCCCCCCCCCCCCCCCCCCCCCAGGCTAGCGTGATTTCACTGGTGTGTATTGCATACCATCCACATGAAGTCTTTCCTGGATAATGTTTCCAGTGCAAAGGCTGCATGCATGTTAGCGGAAATCAACAGTGCATGTGTCGTGACCCCAAGCCACAGTACACCAGGCTAGTCTACATGTACATGCTGAAATGGAAAATCTGGGATTGATTGAGCATGGTAAATCAGTGCTGTCGGTAGACCCGTGGGCCATTCTGCATGGTACCAACGGATGTAGGTTATTGATTCATTCACACTAAAGAAGATGTCCCCCACCCCCAGTGTAGTACTTCTCTCACTACTGTCTGTTTGGGTAGGCCCTGGTTTCTGCTCTGTGGACCATTTGTTACATTGTGGATCAAAACGCACTTCACTTTAGTTTCTAAATTACTAGGAAGAAACTGTTCGCTACAATTACCAGAGTGATATTGTAACTTGTTCTGGTACTTGTTTTATTATCAGAAATGACCCTGAGCCTATGAGTTCTTACTTGAGCAAGACACTTAACACACAACTTGCTCTCCATCCAGGGGCGCTCCACTGCGGCTTGACCCTGTGTCCCCCTGTAATTGTATCAAGTGTAGCAGCCATTTCAGCAACATGCCATGCCAACATTTCTCTCTCCTCCTCTGAGTAACCATGTCTCTTCTATTGTCTGTCAGTGTGTTATAACCCTGTTATTCCAAGATGTCCCTCTCCAAGTTTGACATGTTTCTTCTTCTCTCTCCTCAGTCCCTAGTAGCCATGGTTGACATGTTTCTTCTTCTCTCTCCTCAGTCCTGAGTAGCCATGGTTGACATGTTTCTTCTTCTCTCTCCTCAGTCCCTAGTAACCATGGTTGACATGTTTATTCTTCTCTCTCCTCAGTCCTGAGTAGCCATGGTTGACATGTTTCTTCTTCTCTCTCCTCAGTCCCTAGTAACCATGGTTGACATGTTTCTTCTTCTCTCTCCTCAGTCCTGAGTAGCCATGGTTGACAAGAGCGAGGTGGTTCAGAAGGAGCTGGTCCAGAAGGCCAAGCTGGCGGAGCAGGCCGAGCGCTACGATGACATGGCGGCCTCCATGAAGGCTGTAACGGAGGAGGGCACCCAGTTGTCCAATGAGGAGCGGAACCTCCTCTCCGTGGCCTATAAGAATGTGGTGGGGGCCCGGCGCTCCTCCTGGAGGGTGGTGTCCAGCATCGAGCAGAAGACTGAGGGTAGTGAGAAGAAGCAGGCCATGGCCAAGGAGTACAGAGAGAAGATAGAGAAGGAACTGAAGGAGATCTGTAATGATGTGCTGGTAAGACTACTGTCTGTCTCTGTGTGGGGGTCTCTATTTACATTTACATTTTAGTCATTTAGCAGATGCTCTTATCCAGAGCGACTTACAGTTAGTGAATACATATATTTTTTTCATATTCTATTCTATGAGAAGCATAGTCTGTCTCTGTGTGGGGGTCTCTGGCCATTCGTGCTTTATGTCCTCTGATGCTACCCGTCTTTCACCCAGACCGTAGGAAGGAGGACTAGACTATAGTTTCTACAGCTACTAAATCCCCATCAGATATGATGCTTAGTGTTTTAGGTGGCTTGACCCATAGTGAGCTTTCATCCTTCAAAATGCCATATCATTTGCTATCCATCAACTGCTTGCTATGTCAATTTATTGAGGAGGTGCTACAACTGGGGCTCTCCCCCAAACCTTGCCCCTCCCCTCCTCCTGTAATCATTGAGGTTTTCCTGCCTGGCCCTGGTCCAGTTCTGTCAGTAATCAGATGTCAGCCAGTACCCAGGACCTCATTCAGCTCATTATTCCATTCCTCATCTCTGTCCCTTTGTAGAGACACTCTGAGAGGGACAAGTGTCTCAGGTGAGAGAGATGCATCCCCCTGGGTGCATGTTTTGGTTGTTGCCCTAGCATTGGGCCTTCCCCAAACTGTTGCCACAAAATTGGAAGCACAGAATCGCGTTTCCACTGCTCCAGAGTCCAATGGTGGCGAGCTTTACACCACTCCAGCCGACGCTTGGCATTCCGCATGGTGATCTTAGGCTTGTGTGCGGCTGCTCGGCCATGGAAACCCATTTCATGAAGCTCCCGACCAACAGTTCTTGTGCTGACGTTGCTTCCAGAGGCAGTTTGGAATTCAGTAGTGAGTGTTGCAACTGAGGACAGATGATTTTAACGCACTTCAGCACTCGGCGGTGCCGTTCTGTGAGCTTGTGTGGCCTACCACAATGTTTGTCTATGGAGATTGCATGGCTGTGTGCTCAATTTTATACACCCGACGGGTGTGGCTGAAATAGCCGAATCCACTAATTTGAAGAGGTGTTCACATACTTTTGTATATACAGTGGGGAGAACAAGTATTTGATACACTGCCGATTTTGCAGGTTTTCCTACTTACAAAGCATGTAGAGGTCTGTAATCACATTGTATGATTTTTAAGTAATTAATTTGCATTTTATTGCATGACATAAGTATTTGATCACCTACCAACCAGTAAGAATTCCGGCTCTCACAGACCTGTTCGTTTTTCTTTAAGAAGCCCTCCTGTTCCCCACTCATTACCTGTATTAACTGCACCTGTTTGAACTCGTTACCTGTATAAAAGACACCTGTCCACACACTCAATCAAACAGACTCCAACCTCTCCAAAATGGCCAAGACCAGAGAGCTGTGTAAGGACATCAGGGATAAAATTGTAGACCTGCACAAGGCTGGGATGGGCTACAGGACAATAGGCAAGCAGCTTGGTGAGAAGGCAACAACTGTTGGCGCAATTATTAGAAAATGGAAGAAGTTCAAAATGATGGTCAATCACCCTCGGTCTGGGGCTCCATGCAAGATCTCCCCTCGTGGGGCATCAATGATCATGAGGAAGGTGAGGGATCAGCCCAGAACTACACGGCAGGACCTGGTCAATGACCTGAAGAGAGCTGGGACCACAGTCTCAAAGAAAACCATTAGTAACACACTACGCCGTCATGGATTAAAATCCTGTAGCGCACGCAAGGTCCCCCTGCTCAAGCCAGTGCATGTCCAGGCCCGTCTGAAGTTTGCCAATGACCATCTGGATGATCCAGAGGAGGAATGGGAGAAGGTCATGTGGTCTGATGAGACAAAAATAGAGCTTTTTGGTCTAAACTCCACTCGCCGCGTTTGGAGGAAGAAGAAGGATGAGTACAACCCCAAGAACACCATCCCAACCGTGAAGAATGGAGGTGGAAACATCATTCTTTGGGGATGCTTTTCTGCCAAGGGGACAGGACGACTGCACCGTATTGAGGGGAGGATTGATGGGCCCATGTATCGCGAGATCTTGGCCAACAACCTCCTTCCCTCAGTAAAAGCATTGAAGATGGGTCGTGGCTGGGTCTTCCAGCATGACAACGACCTGAAATACACAGCCAGGGCAACTAAGGAGTGGCTCCGTAAGAAGCATCTCAAGGTCCTGGAGTGGCCTAGCCAGTCTCCAGACCTGAACCCAATAGAAAATCTTTGGAGGGAGCTGAAAGTCCGTATTGCCCAGCGACAGCCCCGAAACCTGAAGGATCTGGAGAAGGTCTGTATGGACGAGTGGGCCAAAATCCCTGCAGCAGTGTGTGCAAACCTGGTCAAGACCTACAGGAAACGTATGATCTCTGTAATTACAAACAAAGGTTTCTGTACCAAATATTAAGTTCTGCTTTTCTGATGTATCAAATACTTATGTCATGCAATAAAATGCAAATTATTACTTTAAAATCATACAATGTGATTTTCTGGATTTTTGTTTTAGATTCCGTCTCTCACAGTTGAAGTGTACCTATGATAAAAATTACAGACCTCTACATGCTTTGTAAGTAGGAAAACCTGCAAAATCGGCAGTGTATCAAATACTTGTTCTCCCCACTGTATGTAAACGTAATATTTCAGTTATTTAAATTTTTAATACGTTTACAAACATTTCTATACACCTGTTTTTGCATTGTCATTATGGGGTATTGTGTATAGATTGATCAGGGGGAAAAAGCAATTTAAGCAATTTTTGAATAAGCTGTAATGTAACAAAATGTGGAAAAAGTCAAGGGGTCTGAATACACTGTATGTAGAATATTGGCCTGTTGGAAACTACAACTCTACTACATCACACGGCTGGAAACTACAACTCTCTACTACATCACACGGCTGGAAACTACAACTCTCTACTACATCACACGGCTGGAAACTACAACTCTCTACTACATCACACGGCTGGAAACTACAACTCTCTACTACATCACACGGCTGGAAACTACAACTCTCTACTACATCACACGGCTGGAAACTACAACTCTCTACTACATCACACGGCTGGAAACTACAACTCTCTACTACATCACACGGCTTGATCTGATTTATCTCTAGAGAAACTGGTGCTGGGGTCTGGACCTGTCTATACACTGTTAGGTGAAACCTTGGTGCTGGGGTCTCTCTTACCCACTCGGTGGTCCCTGATGAGGGAATATTCAAATTCTTGACCATTATGATTGAAAGCAAGTCATTGATTATTTCCTGTCTGGATAAGCCAGCCTACAGAGCCAAACCATCAATGTTGTCCGTCTTTGTACTATTGGTCACCTTACCCAGGACTGGTACTAACAATTCACATGTAAATAACTGAGTGTGGTGGCTGGGTGTTATTTGCATATTTCTAACAAACTGTCTTCTGTCTCTCTCTCTCTACAGGGTCTTCTGGACAAGTTCCTCATCCCCAATGCTACTCCAGCCGAGAGCAAAGTCTTCTATTTGAAGATGAAAGGAGATTACTACCGCTACTTAGCCGAGGTGGCTGTTGGAGAGGAGAAAGCCGGTAAGCCCTGTGCTAAGTCTCCTTTGTGCTAGCCAACCAGGTGTGTGTGTGTTTGGGAACATGTAGTCAGGTGTGTAATCCACACCTCTAGAGGTAGACGGGGCCAGGACCGGCTCCTGTTAACTAGGCACTACAGCAGGGGTTCCTAAACTTTTTTGGCCTGCAACCCCATTTTGATATCAACCTTTTTTTGCGACTCCACCATCTAAAAAAAAGTAGCGTAATGGACAGCCAATGTCTGCTTTTTTATTGGGCTATGACAGTCTGTTACAAATCAGTCTGACAGTATGTACCAAGGCGATTTGTTTTATTTCTGTTTTTATCGCCATCTCATTTTAAAATCACAGCTAGCGGTGTGGTTCAGAGGGCTGGTAACAGCTAGCGGTGTGGTTCAGAGGGCTGGTAACGGATAGCGGTGTGGTTCAGAGGGCTGGTAACAGATAGCGGAGTGGTTCAGAGGGCTGGTAACGGATAGCGGAGTGGTTCAGAGGGCTGGTAACGGATAGCGGAGTGGTTCAGAGGGCTGGTAACGGATAGCGGAGTGGTTCAGAGGGCTGGTAACGGATAGCGGAGTGGTTCAGAGGGCTGGTAACGGATAGCGGAGTGGTTCAGAGGGCTGGTAACGGCCAGCGGTGTGGTTCAGAGGGCTGGTAACGGCCAGCGGTGTGGTTCAGAGGGCTGGTAACGGCTAGCGGAGTGGTTCAAAGGGCTGGTAACGGCCAGCGGTGTGGTTCAGAGGGCTGGTAACGGCCAGCGGTGTGGTTCAGAGGGCTGGTAACGGCCAGCGGTGTGGTTCAGAGGGCTGGTAACAGCTAGCGGTGTGGTTCAGAGGGCTGGTAACAGCTAGCGGAGTGGTTCAGAGGGCTGGTAACAGCTAGCGGTGTGGTTCAGAGGGCTGGTAACAGCTAGCGGTGTGGTTCAGAGGGCTGGTAACAGCTAGCGGAGTGGTTCAGAGGGCTGGTAACAATGTTTGGTTTGTTAAATGTGATCTGCATCTCCAGCGCGTGTAATGTCTGTTTTTATAGTTTACTCTGTTTGCTACTGGAGTAGTCTTTCTCCCTCCCCTCCTGGTGCATGCTGCTAACCACACCAAGCCCTGCCCCCTGTCACGCCAAGCCCTGCCCCCTGTCACGCCAAGCCCTGCCCCCTGTCACGCCAAGCCCTGCCCCCTGTCACGCCAAGCCCTGCCCCCTGTCACGCCAAGCCCTGCCCCCTGTCACGCCAAGGCCCTGCCCCCCCCCCCTGCCCCTTTCACCACACCACTAGAGAGAGATGGTAGCAGACACTACCATAGAGGAGCTGGTAGCAGAACCTAACCAGAGAGAGATGGTAGCAGACACTACCAGAGAGAGATGGTAGCAGACACTACCAGAGAGAGATGGTAGCAGACACTACCAGAGAGAGATGGTAGCAGACACTACCAGAGAGAGATGGTAGCAGACACTACCGAGAGAGATGGTGCAGACCACTACCAGAGAGAGATGGTAGCAGACACTACCAGAGAGAGATGGTAGCAGACACTACCAGAGAGAGATGGTAGCAGACACTACCAGAGAGAGATGGTAGCAGACACTACCAGAGAGAGATGGTAGCAGACACTACCAGAGAGAGATGGTAGCAGACACTACCAGAGAGCGATGGTAGCAGACACTACTAGAGAGAGAGGGTAGCAGACACTACCAGAGAGCGATGGTAGCAGACACTACCAGAGAGAGATGGTAGCAGACACTACCAGAGAGCGATGGTAGCAGACACTACCAGAGAGCGATGGTAGCAGACACTACCAGAGAGAGATGGTAGCAGACACTACCAGAGAGAGATGGTAGCACACACTACCAGAGAGAGATGGTAGCACACACTACCAGAGAGCGATGGTAGCACACACTACCAGAGAGAGATGGTAGCAGACACTACCAGAGAGAGATGGTAGCACACACTACCAGAGAGAGATGGTAGCAGACACTACCAGAGAGCGATGGTAGCACACACTACCAGAGAGAGATGGTAGCAGACACTACCAGAGAGAGATGGTAGCAGACACTACCAGAGAGAGATGGTAGCAGACACTACCAGAGAGAGATGGTAGCAGACACTACCAGAGAGAGATGGTAGCAGACACTACTAGAGAGAGAGGGTAGCACACACTACCAGAGAGCGATGGTAGCACACACTACCAGAGAGAGATGGTAGCAGACACTACCAGAGAGAGATGGTAGCAGACACTACCAGAGAGCGATGGTAGCACACACTACCAGAGAGAGATGGTAGCAGACACTACCAGAGAGAGATGGTAGCAGACACTACCAGAGAGAGATGGTAGCAGACACTACCAGAGAGCGATGGTAGCACACACTACCAGAGAGAGATGGTAGCAGACACTACCAGAGAGAGATGGTAGCAGACACTACCAGAGAGAGGGTAGAGATGGTATTAGACACTACTAGAGTGAGATGGTAGCAGACACTACCAGAGCGAGATGGTAGCACACACTACTAGAGAGAAAGAGAGAGGGAGAGAGAAGGGTATGACCTGTTTCCTTTGTGCTGCAGCAGTAGAGCTGTGTCCTGGTTGATCCAGGATGGTTGTCTGCTCTGATCCAGGGCTTTAGGTCTTCTATAAACATTACTACATGGTGTGCCACACCCAAGAACATAGGGCTGACTCACTGACTTTACTGCTACGTAGGGTACCACGCCCATGAAACTGACCTCATTCGGCCCACTCATACATAGTCCTAGTGTTATTCATAGGAGTCATAGTTTGTGGACAGCCAGATATTCTGAATGAAGGGCACGCTGAGGCTAGTTCTAGTCACAGACGGAACCTGTGAGGGAGGCCAGTAGAGGCTAGTTCTAGTCACAGACGGAACCTGTGAGGGAGGCCAGTAGAGGCTAGTTCTAGTCACTGAAGGAAGCTGTGAGGGAGGCCAGTAGAGGCTAGTTCTAGTCACAGACGGAACCTGTGAGGGAGGCCAGTAGAGGCTAGTTCTAGTCACTGAAGGAAGCTGTGAGGGAGGCCAGTAGAGGCTAGTTCTAGTCACTGAAGGAACCTGTGAGGGAGTCCAGTAGAGGCTAGTTCTAGTCACTGAAGGAACCTGTGAGGGAAGCTAGTCAGAGAGAGAATGTGTGAACAGGAAGTTACAGCAGGGCGCGGTTCCTCTTAGTGTCAGTCTGTTGTGTTGCGCTGCACAGAGGAAGACGTCATCTAGTCTACACACCTCTCTGTTACTAGCAGAGGAAATATACCAACTTAATGCTCCTCATAGACCTAAGGCCCCGTACACCCTCACCACTACAAGGCCCCGTACACCCTCACCACTACAAGGCCCCGTACACCCTCACCACTACAAGGCCCCGTACACCCTCACCACTACAAGGCCCCGTACACCCTCACCACTACAAGGCCCCGTACACCCTCACCACTACAAGGCCCCGTACACCCTCACCACTACAAGGCCCCGTACACCCTCACCACTACAAGGCCCCGTACACCCTCACCACTACAAGGCCCCGTACACCCTCACCACTACAAGGCCCCGTACACCCTCGCCACTACAAGGCCCCGTACACCCTCACCACTACCAGGCCCCGTACACCCTCACCACTACAAGGCCCCGGTACACCCTCACCACTACAACCATTGTGATACCGTTATCACTTTGACTCATTGACTACAACCGTAACTTCCAGACCACAACATGCCTAGATTTGGTTGCTCTTAGTTTTTCAAGTTGTATTTTTTGGGTTAGTATTTCTGGTCTTAAAGACAGAACACTGTCTGAATAAAGTTATTCAGTAAAATGACAATTGATGTTATCCTCTTAAAGAGATGTATTTGTTTAATGTAGTATATTTATAATCTCTCTCTCTCCTCCCTCCAGCCATCATCGGTAACTCCCAGGAGGCCTATAAGGATGCGTTTGAGATCAGTAAGAACGACATGCAGCCCACCCACCCTATCCGTCTGGGTCTGGCTCTCAACTTCTCGGTCTTCTATTACGAGATCCTCAACTCCCCTGAGCAGGCCTGCAAACTGGCCAAGACGGTATGTGGCCGGTTGATGAAGGGTTGACAGTCCTGTAGGGCAGTGAGTCTCAACTGGTGGGTCGCAGGAAGTTTTCAAAGGGTCCTGGGTGTCTGAAGAAGGTGACTGAAGTGACCCCTTGAAATGTAGGTCCTGCGACAAAACCAGTTGAGATTCACTGCCGTAGGGCCTTTATACACGTGCAAAGGATATGGGACCGCATAAGACGGCTTGCTTGGATAACGTCATATCTACTCTGTTTATTATCTATCCTGATTACCTAGTCACTTTACCCCTACCTACATGTACATATTACCTCCACTAACTGGTACCCCTACACACTGACTCTGTACTGGTACTCCTTGTATATAGTCTCATTACTACCTCATACCCCTACACGCTGACTCGGTACTGGTACTCCTTGTATATAGTCTCATTACTACCTCATACCCCTACACGCTGACTCTGTACTGGTACTCCTTGTATATAGTCTCATTACTACCTCATACCCCTACACACTGACTCTGTACTGGTACTCCTTGTATATAGTCTCATTACTACCTCGTACCCCTACACAGTGACTCTGTACTGGTACTCCTTGTATATAGTCTCATTACTACCTCGTACCCCTACACAGTGACTCGGTACTGGTACTCCTTGTATATAGTCTCATTACTACCTCATACCCCTCACACTGACTCTGTACTGGTACTCCTTGTATATAGTCTCATTACTACCCTCGTACCCCTACACAGTGACTCTGTACTGTACTCCTTGTATATAGTCTCATTACTACCATCATACCCCTTCACACTGACTCGGTTACTGGTACTCCTTGTATATAGTCTCATTACTACCATCATACCCCTTCACACTGACTCGTACTGGTACCCTTGTATATAGTCTCATTACTACCTCATACCCTACACGTGACTCGGTACTGGTACTCCTTGTATATAGTCTCATTACTACCTCATACCCCCTTCACATGACTCGTACTGGTACTCCTTGTATATAGTCCTCATTATTACCTCATACCCCTACACAGTGACTCGGTACTGGTACTCCTTGTATATAGTCTCATTATTGTTATTTTATTGTGTTAGTATTTCCTTTTTTAATTGGCTACTTTTTCTGACTTTTTAACTCTGCATTGTTGGTTAAGGGCTTGTTAGTCAGCATTTCACGGTAAAGTCTACACCTGTTTTATTCGGCGCATGTGACCGCTGCGGCCGCTGATTGGCTGAATACCCAGGGCGTGATTTGGTTGGTAATGCTGAACGATTATCCAACATTTCGGTACATTTTAGGTTTTTAAACAATTCATTGACCGACGTAGGTTCAATTATTTGACTTCCATTAATTATTTTATTATTCTATGAGCTCAGTGTGCACAGTTTCTCTAGAGATATATCAGATCCAGCCTGAACTGTGTGATGTAGTAGGGAGTTGGAGTTTCCAACAGGCCCAATATTCTATATAGTTTACCGCATAAAACGTGGTAATTAACTACAATGACCATAATCCATTGCGCATCTATACTGAACAAAAATATAAACGCAACATGTAAAGTGTTGGTCCCGTGTTTCAAAGATCACCGAAATTTCCACACGCACAAAAAGCATATTTCTCTCATTTGGTGCATAAATTTGTTTACATCCCTGTTAGTGAGCATTTCTCCTTTGCCAAGATAATCCATCCACCTGACAGGTGTGGCATATCAAGAAGCTGATTAAACAGCATGATCATTACACAGGTGCACCTTGTGCTGGGGACAATAAAAGGCCACTCTAAAATGTGCAGTTTTGTCACACAACACAATGCCACAGATGTCTCAAGATTTGTGGGAGCATGCAATTGGCATGCTGACTGCAGGAATGTCCACCAGAGCTGTTCCCAGAGAATTGAATGTTCATTTCTCTACCATAAGCCGCCTCCAACGTCATTTATTAATTGTTTTATTCTGTGCTACATCATTCTAACCAAATAATCAAAACCGAAATAAAAAATGTGATTGATCTTGTGATTTTAAACCTAACCATAACCACACTGGTAACCTTGTGATTTTAAACCTAACCTTAACCACACTGGTAACCTTCTGATTTTAATCCTAACATTAACCACACTGGTAACCTTGTGATTTTAATCCTAACATTAACCACACTGGTAACCTTATTTCTAACCTTAAATTTAGACCAAAAAGCTCATTTTTGTTTTCAGTAATTTTTTTACGATCAAGCCAATTTTGACTTTGTGGCTGTGGTAACTAGTGGAAACCAGGGAGAACGCAACAAGCATTCAGATACAATAAGTGAAAACATGATCTAGCTGGGGATGGCTAGCTAACATAATGTCACAAAGCATGATGCGCTAGCCAGGTAACTTTCATAACTTCATATTTCTGAGTTAGTCAGATATTAGTTAAGACTTGAAATTGGCATGGGAGCTAACCAGCTAGCAAGCTACCAGCTAGCTATAGCTAACTCGCTGCTTATCAGAGGTAGATAACAGGTTAATTTGAGCAAAACAATTCACCAACATTTTTCTTAATATTTCTCAAAATGACTGTAGCTAAGCTAATTCATTTGATGATGCTTTGTGATGCACCCAGTTTTCTGCTGTGTTATTCCACGTCCCCCTGTCACCTGCAGTAGAATCTGATGAACAACATGGGGGAATGCTTTTTGCCAGAGTTGAGATGCAAAAGGTTCTAGCTAGTGTGTCCCTGTGTCCGTCGTGTTTTAATGTCACGTGCACAAGTACAGTGAAATGCCTTTCTTGCAAGCTCCAAACCCAACAATGCAGTAATCAATATCAATGTAGCACAACAATGTGATTGGATGTAACTGTTGTTCTCCTGCAGGCTTTCGATGATGCTATTGCAGAGCTTGATTCTCTGAGTGAAGACTCGTACAAAGACAGCACCTTGATCATGCAGCTGCTGAGAGACAACTTGACAGTAAGTGTCACACTACATCATAGTTCCCCTGCTGTCACTGGGTTGAGTTATGATGTAGAGAGGTTGGGTCATGTATTACATCATAGTTCCCTGCTGTCACTGGGTTGAGTTATGATGTAGAGAGGTTGGGTCATGTATTACATCATAGTTCCCTGCTGTCACTGGGTTGAGTTATGATGTAGAGAGGTTGGGTCATGTATTACATCATAGTTCCCCTGCTGTCACTGGGTTGAGTTATGATGTAGAGAGGTGGGTCATGTATTACATCATAGTTCCCTGCTGTCACTGGGTTGAGTTATGATGTAGAGAGGTAGGGTCATGTATTACATCATAGTTCCCCTGCTGTCACTGGTTGAGTTATGATGTAGAGAGGTTGGTCATGTATACATCATAGTCCCTGCGTCACTGGGTTGAGTTATGATGTAAGAGGTAGGGTCATGTATTACATCATAGTTCCTGCTGTCATGGTTGAGTTATGATGCAGAGGTAGGGTCTGTTACACATAGTTCCCTGCTGTCACTGGTGAGTTATGATGTAGAGAGGTAGGTCATGTATAATCACAGTTCCTGCTGTCAGGGTGAGTTATGATGTAGAGAGGTAGGGTCATGTATTACTCATAGCTCCCTGCTGTCACTGGGTTGAGTTATGATGTAGAGAGGTAGGGTCATGTATTACATCATAGCTCCCTGCTGTCACTGGGTTGAGTTATGATGTAGAGAGGTAGGACAGTCACTGGTGTCTCACTCCTTTGGCACATATTCCTGAGACAAAGCAAAAGAATGTAACCTGTGTTTGACCTGCTAAATGAATGTACCCAGTACGAGTTCAGCTCTGCTGACATGTAATGTGTATGTTGTCCTACAGTGTTTGAACATGTTCTCTCTCATCTCTGTAGTTGTGGACTTCTGACAACCAGGGAGACGGGGAGGATGCTGAGGAGGGTAGAGACTGACCTGGTCCCTGTCTGTCTGACTGTCATCATCCCTGTCAACTCTTCATCCTCTATCTATCAACACTGAGACAGACAGACAGACGGACCACCTCATCCAGCCCAGCACCTCTCTTTAGTTCTGTCTGTCCCAACGTCTCACTCACCTCCATACGTTTACTCTTCTTTTGGAGTCATTGTTGGGGGGGTTGCTTTCCAGGACTTGGTTGAGGGAGGGGTTGGTGGGACGTACAGCATGGTAGGTTGAGGGAGGGTTTGGTGGGATGTACAGCATGGTAGGTTGAGGTGAGGCACTTGTCTACTGACCGTATTATTATTTGTGTGGCCAGCAATAGGGTTTTCCATGTATGTTGAAGGGTGAGGGCAAGTTCTCAACTCATGCAATGTGGCAAGTTCAGGTTTAGAATAAACCTGGTATACTCTACTACCTGTGTTCATGTTAATGATCTTGTGCTTGACAACATTGCTTGATTCATTTGTGGTTCAACATCAGTCTCTCTTGATTGGAGGAGGCAGCAGCGAGCGGTTTTAGTCTGTAGCTACCTAGACAACTGACAGCTACCTAGACAACTGACAGCTACCTAGACAACTGACAGCTACCTAGACAACTGACAGCTACCTAGACAACTGACAGCTACCTAGACAACTGACAGCTACCTAGACAACTGACAGCTACCTAGACAACTGACAACAGGAGCATTAGGGGATAGTCCTGAGGCATCTATCGATGGTGTTGTCTGCGCCCCAAATGGCACCCTAGTCTCTAAATATTGCACTACTTTAGACCTGAACTCTATGGGCCCTGGTCAGAAACCTGTGCACTATGAAGGGAATAGGGCGCCATTTGAGAGGAGACCTTGGATAGAGAGGTTACATTCCATAAAACTGTCACTATACTGCTCCAGTTTCTTCTTCTTCTTCAGTTTGACTGACCTGCTGACGTCATTGTATTTCTGTGTCATTTAGGAGGTATAGAAAAGTCTAGAACAAAGAGGACATGCTTAATACTGGGACTGTTTGAACCAGCAGAGCAGGATGAATTTCCCCATGTGCTTATCTAGTTACTGCTTTTTCCAGTTAAGGTTTTTATTTTAATAATAGTTTTTTTCTTTTGATACTTGTGGCTAAGAACTAGTTAATGGGGAGGAAAGGGAGATTGTTGTTGGGCTGGCTAGCTTTGTCCATGTCTTTTGGAATTTTCATACAAAACACCCAAGCATAACTGTTATCTGGAGGGAAATGTTATTTCATGTATGTGGAATAAAAAGGTAATTTAAAAGTTTACAGTGTCCAGTCTGAATTATTTTAGAGCTCCAATCTCCAGTTTTCCTCACACCTTTATAAGAGATCACAAATCTGGCAATGCCGTGACCCAGTCTATTGGTCCCATGACTCTCCAGAGTATGAAATGAAGGGATCGGCATACTGCAAACAGTCCAGGTTGGCTGGTTCAAACAAAACATGGTATTTCCCTTCAACTGAGGAAACAAGGTTGTTGGTTAAGCTACTGTTGTGTCGACAGCGTTCCACAGGGATTCTGGGCCATGTTGACTCCAATGCTTCCCACAGTCTGTCAAGTTGGCTGGATGTCCTTTGGGTGGTGCACCATTCTTGATACACAGGAAACTTGAGCGTGAAAAATCCAGCAGCATTGCAGTTCTTGACACAAACCGGTGCACCTGTTACCATACCCTGTTCAAAGGCACTTAGCATTTGTCTTGCCCATTCACCCTCTGAATGGCACACATACACAATCCATGTCTGAATTGTCTCAAGGCTTAAAAATCCTTCTTTAACCTGTCTCCTCCCTTTCATCTACACTGATTGAAGTGGATTTAACAAGTGACATCAGTAAGGGATCATAGCTTTCACCTGGACAGTCTTTCATGGAATGAGCAGATGTTCTTAATGTTTTGTGTACTAGGTGCACCAGGTCGGACTCCCCTTTGCCGCCAGAACTGACTCCAAACAGACTCTTTGCCTGTTTGATGGTTCGTCGGAGGGCATAGCGGGATTTCTTATAAGCTTCCGGGTTAGAGTCCCGCCGCTCCTTGAAAGCAGCAGCTCTACCCTTTAACTCAGTGCGGATGTTTCCTGTAATCCATGGCTTCTGGTTGGGGTATGTACGTACAGTCACTGTGGGGAGGACGTCGTCGATGCACTTATTGATGAAGCCAGTGACTGATGTGGTGTACTCCTCAATGCCATCAGAAGAATCCCGGAACATATTCCAGTCCTGTAGCTTAGCATCTGCTTCATCTGACCACTTTCTTATTGACAGAGTCACTGGTGCTTCCTGCTTTAGTTTTTGCTTATAAGCATGAATCAGGAGGATAGAGTTATGGTCAGATTTGCCAAATGGAGGGCGAGGGAGAGCTTTGTAGTGTCTCTGTGTGTAGAGTAAAGGTGGTCTAGAGCTTCTTTTCCTCTGGTTGCACATTTAACATGCTGGTAGAAATGAGGTAGAACAGATTTAAATTTCCCTGCATTAAAGTCCCCGGCCACTAGGAGCGCTGCCTCTGGATGAGCGTTTTCCTGTTTGTTTATGGCCTTATACAGTTCATTGAGTGCGGTCTTCGTGTCAGCATCGGTTGGTGGTGGTAAATAGACAGCTACGAAGAATATAGATGAAAACTCTCTTGGTAGATAGTGTGGTCTACCGCTTCTCATGATATACTCTACCTGTCGGGTGTCTGGAGCAAATCCCTCTCGTCCAACTCATGAAATAAAAATTATTTGTCCAGTTCAAGGTGAGTAATCGCTGTTCTGATGTCCAGAAGCTCTTTTCGGTCATAAGAGACAGTAGCAGCAACAAAGGTACAAAATAAGTTAAAAACAATGGGAAAAAACACACAAAATAGCACGGTTGGTTAAGAGTCCATATTACGGCAGCCATCCCCTCCGGCGCCATTATCACTCCTCAGTTGTCCAGTGTTGGTGATTGCGTGCCCACTGGAGCCGCTTCTTCTTGTTTTTAGCTGATAGGAGTGGAACCCGGTGTGGTCGTCTGCTGCAATAGCCCATCCGTGACAAGGATCGACGAGTTGTGTGATCCGAGATGCCGTTCTGCACACCACTGTTGTACTACGCCGTTATTTGCCAGTTTATGGCCAGCATGTTAGCTTGCATGATTCTTGCCATTCTCCTTTGACCTCTCATCAACGAGCTGTTTTCACCCACATGACTGCTGCTGACTGGATGTTTTTTGTTTGTCGCACCATTCTCTGTAAACCCTAGACACTGTCTGTAGGAGTGAACCATTGTTGTGAACGTGGTGGCGTGAAAAGCCCAGAAGGCCGGCCGTTTCTGAGATACTGGAACCGGCGCGCCTGGCACCGATGATCATACCACGCTCAAAGTCACTTAGGTCACAATTTTTTCCAATTCTAACGTTCAATCAAACAGTAACTGGATGCCTGTCAGCCTGCTTTATATAGCAAGCCACAGCCACACTGCCTGTAGGAGCGAACCATTTTCGTGAGCGTGGTGGTGTACCTAATAAACTGGCCACCACGGGCAGCTTATTATTGTGTATATATATATATTCAATAATATGACATGGGCCTGTTTTATTAATGACTTTTGCACAATTTTTCTGTTGTCATAATAATCTGTATTGAGCATTTGGCTGACCTACGAAGATGGGCCGGCCCGGTTTTCTGATTGGCTGAGCTGAGGTGTGGCCGGCCTGGTACTCTGATTGGCTGAGCTGAGGTGGCGTAAATTCACATTCAAAGTTAAACCACGTGCATCATCAGAGGGAATGACGGTGCTTTTAAGACAACTGGGAACTCGAAAAAAAACAAGGTCAAATCATGACATCAGTGATCTTCAGGTCGAAAAGTCAGAGCTCTAGAAAGATGCCAGAGATTCCAACTTGGAATTCCAAGTTGGATGACGGTTGAAAATTATTTTTCCCAGGCGAGCTAGTTTTTTTCTGAGTTCCCAGTTATTTTGAATGCATTGAAGTTGGAGATTTCCAAGTTCCCAGTTCCCGGTTGATCTGAAGGCGGCATAAAACCAGCCCTGACTCTGTCAGTCACTCAGTCAGAACAGAAAACCCCTGAAAGGTAGTGCTGAGAAAAAGGGCTCTTGATGCCGATGCTGCTAAATTAACCAATTTATTTGCTAAAATGTCTGGTTCTGCAGGTCCGAGTGCTGTGTCTGTGTCTGTGAGTAATGACAGATCAGCTGCTGTGGTGCAGTCGAGGTAGGAAGAAAACAGAGAAAGACACACTGACACAGATCATGTCGCCTAGGCCTAGTGTTTACACAGCGGGAAATGCAGAAGTATTTTATTTTTCGCAATGATAAGCTTGTCAAAAAAAATTTACCGATACAAACTTGAAACCACTTGAAACTCCTGGACAACAGTTGTGATTGTCCATTCCATATTGTCCATTTTAAAAAGTGTCCGTCTCGTTACATTGTCATACATGTTATCTCCAGCCTGTAGGCTACAGAAAACGTTGTGTGCCAAACAGGTGATGTATTGATTACAATATATATTTTTTAACCGTTTGGAACAATGTAAACAACACTAAATAAAGTATAAGCGTACCAGCGAGTCTGTTAAGCCTTTATTACAGCAAAGACTAAAAACAGTCGCATTCATTCGTGAATGCAATTTCCGAAATGGAACGGTTTATTGTTTAAGCTAATTATTAAAGGCTCACTTTATTTTATTTAAAAACGAAAATGCTTGATTGCATTTCAAATCATGAATGACTCATATGCTGTGTGATGACGTGGACGAATGAATGATTGATTGATAGAGTAGCCTATATAAATATTGAAATAATGACATGACTTATTATAATGATCATAATAACAGTAATAATGACAATAAGAAGGAGATCAAGAAAAAGGAGCGTTATTGTTATAATTATTATAAATATCATTTTTCGGATAATTTGGAATAAATTATAAATAATACCAGAGAGTTCTAACGAAAAAAGAGTGTAAAGCCTTTATTACAGCAAAGCAAAGATTCAAAACAGACGAATTTGTGAAATTGTTACTTAACAAGTCGTTGTGTGAGGCTTGGTGCTCAAGGAATCAGTAGACTATTAAATAAACACTCAAACAGGCAACAGAAGCAAGATCTGTCTTATTTCTGTAGCTATATTGATGATTTATAAAGCCAGGCACATTTAACAGTTAAGCTATTGATTATAGACCTAATTAAATTGGGGTTTCCTCTCCTCACTTTTCTTAGACAATAAGGCGAGGGCTGTTTTCTCATCTCCTCATTCTGCTGCTACCTCCGCCACATTGTTCTCAACACCAATATGCTGGTTAATTTGGCTGTTATGCACATAGCATCATGGTCTAGGAAAAGGCGCCAATTCAACATTGTTCTTATGTAATATAACCATATACAATTTCAGTAGACTGATGGTCTGTGCCGTCCCCATGGCCTCCACAATGGATCAGTTCACTCAGACAGGCGCCAATCAGTCGGATAAACACTCCAAACAGCCTACCCGACCGCTCCGAGTCGTCCGCATGGTCTTAAAGCACACTGTTGCCTCGTGTTGTATCACATTTCAATTATAAAACTGGGGGGGGGGACAAAAATGCAATTTCAGAATGTGAGGGGGACATGTTATCCACACAACATCACACAAGGGGACGAGCCGACATATCTAGGCTAACCCCAATACGACTGGCTCAATATTCTGGTATGTTATCCACACAACATCACACAGCCTAGCCTAAAGCTGTGATGCTTCCCTCAGCATAAGACAATGATGAGGCACCCCCTCAATTGGTAAAAGGAACAATGTTATCATTATTATTATTATTATTGTTGCTGAACATTGGACTTTGTTGTTATTATAACGTCTATGGTCCCAGCCTGGTCTCATAGGCTAGATGTAACAGAGGAAACGTAAATCCGGGACACTCAAATTAGTATGATATGTTAGGTTTTGTACAGTTACATAAGACAGAAGGTTACATAAGGAAAAAACGAAAGGAGGGTGGATTGTCAGGGTGGATGAGTATGTGTATAACACAAATGTCTAACAACCAAAAGGTTGTGTGTTTGAATCTCATCATGGACACTTTAGCATTTGAGCTAATTAGCAACTTTGCAACTACTCGCATGTTAGCCAACCCTAACCTAACTCCTAACCCTTTAACCTAACTCCTAACCCTAACCTTTAACCTAACTCCTAACCCTAACCTTAACCCTAACGGCAGGTAGCCTAGCGGTTAAGCGCATTGGGCCAGTAACTGAAAGGTTGCTGGTTTGTCTCCCCGAGCCGACAAGGCAGTTAACCCCCAACAACAGCTGCTCCCTGCCCCCAGCACCTCTCTGATTCAGAAAAATTAATAATAAATGCGGAAGACACATTTTGATTGAATGCATTCCGTTGTGCAACTGACTAGGTATTCCCTTTCCCTAGTGCACACAAAAAGTCAATGTGTTTTGCATTTTCAACTCTACGGATAGTTTTGTCACAAAAACTGTTGCGTTGAATAGCGAACGTGCCTACTCTGGTCTTGGCACATGCACTCTAGCCAACAGCTGGCAGATAGTCCTACAGTGAGGGTAGACTAGTCTACATGATGACATTATATTATGGATAAGAGCGAGAATATTTGTATTTGTCAAACGGCAGTCAAGCGTCGATCATCTTGTCCCTGAATCAGACCCTGGATATTTATTGGAAAGGAGCATCAAGCTCATCACCGTGCCCTTTCACCACCCTGTGAAGTTCATCATAAATGATTTAATCTGTAGCCTAATAAACTGCATGGTTCACCACCCTGTGAAGTTCATCATAAATGATTTAATCTGTAGCCTAATAAACTGCATGGGTTCCTGAGTCCTGGTGGGAGGACCACACACCATATCAGCGTGTTTACTTCCGTATGATGGTTTTTATATCAATATTTTCCCATAAAGGTGTTTCCACCTCCATTTCTCGCATCATACAGACGGGTTGCTTCCTTGTGTAGCTATAGTGCATTGCATTCCTATTGGCTAAACTGTTTAGGATAGATGGCCAGTCCCATATGGGCTTCCCCCTCCGTTTACGCTGCTGAATGTATCTCCCAGGGAGGACATGGCCTATAGGCCATGATTAATTATTGTGAAGATCTAAACTATAGACTGATCTAGACTATAGACTGATCTAGACTATAGACTGATCTAGACTATAGACTGATCCAGACTATAGACTGATCTAGATTATAAACTGATCTAGACTATAGACTGATCTAGATTCTAGACTGATCTAGACTATAGACTGATCTAGATTCTAGACTGATCTTTATTATAGACTGATCTAGACTATAGACTGATCTAGATTCTAGACTGATCTAGACTATAGACTGATCTAGATTCTAGACTGATCTAGATTATACATACACTGAGTGAACTAAACATTAAGAACACCTGCTCTTTCCATGACATAAACTGACCAGGTGAAAGCTACGATCCCTTATTGATGTCACCTGTTAAATCCACTTAAATCGGTGTAGATGAAGGGGAGGAGACAGGTTAAAGAAGGATTTCTAAGCCTTAGAGGGTGAATGGACAAGACAAAAGATTTAACTGTAGTTGTAAAAATCTTTGTCTCCATCTTGTTGTAGGTTGAGGGACTAATTTACTTCCATTAGCTACTACTAGCTAGCATGACTATAGCCAGTAACCAGGTAGGGCTTTGTTCAGTTGTTGTTGAGTTGGTTTTATTGGCATGTTAACGTAATAATCTCAGCATTTTAGCTAACATGAGTAGTGATGTTAGGTTTGATACCGGAGCTCCGAGGCGTACATCGAAATCGCTAAACAGTTAACTTAGAAGCAGTGTGCGATGCGTGTATTACTTTATCAGAAGTACGTCATCAAGACGTCCGAAGCTTCGTTTGATCAAAATGCGAGATCCCACTGATTTCTCCGTGGTTCAGGTGCTTTCTTCTTCTTCGGTATATTGGCGTTCGCAGAATTAGTGTGCATCCTACCACCTACTGTGTGGGAGGGAAACAGGATTCCCCAAAAAACAGAACAAACTAAGAAGTAAAAGAAACTGGACATTATTGTGGCTGCGGCAGAAAAGTTTTTTGGGACTTAAGGATTTTACATCTGAATACTTGTGATGGGTACTGGCGCCAGAAGATGGCCCTCCATCCCAGGCTTCCCTTGAGCCTGTGTAGGGATCAGACCTGTTTTATTTTTTGTCAATCTCCTTCACCCTTACAGGGCACTCCAGGACCTCGGGATCATGATCCCCACCACAATTGCAACACCGTCGTCCTTCTACACACCGTTCTTCAGCATACTCTGTCCGTCTGCACACACTTGAAACATGGACAAATCCTTTACAATTTTTACTCTTCAGTGGTTTGGGAACGAAAGCTCTTACAGTGTATCTTACATAACCAAGCTTCACATGCAAGTAGGTATTTGCTCTTTATCAAAAAACATCCGGACCGACAGACTTTCCTCTTTTTCTCCATTCACCCAGCGGGTCAGACGCCGGGCACCAACCACACCAGGAAATTATCTTCAGGTATTCAACCTGAACATCCGTCGTCACCCCTGAGATGACCCCTTTGACGGGTGCTCTGCTCCGAAGTTCAAAGCACGATACTTCTGTTGTCCGGATTCTTTTGAGGCCCACTGCAATCTTCCTCTGTTCTTCAGAAATACAATTAATCAAAATAAGACCACTCCTGGTCAGTCTGACAGGGGTCTCCCACATCCTTACTCAGCAAACGCATCCCAACAATAAATTATTTATCATTCATACACGTATCCTCCACTCCAATTTTAGACAATGTCCTTTTTGTTCCATTTTTAGATACTACTGTTGTCCATTCAGGACATTCATCTTCACCAACTTCGCTCGACTCACTGCTTGATTCGAACTCAGGATCCATTTCCGCCATCTCTCCTTCTCCTCCGAAAAAAACGTTCCTTCCGGTGCTTTCTTCGATTCCAAGCTGCGTTCCAACACCGACCTCTACTGGACATCGTAGTTACAAGGATCGTTAGAATTTTATACAAAATGTTTTATCTGACCGGTAGCTTAGCAGGTAGAGAAGGGAACTATAGAACATTTATGGACGTGAGGGTATGAGGTTGAATCCCTTTGAAGACGCATTGTTTTGAAAATTGTTTTATGTGAAACCACACTTTCTGCACTGTTGTTCAAATTATTTGTTTTATTTAGTATAGTATAAGCTTCTGTCTTAGCATCCTAAATAATGCCATAGTAAAAATAGTAAACTTGAATGCAAAAAAAGGGAAGCATGATGTAAGATGTATTTCAACTGATTATAGGCTAACAAAGCTAACGACTTACCGCTGATTAAAAAAGGCAAGAAAAAAATGTCTATCTGATAATCACACGCTGCTATTTATTGCTGACCAGCAGATGTCACTAATGTGCATTGTGAACAGATAATTATGCTCTGAGTAATGAACAATTTTCCAGGCACAATTTGGTGAAAGAGCCAAAGCCTTCAGAAAGCCTTGGTTTCCCATCATTACATATGAGTATTTTTTTTATCTTCCTGTCATACTCAAACAGCCTAATGAGGGTTAAGATTAGAATGGCGCCGGAGAAGATGGCTGCCGTTTTACAGCCCTCTAACCAATTGTACTATTATGTGTGTTTTTCAGCGTTATTTGTAATTTATTTTGTACATAATGTTTCTGCCATCGTCTCTTAGAACCAAAAAGAGCTTCTGGATATCAGGACAACGATTACTCACCTCGTAATGGACAAAGATTTTTCCTATTAGCCAATCTTCAATCATTTGAGAATAAATTGGATGACCTAATATCACGGTTATCCTACCAACAGGACATTAAAAACTGTAATATCTTATGTTTCACCAAGTCGTGGCTGAACGACGACATGGACAACATACAGCTAGCAGGCTATACGCTACATCGGCAGGATAGAACGGCTGACTCCGGTAAGACAAGGGGTGGCGGTCTGTGTATATTTGTAAACAACAGCTGGTGCACAAAATCAAATACATTTGAGTCATTCAGCAGACGCTCTTATCCAGAGCGACTTACAGTTAGTGAGTGCATACATTATTTTATTTTTCATACTGGCACCCCGTGGGCATCGAACCCACAACCCTGGCGTTGCAAACGCCATGCTCTACCAACTGAGCTACATCCCTGCCGGCCATTCCCCTCCCCTACCCTGGACGACGCTGGGCCAATTGTGCGCCGCCCTGGCCTGGATTTGAACCAGTGCCACTCGGAGGTCACGAGTAACGACAGCATATATCACTCAGGACCCCTAGCCCCTACACCCTTCCCCCTGGGCACTCCTAGACCTGAAATATGGTAAATTGGATTCCAATTCTGGTGTATCTTTTCTCTATATTACTAGGCAAGTGTCATTGTGTTGAGGTTGTACGTTCCCCAGCAAGAAAAGCAAAAATTGTCACTCAAACAGAAAGGGGAACTAACAAAGAGTCACTGACAACAACCAAAACAGGTGGGGTTTTAGGAGGGGTTCTGAAAGACACTCATGGAAGTCTCAAGGTTTTGCTCGCCTGAGGTAGAGTATCTTATGATAAGCTGTAGACAACACTATTTAGAGTTTTCATCTATATTTTTAATAGCTGTCTATTTACCACCACAAACCAATGCTGGCATTAAGATTGCACTGAATGAGCTGTATAAGGCCATAAGTGAACAGGAAAACGCTCATCCAGAGGCAGCGCTCCTAGTGGCCAAGGACTTTAATGCAGGGAAACTTAAATCCGTTCGACCTAATTTCTACCAGCATGTTAAATGTGCAACCAGAGGGAAAAAAACTCTAGACCACCTTTACTCCACACACAGAGACGCATACAAAGCTCTCCCTCGCCCTCCATTTAGCAAATCTGGCCATAACTATATCCCCCTGATTCCTACTTATACGCAAAAACTAAAGCTGGAAGCACCAGTGACTCGGTTAATAAAAAAGTGGTCATATGACGCAGATGCTAAGCTACAGGACTGTTTTGCTAGCACAGACTGGAACATGTTCCGGGATTCTTCAGATAGCATTGAGGAGTACACCACATCAGTCACTGGCTTCATCAATAAGTGCATCGATGATGTCGTCCCCACAGTGACTGTACGTACATACCCCAACCAGAAGCCATGGATATCAGGCAACATCAGCACTGAGCTAAAGGGTAGAGCTGCCGCTTTCAAGGAGCGGGACTCTAACCCGGACGCTTATAAGAAATCCCGCTATGCCCTCCGACGAACCATCAAACAGGCAAAGAGTCAATACAGGACTAAGATTGAATCGTACTACACCGGCTCTGACGCTCGTCGGATGTGGCAGGGCTTGAAAACTATTACAGACTACAAAGGGAGTAGGGAAGCACAGCCGCGAGCTGCCCAGTGACACAAGACTTCCAGACGAGCTAAACCACTTCTATGCTCGCTTCGAGGCAAGCAACACTGAAGCATGCATGAGAGCACCAGCTGTTCCGGATGACTATGTGATCACGCTCTCCGTAGACGTTTAAGCAGGTCAACATTCACAAGGCCGCAGGGCCAGACGGATTACCAGGACGTGTACTCCGAGCATGTGCTGACCAACTGGCAAGTGTCTTCACTGACATTTTCAACATGTCCCTGACTGAGTCTGTAATACCAACATGTTTCAAGTAGACCACCATAGTCCCCGTGCCCAAGGACACTAAGATAACGTGCCTAAATGACTACCGACCCGTAGCACTCACGTCTGTAGCCATGAAGTGCTTTGAAAGGCTGGTCATGGCTCACATCAACACCATTATCCCAGAAACCCTAGACCCACTCCAATTTGCTTACAACCACAACAGATCCACAGATGATGTAATCTCTATTGCACTCCACACTGCCCTTTCCCACCTGGACAAGAGGAACACCTACGTGAGAATGCTATTCATTGACTACAGCTCAGCATTCAACACCATAGTGCCCTCATAGCTCATCACTAAGCTAAGGATCCTGGGACTAAACACCTCCCTCTGCAACTGGATCCTGGACTTCCTGACGGGCCGCCCCCAGGTGGTAAGGGTAGGTAACAACACATCTGCCACACTGATCCTCAACACGGGGGCCCCTCAGGGGTGCGTGCTCAGTCCCCTCCTGTATTCCCTGTTCACCCATGACTGCATGGCCAGGCACGACTCCAACACCATCATTAAGTTTGCCGACGACACAACAGTGGTAGGCCTGATCACCGACAACGATGAGACAGCCTATAGGGAGGAGGTCAGAGACCTGGCCGTGTGGTGCCAGGATAACAGCCTCTCCCTCAACGTGACCAAGACAAAGGAGATGATTGTAGACTACAGGGAAAAAAAGAGGACTGAGCACGCCCCCATTCTTATCAAAGGGGCTATAGTGGAACAGGTTGAGAGCTTCAAGTTCCTTGGTGTCCACATCACCTACGAACTATCATGGTCCAAACACACCAAGACAGTCGTGAAGAGGGCATGACAAAGCCTATTCCCCCTCAGGAGACTGAAAATATTTGGCATGGGTCCTCAGATCCTCAAAAAATTCTACAGCTGCACCATCAAGAGCATCCTGACTGGTTGCATCACCGCCTGGTATGGCAACTGCTTGGCCTCCGACCGCAAGGCACTACAGAGGGTAGTGCGTACGGCCCAGTACATCACTGGGGCCAAGCTTCCTGCCATCCAGGACCTCTATACCAGGCGGTGTCAGAGGAAGGCCTTCAAAATTGTCAAAGACTCCAGCCACCCTAGTCATAGACTGTTCTCTCTGCTACCGCACGGCAAGCGGTACCGGAGTGCCAAGTCTAGGTCCAAAATACTTCTCAACAGCTTCTACCCCCAAGCCATAAGACTCCTGAACAGCTAATCATGGCTAACCGGACTATTTGCACCGCCCCCCAACCACTACTTTTTACGCTGCTGCTACTCTGTTAATTATTTATGTATAGTCACTTTAACTCTACCCACATGTACATATTACTTCAACTACCTCAACTAGCCGGTGCCCCCGCACATTGACTCTGCACTGGTACCCCCCTGTATATATAGCCTACCTACTGTTATTTTATTTTACTTTGCTCTTTTTTTCTCAACACTTTTTTGTTGTTTTATTTTACTTTTTTATTTAAAATAAATGCACTGTTGGTTAAGGGCTGTAAGTAAGCATTTCACTGTAATGTCTGCACCTGTTGTATTCGGCGCATGTGGCCAATACAATTTGATTTGATTTGGTTTGATAAATGTGGAAGACACATCTCAGTTGACACATCTACGTCTTCTTCTTTGGTATTATGGCGGTCCGGATATAGCTGCACGCCGCCACCTACTGTATTGGCTGTGTATCAGCCTAATATTCTGTAGTATGAATTCATTACTTTGCGAGAAAATTACCCTGGACAGGTGTCTTTTATACAGGTAACAAGCTGAGATTAGGAACACTCCCTTTAAGAGTGTGCTCCTAATTTCAGCTCATTACCTGTATAAAAGACACCTGGGAGCCAGAAATCTTTCTTATTGAGAGGGGGTCAAATACTTATTTCCCTCATTAAAATGTAAATCAATTTATAACATTTTTGACATGCGTTTTTCTGGATTTTGTTGTTGTTATTCTGTCTCTCACTGTTCAAATAAACCTACCATTAAAATTATAGACTGAACATGAATTTGTCAGTGGGCAAACATATAAAATCAGCAGGGGATCAAATACTTTTTTCCCTCACTGTATATATATATATATTTGCGCCCATCTCAGTGAACTAATCCATTGTGGAGGCCTAGACTAAAAGACAATTTATGCTTGATTCGAAAATGGGGTTGGAGGCTCATATCGAGGGCGTGACGCAATTTCTAAGCCTCCAGAGGCATGCAGAGGCCAAACCGAGCTCTGTACTGCATAGCCATGGGCCTCCCAAATATTGTAACAATGCGGAGGGCTCTGTATAGCTCTGCATTGACATGATAGGCTTCTTATCAGTGCCTGACTTGGACTGAAATAGGTTCCGGTACTCATTTTGGGTGCTGAAACTGTTTATATTTAGGTGCAGGAGCTCCACAATACTTTTGAGCTAATATTCTATAAGAGGAACAGGAGCTCAAGCAGTAGAAATCTGAGGTGCCGGTACTCAGCTCCGGTGAGCTCCATCCCAAGTTAAACACTGCTTCTTATCCCTTAAATAGGCAAAAGCTGTGTCTGTCCCGAGCTCACTGGCGTGGGAAACTCTTAAGGGCATAGAATATTTTATACAATGTTGTAAATTCGCTAGCTCAAGCTTCCAGACCCAAGTTAATAGTTGATACAATGTTTCAAGTTCCTTGCAGACAGGCCATGTGTAGCCAATGTGATTTATAGAATATTTATTTTTATCAGGATATTTTCTACCTGCAGGCTGCAATGTTTTTATTTGTTGGCTTTATGTAGGCTATTTTTTCATAGTTGGCAATGGCAATAGAAGTACATTTTTAGGTTTGTATCATTTTTCATTTAGATTTGGATAGAATTTTGATTAACCACATGACAATGATTTTGAGATATGATGATTTCATTATAAATTAAATGAAACTCCTTCATGAAAATGTGCATGTGAAAACCATCACTGGCACGCAGGTCGGTAGAAATTGTAAGATAAATTGTCATTCCACATGAGAAAGGTTTCCTGACTCCTTGTGTAGCCTATTACCTGCAACTTCAGGAGAGTAACGGCAGAATCTGCGAAAGCCAGAATGAGCGAGAAGAGAATAGTTGGGTCAGGTTAAGTTTTTTTTCTGCTGGTTATCTAGATCTCTGGCGCCCTCTTGAGGCATCAAACCGTAAACTTAAAGTGTCAGACAAGTTCAGTTGATTTTATTAAAACACATTGGGTGTGTCTATATATGGCAAAATACACGTTTAAACATTTTAAGCAATCGATTGGTCGAAAGAACAGGAGACTTTCGGACAACTAAGATTTTTTTGAGTCGGGGACAGCCCTAAAACCAATAGAATAATCTTAAAATGAATTCTAAAACTCGCAGCCAGACATTAAAACCGGTGTAATGTGTGCTCTCCGTCTGGTCTTGGTGAGTACCCGTGCTGCAGCATTCTGTATGTTTTGCAGTTGACCAATGGCTTTCTTGGGTAGACCAGACAGGAGAGCATTACATTAGTCAAGCCTGTTTGTAATAAAAGCATGGATGAGTCTCTCTGTATCAGCCTGAGATAGAAACGTCCGCACCTTGGCAATGTTCCTCAGGTGGTAAAAAACTATTTTGGTCACATTCCTATTTTGGTCACCTGGGTTTTTTACCTTGTGTTTTATCTTTATTGACCGTGAATTAAAATGTGTGGCCAGATTCTCTCTCTGTACTTTGGCTCCAATAATATGTACCTCAGTCTTGTCTTGATTTAGCTGGAGGAAGTTGTGAGCCATCCAAGTATTTAAATCACGTACAGTCTAATAATTTATCTGTGGAGCTAAAATCCTCTGGTGACACAGAAATGTAAAGTTGTGTATCATCTGCGTAGCAGTGAAAATCAATGTTGTGCTTTCTGATAACGCTGCCAAGGGGTAACATATATAAACGGAACAATACCGGACCCAAAATGGAACCTTGTGGAACGCCACATGTGATGTCTATTTTCTCTTTTCTCTTAGGAGTTATGTTCACCAAGGATGACAAAAGGGTGACAGAAAAACTCTTGACCGGTTAAATAGGTCCTAAACCAATGTAGAACTGGACCGGAGAGGCCAACCCACCTCTCCAAGAGTTAACAATAGCTTGCACTTCTTCAGATATGCAATTAAAAACTGTTTTGAAGAAGGTAGTGGGGATAGGATCGAGAAAGCAGGTAGAAGGCTTAATTTGTGATGTCACTTTCTTGAGCATGTCTGTGTCAACCAGGGAAAATAAATCCATAGTGCCTTTGCATGGTAGGCTAGGACACATATCATCAAACTTCTCACCAGGCCTTGCTTGACTGATACCCAGCCTAATGTTTGCTATCTTATCTCAGAAAAATATGCCGCAAACTCATCACATTTAGATATGGAGGAAAGTTCACATAGGTTTGCGGGGGTAGGATTTATCAGGCCATCAATGGTCGAGAAGAGCACATTATTAGTGATCAAGTTAGAAAAATGAGCCCGTCTGGCATTTCTAACTGCCTTGTTATATATGCCAAGTTGCTCTCTCAGAATATTATAATGGACCTGCAACTTTGACTTTCCACACTTCCGCTCTGCCTTTCTGCAATGTCTCTTTAATTGATTAGTTTCTTCACTTATCCAAGGGGCTCTGCGTTTGGATGTGGCCTTTTTCAGCTTTACTGGAGCTATGGCATCAATGGTTGCCCTTAATTTGCTATTAAAGTTATCAACTAAATCATCACAAGAGGAAGGCAGAATAGGTGATGGAGTATTGTTCATACACTCTTAAATCTGTAGCAACTTCAGAGGTAAGATAGCGTTTCTTAATAATGCGTTCAGTATTACCCTATGCTACAGTGCCTTGCAAAATTATTCATCCCCCTTGGCCTTTTTCCTATTTTGTTGCATTACAACCTGTAATTTAAATGGATTTTTATTTGGATTTCATGTAATGGACATACACAAAATAGTCCAAATTGGTGAAGTGAAATGAAAAAATAACTTGTTTCAAAAAATTCTTAGAAATAAATAACGAAAGTGGTGCGTGCATATGTATTCACCCCCTTTGCTATGAAGCCCCTAAATAAGATCTGGTGCAACCAATTACCTTCAGAAGTCACATAATTAGTTAGATAAAGTCCACCTGTGTGCAATCTAAGTGTTGCATGATCTGTCACATGATCTCAGTATATATACACCTGTTCTGAAAGGCCCCAGAGTCTGCAACACAACTAAGCAAGGGGCACCACCAAGCAAGCGGCACCATGGAGACCAAGGAGCTCTCCAAACAGGTCAGGGACAAAGTTGTGGAGAAGTACAGATCAGGGTTGGTTATAAAAAAATATCCAAAACTTTGAACATCCCACGGAGCACCATTAAATCCATTATTAAAAAATTGAAAGAATATGGCACCACAACAAACCTGCCAAGAGAGGGCCGCCCACCAAAACTCACGGACCAGGCAAGGAGGGCATTAATCAGAGAGGCAACAAAGAGACCAAAGATAACCCTGAAGAAGCTGCAAAGCTCCACAGCAGAGATTGGAGTGTCTGTCCATAGGACCACTTTAAGCCGTACACTCCACAGAGCTGGGCTTTACGGAAGAGTGTCCAGAAAAAAGCCATTGCTTAAAGAAAAAAAATAAGGAAACACGTTTGGTGTTCGCCAAAAGGCATGTGGGAGACTCCCCAAACATATGGAAGAAGGTACTCTGGTCAGATGAGACTAAAATTGAACTTTTTGGCCATCAAGGAAAATGCTATGTCTGGCGCAAACCCAACACCTCTCATCACCTCGAGAACACCATCCCCACAGTGAAGCATGGTGGTGGCAGCATCATGCTGTGGGACTGGGAAACTGGTCAGAATTGAAGGAATGATGGATGGCGCTAAATACAGGGAAATTCTTGAGGGAAACCTGTTTCAGTCTTCCAGAGATTTGAGACTGGGACGGAGGTTCACCTTCCAGCAGGACAATGACCTTAAGCATACTGCTAAAGCAACACTCGAGTGGTTTAAGGGGAAACATTTAAATGTCTTGGAATTGCCTAGTCAAAGCCCAGACCTCAATCCAATTGAGAATCTGTGGTATGACTTAAAGATTGCTGTACACCAGCGGAACCCATCCAACTTGAAGGAGCTGGAGCAGTTTTTCCTTGAAGAATGGGCAAAAATCCCAGTGGCTAGATGTGCCAAGCTTATAGAGACATACCCCAAGAGACTTGCAGCTGTAATTGCTGCAAAAGGTGGCTCTACAAAGTATTGACTTTGGGGGGGGGGGGGGGGGGGGGGGGGGGGGGTGAATAGTTATGCACTCAAGTTTTCTGTTTTTTTTGTCTTATTTCTTGTTTGTTTTACAAAAAAAAATATTTTGCATCTTCAAAGTGGTAGGCATGTTGTGTAAATCAAATGATACAAACCCCCAAAAAACTGGTGTGGTCCTCTGTAGCTCAGCTGGTAGAGCACGGCGCTTGTAACGCCAAGGTAGTGGGTTCGATCCCCGGGACCACCCATACACAAAAAAAATGTATGCACGCATAACTGTAAGTCGCTTTGGATAAAAGCATCTACTAAAATGGCATATTATTATAAATCAATTTTAATTCCAGGTTGTAAGGCAACAAAATAGGAAAAATGCCAAGGGTGGTGAATACTTTCGCAAGCCACTGTATCTAGTGTTTGTTTTTAGTACATCTCACTTATTTGTGCCCCTGGTCTGGAAACGGTCATATTTATAGAGCTATTTTCAACTTCCGTATCCAGAATGTTCTGGCTGCTCCCATTGGATATAGTCATTACTAAAGTGTACAATGCTGAAAGTAGGGCTTAGGTATTTAAAAGCTCTCGTATGGTGTTTGTCATTAGAGTTTTGGTGGGCACTGTGCTGGCCCAAAGGTTCCATGGTCACAATAAAGCTAGATTATGAATCAGAATGTCATGGCAATTTTCTACCACAATTAATTTGACCATGATAGGAGCTACTGCCTGACGTCTCTGGATCTGCAGATAGATACAGAGAGGATATTGGCTCAACACTCACCTTCCAATCAGTGTTGGCAACTCGATAGCATTGGAAATGACACCCTTCAAGTACTGAGCAAATGCCCCAAATTAATTAAATGGCCTTAATTTGCATTTGCGAATGTTGCTTTGATGGTTGTGATCAACAGTACAAATGTATGAGTGGTAATGAAATGAATTACAGCAGCAGTATTTTTTATGATCCAGCAGAGGGCAGTAATCTACCTTCAATAACTGAGCAGCCCAAATGAGCAGGGGCAGGGTGCAGGAGGTTTAGGCGTGAGATCCAAAGGCCTTGAATTCACACAAAATGTGCCTATAATCCAGGGTTTCCCAAACTCTGTCCTCGGGACCACAAGGGGTGTACGTTTTGGTGTTTGCCCTAGCACTACACAGCAGATTCTTTTAATCATCAAGCTTTTATAATTTGACACGTGTAGTGTTAGGGCAAAAACCAAAACATGTACCCCTTGTGGTCCCGAGGACAGAGTTTGGGAAACGCTGCAGAATCCAAATGGAGCAGTTTGAGGGGCATTACTGTGTTAAGTCATTAAACCCACAGCCACATGTCTGAAACGTTTACATTTTTAGTCATTTAGCAGACGCTCTTATCCAGAGCGACTTACAGTTAGTGAGTGCATACATTATTTTTTTTATACTGGCCCCCTGTGGGAATCAAACCCACAACCCTGGCGTTACAAACGCCATGCTCTACCAACTGAGCTACATCCCTGCCGGCCATTCCCTCCCCTACCCTGGACAACTTGTGCACCGCCCCATGGGTCTCCCGGTCGCGGCCGGCTACGACAGAGCCTGGATTCGAACCAGGATCTCTAGTGGCACAGCTAGCACTGCGATGCAGTGCCTTAGACCACTGCGCCACTCGGGAGGTTTAACCTGCTGTGCTCTGGTCACTATACTATCAACCTAAAGTGCAACACATCCTCCTGTTTCCTAAAAAGAAATATGAACACAGAGCAGTTTACAAGCTACATGTCAAATATAACACCAGAATTGGATGACCTTCCCTTAGATATAAATCAACACAACAAAAAAACACTATAGATCTGGAGAAAAAGTTACTTGCCAAATATGAGAGGTCTATCTCTAAACCTGTTGGAAACACTTATGACATATGTATTAGCAGACAATGACAATGCCCCATTCTACACATATCTACCAGTGATATCAATGCTGTGACAATGCCCCATTCTACACATATCTACCAGTGATATCAATGCTGTGACAATGCCCCATTCTCCACATATCTACCAGTGATATCAATGCTGTGACAATGCCCCATTCTACACATATCTACCAGTGATATCAATGCTGTGACAATGCCCCATTCTACACATATCTACCAGTGATATCAATGCTGTGACAATGCCCCATTCTACACATATCTACCAGTGATATCAATGCTGTGACAATGCCCCATTCTACACATATCTACCAGTGATATCAATGCTGTGACAATGCCCCATTCTACACATATCTACCAGTGATATCAATGCTGTGACAATGCTCCATTCTACACATATCTACCAGTGATATCAATGCTGTGACAATGCCCCATTCTACACATATCTACCAGTGATATCAATGCTGTGACAATGTACCATTCTCCACATATCTACCAGTGATATCAATGCTGTGACAATGCCCCATTCTACACATATCTACCAGTGATATCAATGCTGTGACAATGCCCCATTCTACACATATCTACCAGTGATATCAATGCTGTGACAATGCCCCATTCTACACATATCTACCAGTGATATCAAATGCTGTGACAATGCTCCATTCTACACATATCTACCAGTGATATCAATGCTGTGACAATGCCCCATTCTACACATATCTACCAGTGATATCAATGCTGTGACAATGTACCATTCTCCACATATCTACCAGTGATATCAATGCTGTGACAATGTACCATTCTCCACATATCTACCAATGATATCAATGCTGTGACAATGCATCTTGATATGGCCTATAGTGGTGACAGACTGTACTGTCAAACAAAGCTGAGAGTGAAAGACTATTTGAGATGCACACGTACATGAGTAAGTCTTTGTCAGAGCTAACAAGCCACAACTGAACGACGTATGTCATTTTTTTCCTAAACTCAGTGAAAAAAACTGTAGACTATTGTGTGCTTAACTTTCAGAAACATTAACACTGGGAAAAAATGGTTCTGAAAAATGTCAAGGTAGGAGATCCTTCATCACAGCCAGGGCTTCCCCCAGACTGACCACACGCTGGGTTTCTGGTGGACCCTCTGCCAAGCACTTTAGGCACTGTGATGAGTTCTGTGGCCACTCTTGGTGGGTCTTTTAGGTCCCAGTTGTTGTTGCTAGTCAACTTTCAGTGGAGACCCCCATGAGTGTCTTTCAGATCCCCTCCTAAAACCCCACCTGTTTCGGTTGTTGTCAGTGACTCTTTGTTAGTTCCCCTTTCTGTTTGAGTGACAATTTTTGCTTTTCTTGCTGGGGAACGTACAACCTCAACACAATGACACTTGCCTAGTAATATAGAGAAAAGATACACCAGAATTGGAATCCGATTTACCATATTTCAGGTCTAGGAGTGCCCAGGGGGAAGGGTGTAGGGGCTAGGGGTCTAGAGTGATATGCTGTCGTTACAGTCAGTGTCTCATTAGAACCCTCTCATGGGCTCCTCAATGTCTCATTAGAGCCCTCTCATTGGTCCTAGGTGGAATGCATGACATACACAACCAGGACCTTAGCAACCTTGTTGCATTCCGCTCAGGCACACCGAGAGTGACGACTGAGAGTGAGACAGACTATTGTTGACGTCATCACTCCTTATCAGTGAGACTGGATCAAATCAAATCAAATTTTATTTGCCACATGCACCGAATACAACAGGTGTAGACATTACCGTGAAATGCTTACTTACAGCCCTTAACCAACAATGCATTTATTTTTTTATAAAAAAGTAAAATAAAACAACAACAAAAAAGTGTTGAGAAAAAACGAGCAGAAGTAAAATAAAATAACAGTAGGGAGGCTATATATACAGGGGGGTACCGATGCAGAGTCAATGTGCGGGGGCACCGGCTAGTTGAGGTAGTTGAAGTAATATGTACATGTGGGTAGAGTTAAAGTGACTATGCATAAATAATTAAGAGTAGCAGCAGCGTAAAAAAGAAGGGGGTGGGGGTGAGGTGGGGGGGCAGTGCAAATAGTCCGGGTAGCCATGATTAGCTGTTCAGGAGTCTTATGGCTTGGGGGTAGAAGCTGTTGAGAAGTATTTTGGACCTAGACTTGGCGCTCCGGTACTGCTTGCCGTGCGGTAGCAGAGAGAACAGTCTATGACTAGGGTGGCTGGAGTCTTTGACAATTTTGAGGGCCTTCCTCTGACACCGCCTGGTATAGAGGTTCTGGATGGCGGGAAGCTTGGCCCCAGTGATGTACTGGGCCGTACGCACTACCCTCTGTAGTGCCTTGCGGTCGGAGGCCGAGCAGTTGCCATACCAGGCGGTGATGCAACCAGTCAGGATGCTCTCGATGGTGCAGCTGTATAACTTTTTGAGGATCTGAGGACCCATGCCAAATCTTTTCAGTCTCCTGAGGGGGAATAGGCTTTGTCGTGCCCTCTTCACGACAGTCTTGGTGTGTTTAGACCATGGTAGTTTGTTGGTGATGTGGACACCAAGGAACTTGAAGCTCTCAACCTGTTCCACTACAGCCCCGTCGATAAGAATGGGGGCGTGCTCAGTCCTCTTTTTTTCCCTGTAGTCCACAATCATCTCCTTTGTCTTGGTCACGTTGAGGGAGAGGCTGTTATCCTGGCACCACACGGCCAGGTCTCTGACCTCCTCCCTATAGGCTGTCTCATCGTTGTCGGTGATCAGGCCTACCACTGTTGTGTCGTCGGCAAACTTAATGATGGTGTTGGAGTCGTGCCTGGCCATGCAGTCATGGGTGAACAGGGAGTACAGGAGGGGGCTGAGCACGCACCCCTGAGGGGCCCCCGTGTTGAGGATCAGCGTGGCAGATGTGTTGGGGAGACTGGAGACGTGAGAAACTCTGGGTTTTTATTAACATATCTATAGATCCTGAACCCAGCCACACCTCCCACTGGGGTAAAACAATAGAAATACACTGAAGCAGACCCCAGGTTTGGGCTCAGACAGGTATGGTTACTGTATTCTATTATTTTATCCTACTGACTGCTCCCCCTGGTGGCTGAGAGAGGAAGGAGCAGGCTGAATGTGTCCTTGAACAGATCCTTCTCTACTGTGGGGAAAACATGAAAACTAAAACCACAGATAGAACAATGAGCCAGATACTTCACCAGATGTATAAATGTGAAGTATCTGGTTGGCGTTTCCACTCACTACCAAATATGGTGACGAGAGGAAGCTCAGTGACCGGCAGTGGGAGAAGATGGAACGAAATGGATTTTGGCCGACATTCTGCCAATTTTATCATCAATGAAACATTTGATCTCCATACAGTTTTCTGTTTCCAAAACTAGAATCAATAACAAACAGGGTGGACTGCGTTTTTTAGACTTGAAATGAGTTCTTGTACACGTTCACTTCACAGAGTAGGCGTTCCGTAACGGAAATATGCAAATAAATGCTGGAACACGCCAATAGAATCTCACTAGCTCGTGCTTGGCTCTGCCCATCTCTTTGCTTGTTCTGTCCTAACTATGATTAATTTGCTCCCATTTTAAACGACAAGCTTTGGTCTTATCTTGAGTTACTTCAAAAAAAAAATGTTTGCTAAAACAGCTATTGCATGCATACTGCATCACACAAAATGGTTGTCATTCAAGGGATATGACTCAAAATGACAGCATCTGCTGATTTACCAGACTGGCTCCCTCATCAGCAGGGAATGAAATTAACACCAGCCACCAGCTGGTAGAGTTTGGCATTGGCTGGTAGAATGTCTATTCTTACCAGGCACATTGGCGGGTTGTCACTCAGTTCAATCCAAAGCCCACATGCAAAACATGTGCATGCGTTTTCTATGATTTATCTTCATTCTTTTCGTTAGAAAATGTGGGCATCCACCAGCCACCCTACTCATCAGTTACCATTTGTGATAACTACGTTTCTGTCTTGAACCTGTGTATGCTGTTTTTTTCCCGTTATTTCCCCCTGTTATAGATAGGTAAAAAACCCTGCATGAGCTGTACAACCTCAAAGACCAATGGCTGTGTTACATTTGCTGATACCAGAAATTTGAGAGCAGCAATAGCGGTAAAATAATGAATTTTTCAAGGAATAGTTTTTTGGTAGAATTGAAGAAAGAAAAAAACAATAGTGTATTGATCATAGAGGTATTGATTTATAAGATCTCGTGTAGATAGGATGAGATGACGCGAGAGGAGCAGCGAGATGTGTGTTTAGGGGGGTTCCACACCACATGACCGCGCACTCATTCCCTTCTGCGTAGCGACGCTAGAGTGTGTTCCGGAGCTAGACTCGGCACACATTTTATTATCAAAAAACAAAAAACTAAAAAAATAAACACAGGGGAAGAATATTTTTGTAAGAAAAAAAACTCGGTGAAGCAGGACTAACAAGTAACCCGTCGAAAATAGGACGAGAATTCGAAGAAGGCCATTTTGCTCCCTTGATAACATTATCGTTGAAGGCGTGGGTGATTTCATATTGATAGCTAGCTAACTGCTGCGGGAAAAAATAGACTTTTTAGATATAGCTAGCAGTTTATCGGAATTGTCGATATCGCATCTGTTGTTATTGTAACGTTAACTAGTCGTAGTTTAAGAATATTGTAACTACTAGCAACTTTAGTCCGAAATTATTTTCCCAGAAGGTAACGTTAGCCGGCCCGCATTGCTTTTTAGGCCTGATTGCGAGGTAACGTTAAACATTTTTTAGGAAATAACGAATCATTTTGCAGACGTTAACCTGACAACGTAACGTTTTTTCCCCAACGTATTTTTTTAATTTTTTTAAACGTCGTCTGACAATACGCGCCAGCAGACATGAATCCGAGCGCGCCCAGTTACCCGATGGCCTCACTCTACGTCGGCGACCTGCACCAGGATATCACCGAGGCCATGCTGTACGAGAAGTTCAGCCCCGCCGGGCCTATCCTCTCCATTCGAGTCTGCAGGGACATGATCACTCGTCGATCCCTCGGATATGCCTACGTTAACTTCCAACAGCCAGCCGATGGTAAGAATTGATGTTTTAAAGAAATAATCGTATTTTATATTTTTTACGGATGTACCAATGAAAATATAACATGACGTGGCTCGCACGTTCACGTTGCACCAAAAATGGCAACCCGTGGGATGAATAACATTAGGTCTAGTATAGAATGACGCGCATCCAGTTGGACTTGGTTTCAGTTCAGCAAACTATGTAGGCCAACTAGTCATTGAGTGTCCTAATTAGCTGTAGCGTTAGGTTCAATGATTAATTGGAGTATCAGCTGCATCACTGCTACAATATGGTATTCTTCCCCCACATACAATGGAGCAGTTTCCTTCAACAGCATTCTAATGGTATGGCTCCCGATATGTTCCTAGCTGAGCGTGCCCTGGACACCATGAACTTCGACGTCATCAAGGGGAGACCTCTGCGCATCATGTGGTCTCAGCGCGACCCTTCCCTGAGGAAGAGTGGTGTGGGCAACATCTTCATCAAGAACTTGGACAAGTCCATTGACAACAAGGCCCTCTATGACACCTTCTCAGCCTTCGGCAACATCCTCTCCTGCAAGGTAGGCTGAGAGAGGTTCTGGCTGTGTGGCTGCCATATGCTATGTTGTTCAGCATGCCAAAACAATGCAGTAGTGTTGGTTGAAGTCTGTGTTGAATTGAGTCTGTTTGATATGCATGATGTTTTAAAAACCATTGCCTGTGCTCTTTGATGTCCTTTCTCCAAGGTGGTTTGTGATGAGAATGGCTCAAAGGGCTATGGCTTTGTGCACTTTGAGACCCAGGAGGCTGCTGAAAGAGCCATTGAGAAAATGAACGGCATGTTGCTCAATGACAGAAAAGTGTAAGTGTGATCAGTCCACCTTTATAAACTTGGACATAGTAAATAATAGATGGGTCCAACGTTAGTGCAGCAATAACTCAAACGTACAGAAATGTAACAGAGTTGTAAATGGGAACTGGTTTTCATTTAACTCCTGGTTCAAGAATGGTTAAATAATAGCAGAATTTGTTTTTGTGTGAGTTCTAACTTTAATCTTACTAACTCAGGTTTTTCTCAAGTCAACTAATATAGAACGGTTGCTCTGTATCCTTGTGCTCCTCTACTCACTGCCTTGTCAAAATCAATACTCTTCCCTGGGGTTTAGTCTAAATGGTGGTTAATGTAGACCTACAGTTATGTAGATGTAACAAACATGACCAAGCTCATGTTTCTCCCCCAGCCACTCTGTTTTTCCCCTCTCTACAGATCGGTCGCCTTTCTACACACTATTCAGCTAACAATATTATTTTAACATACAACAGGTTCGTCGGACGCTTCAAATCCCGCAAAGAGCGCGAGGCTGAGCTTGGAGCCAGAGCCAGAGAGTTCACCAATGTGTACATCAAGAACTTTGGAGAAGATATGGATGATGAGAAGCTGAGGGAGCTGTTTGGGAAATATGGTAAGTGTCTACCACGTTTTGTGTGTTACCCCCAGGGATGTATTCACTAGGACGCTACCAGGATGAAGCGGGGAGGGGCCTACCTCATTATGTCCAATAAGAAATGTTTTGTCAAATGTAATTAATGAGTCCAGCCCAGATGTGTTGATTGTTCCTCTTGTAGTAAATGTTGGTTCCATAGAATTAGAATTTGATGCCGTTTTGTGTTGGACTCTATTGTTCCAGGACCGGCCCTGAGCATCAGGGTGATGACGGACGACAGCGGGAAGTCCAGAGGGTTCGGCTTCGTCAGCTTTGAGAGGCATGAGGATGCTCAGAGGGTGAGTTGGGCCATACGTTTCCTTATCATCACTGTCTGGATGTTCAAAAGGGCTGAGTGTCCTGGAGAACAGGGTTTTTGACCTCAATCTGGATCCGTATATTCTCTCTTCAGGCTGTAGATGAGATGAATGGGAAGGATTTTAACGGCCGCCAGGTGTACGTGGGCCGCGCCCAGAAGAAAGGAGAGCGCCAGACGGAGTTGAAACGCAAGTTTGAACAGATGAAACAGGACCGCATGACCCGCTACCAGGGGGTCAACCTGTACGTCAAGAATCTGGACGATGGCCTTGACGATGAGCGTCTAAGGAAGGAGTTCTCTCCCTTCGGTACCATCACCAGTGCCAAGGTAACCTTCCTGAGTCAACATCACCCTCTGATTGAACATTACCTGGAGATGTCAGGAGAAACTTGGGGATTACAAATGTAGAATTGCATTGTTAACTTACAACTGTATTAGCACAGTGTGAAAATAAGCTCCACTATATCAGTTGTCTGGGAAGAGAGAGAACTGCGTCTACAGTAATGTGGTGTTAAGCTTATTGCCTGCTCTGCATAGCAGAGTGTCTACAGTAATGTGGTGTCTACACCCGCTGTCATTCAGGTTCAGATACCACTTTAAAAACCACTGTATCTAATGTACCTCTCTATAGGTGATGATGGAGGGTGGCCGCAGCAAGGGCTTCGGCTTCGTGTGCTTCTCCTCCCCCGAGGAGGCCACCAAGGCTGTGACGGAGATGAACGGGCGCATCGTGGCCACCAAGCCGCTGTACGTGGCGCTGGCTCAGAGGAAAGAGGAGCGCCAGGCTCACCTCACCAACCAGTACATGCAGAGGATGGCCACCGTCCGGCCCGTACCCAACCCAGTCCTCAACCCCTACCAGCCTGCCCCTCCCTCTGGGTACTTCATGGCTGCCATCCCCCAGACTCAGAACCGTGCTGCTTACTACTCCACCAACCAGCTGGCTCAGCTGAGACCAGGCCCACGCTGGGCCACCCAGGGTGTCAGACCACAGCGTAACTATCTACATAGTTGACATTTTAGAATTTAACTGCTATTTTGGTGTGTCCAAATCACTATTAGTCAACAGTTCCACTGGAGACTAGAACCTAATTCTCCATCCAGGAAGTTGTTAGATTTTTAATGATCCCTTCTACTTCCAGACTTCCAGAACATGCCCAACGCCATGCGTCCGTCCGCCCCCAGACCCCAGACCTTTGGCGCCATGAGGCCCTCGTCATCTCAGGTGCCCACGCATGATGGCCGGCCAGAGAATGGGTGAGTTTAGCTGGTGACCCAGCCCTGCACATAGCTTGGAGATTTTCACAACCACCTCTCATCTTGCTACCATTTACCTGATTATACTGTCTGTTAAAGGATTTTTAAGCCTTGAGACAATTCAGACATGGATTTTGTATGTGCCGTTCACAGGGTGAATGGGCAAGACAAAATATTTAAGTGCCTTTGAACAGGGTATGGTAGTAGGTGTCAGGCGCACCGGTTTGTGTCAAGAACTGCTACGCTGCTGTGTTTTTCCACGCTCAATAGTTTCCCATGTGTATCAAGAATGGTCCACCACCCAAAGGACATCCAGCCAACTTGACACAACTGTGGGAAGCATTGGAGTCAACATCCCTGTGGAACGCTCGACACCTTGTAGAGTCCATGACCCGACAAATTGAGGCTGTTCTGAGGTCAAAAGGGGGTGCAACTCTGTATTAGGGTGGTGTTCCTACTGTTTTGTACACTCAGTATGTCTTGAATATATGAATCTCTCTTGGATGTTGAGCGACTTCCTCCTCTCTCTCCTCAGCCACCCAGGCCCTGGGCCAGCGTCCTACCGGTGCGGCGGCTGCAGCCCCAGTGAGGATGCCCCAGTACAAGTATGCAGCAGGTGTGAGGAACCCCCAGCAGCACATGGCCAGCCAGCCCCAGGTAATGCAGCAGCCTGCTGTCCACGTCCAGGGGCAGGAGCCTCTGACTGCCTCCATGCTGGCCGCTGCTCCTCCCCAGGAACAGAAGCAGATGTTGGGTGAGTCTAAAGTTCCTCTCTTCTCTTTTACTGGCCTTCCGATCTCCAGCTCCTTCAGTTAAAGGTGCTACACATTGAATTTATTAGAATTTGTGCGTTGTAATTTCAGAAAATGACCATAATATATCTGCAGTAATAATGGAATGATAGTTTTTCACTGTTACTTACCCAGCAGTGTTGTGATTGGCTGTGATATTGCCAATTGATTTCTCCCGCCATTTCCTGGTTGCTAAAATTCTAATAGTTAGCCTAATTTCAGTTTATGTGACAAAACAAGCATTATTGTGTAGAGAGTCATTCTACCGCTGTGAAATATATTTTCCATAACCAAACATATTGTATTTTCAGCTGTTTGAAGCTGGTGCACAAAACCATAAGTAAAAGACGCAAAAATTAAACGTTTATAACGGGAAGCATAGAAATAGCGCACACAGAACAGATCTACTGCTTCTTAGACTTGCTTTCAATGAGAATGACAGATCGATAACTCACATTTCTATATTAATTTTGACGGTTCGCCCAAAAAGTTGCATATTGCAGCTTTAAAATACGATCAACATTTAGGTGCTCTTTGTCAATGATGTTTTCAGTAGAAATGTCTGAACATATGAATTTCAGTGATTCTTATTTTTTGACTGAGACAAGACCCCCAACCTATTACATGCGTGAACACTGGATGAGGAATATCTGTTGGCCTATCTCCTGGCCCTAAATGGCTGGTGATCCTCTTTCTGTGTCTGGGTCTTTTCCTGATGGTGGATTCTCTTCCCCCACTCCCTCTGCAGGTGAGCGTCTGTTCCCCCTCATCCAGAACATGCACCCCAGCCTGGCTGGAAAGATCACTGGTATGCTGTTGGAGATAGACAACTCTGAGCTGCTCCACATGCTGGAGTCTCCCGAGTCTCTCCGATCCAAGGTGGATGAGGCTGTTGCTGTGCTGCAGGCCCACCAGGCCAAGGAGTCCGCCCAGAAGCCCACCAACCCTGCTGGAGTCCCCAGCTAAGAACTGGTAAGAACCGCTTAGAATGTAAATGTTGTATTATTTAAGCTGTTAAAATGTTACATCAATGTTAGTATGCTACTAATGTTCATGTGTTTTTGTTTCAGAGACGGAAATCCTTAACTTGCTTCACCGAAGAAAATTTTAGAAAAAATTTAAACATGGAAAAAAACGGAAAACTCTGAAAACATCGCAAAATGATAAAGTATTTCTTTACAAAAATGAATACACGATCTGCCAGGTCTAGAGAAGATGAAGCTAGTCCTTGTTATTAAAAGTACAAAAGTTGACAAAAAAAATTGCAAAGCTATCAAATAATTGAAAACGTTTGACAAATGTGACCATAACATTCCATTGTTCTATTTCCTCTTCCTGTCAGTACTCAGAATATCAGCTGTTCAGAGATAATAGATAGCTGACTACTTTGAAAAGTCATTTGGATTGAAAACTGCTTAATAAAGATATCAAACACTTAAAATGGCTGCCTTTTCCTTGAGATAGTGCATGGACATTCATCAAACCTCTTTGTAGATTGGTAGATAGCATTTACATTATAGTAAATCTACTGATAGGCAGAAGTATTAAGATTATGAGCAAGAGTGTTTTCCCACTTTAGTGCACTGTAGTAGTTAATTGAAACACTGAGTTGTACTTTGTGAAAATGGGTATTGCAGAGCACTAGCATGGAGTGGCAGGAGCTGAAGTCATCCACTAGGTGGCACTAGTTTACTGAAATAATGGCGCTGAATGTGGTGTACATCTCCAGTTTAGAGAGATCCCATCTCAGTTCACCAGTCGCTTTACGACCTCCCAAATATGGTCTCACGCTCTCCTCTTTAAACTAATGAGTGTATTCTTCAGAGATGACTAGCGATGACTAGTCAGCCAGTAATCTTACATCTGTGACCCTCACTCCAGTGCTTGTGTAGTAGACCAAGCCATGTGTTTAGTGATTAGAGGCATTCATAAAAGCTAGGACCAGCCTTGCATAATTGACTACCAAGCCCCAGTGTAGCAGTGCGTTTTATTTTTTTTGACTACGATACGTGTAATTTCATTCTAAAGGGTGGCAGTAATTATGCCAATAAAGTTGGTGTTCGTAGGATGTGTAGTATTACCAAACCCAACAGGAGATTGAGAGTCACAACTGGCAGATACTGAACATAGTTGGTTAGTTTCCAGAACTCCCAGTGAGCATCCAGAAAAAGCTGCTTTTTTTCTGGCTTTTCCTCAACCAGTCCAGACTGTCCAACTAAAGTCTGTCCTTGACCTCTCTTGGTTCTGTAATGGTTTATATTCTATCGTAGTGTCCTCTGTCTGTTTGCAGATTATTCAGCCAGTGCTACGCAGTATACCAGTCATACAGAATGGCTCTGTTCTCTAATATTAGCTAGTATACCAGTCATACAGAATGGCTCTATTCTCTAATATTAGCTAGTATACCAGTCATACAGAATGGCTCTGTTCTCTAATATTAGCTAGTATACCAGTCATACAGAATGGCTCTATTCTCTAATATTAGCTAGTATACCAGTCATACAGAATGGCTCTATTCTCTAATATTAGCTAGTATACCAGTCATACAGAATGGCTCTATTCTCTAATATTAGCTAGTATACCAGTCATACAGAAAGGCTCTATTTGCTAGTATACCAGTCATACAGAATAGCTCTATTCTCTAGTATTAGCTAGTATACGAGTCATACAGAATGGCTCTGTTCTCTAATATTAGCTAGTATCCCAGTCATACAGAATGGCTCTATTCTCTAATATTAGCTAGTATACGAGTCATACAGAATGGCTCTATTCTCTAATATTAGCTAGTATACCAGTCATACAGAATGGCTCTATTCTCTAGTATTTGCTAGTATACCAGTCATACAGAATGGCTCTGTTCTCTAATATTAGCTAGTATACGAGTTATACCGAATGGCTCTATTCTCTAGTATTAGCTAGTATACCAGTCATACAGAATGGCTTTGTTCTCTAGTATTTGCTAGTATACCAGTCATACAGAATGGTCCTATTCTCTAATATTAGTTAGTATACCAGTCATACAGAATGGCTCTGTTCTCTAATATTAGCTAGTATACCAGTCATACAGAATGGCTCTATTCTTTAGTATTTGCTAGTATACCAGTCATACAGAATGGCTCTGTTCTCTAATATTAGCTAGTATCCCAGTCATACAGAATGGCTCTATTCTCTAATATTAGCTAGTATACGAGTCATACAGAATGGCTCTATTCTCTAATATTAGCTAGTATACCAGTCATACAGAATGGCTCTATTCTTTAGTATTTGCTAGTATACCAGTCATACAGAATGGCTCTGTTCTCTAATATTAGCTAGTATACGAGTTATACAGAATGGCTCTATTCTCTAGTATTAGCTAGTATACCAGTCATACAGAATGGCTCTATTAGCTAGTATACCAGTCATACAGAATGGCTTTATTCTCTAGTATTTGCTAGTATACCAGTCATACAGAATGGTTCTATTCTCTAATATTAGCTAGTATACCAGTCATACAGAATGGCTCTATACTCTAGTATTTCTAGTATACCAGTCATACAGAATGGCTCTATTCTCTAGTATTAGCTAGTATATGTGTCATACAGAATAGCTCTATTCTCTAGTATTTGCTAGTATACGAGTCATACAGAATGTCTCTGTTCTCTAATATTAGCTAGTATACCAGTCATACAGAATGTCTCTATTCTCTAGTATTTGCTAGTATACCAGTCATACAGAATGGTTATATTCTCTAGTATTAGCTAGTATACCAGTCATACAGAATGGCTCTGTTCTCTAATATTAGCTAGTATACCAGTCATACAGAATAGCTCTATTCTCTAGTATTTGCTAGTATACCAGTCATACAGAATGTCTCTGTTCTCTAATATTAGCTAGTATACCAGTCATACAGAATGTCTCTATTCTCTAGTATTTGCTAGTATATCAGTCATACAGAATGGTTCTATTCTCTAGTATTAGCTAGTATACCAGTCATACAGAATGGCTCTATTCTCTAGTATTTGCTAGTATACCAGTCATCCAGAATGTCTCTGTTCTCTAATATTAGCTAGTATACCAGTCATACAGAATGGCTCTATTCTCTAGTATTTGCTAGTATACCAGTCATACAGAATGGCTCTGTTCTCTAATATTAGCTAGTATACCAGTCATACAGAATGGCTCTATTCTCTAGTATTTGCTAGTATACGAGTCATACAGAATGGCTCTATTCTCTAATATTAGCTAGTATACCAGTCATACAGAATGGCTCTATTCTCTAGTATTAGCTAGTATACCAGTCATACAGAATGGCTCTATTCTCTAGTATTAGCTAGTATACCAGTCATACAGAATGGCTCTATTCTCTAGTATTTGCTAGTATACCAGTCATACAGAATGGCTCTATTCTCTAGTATTTGTTAGTATACCAGTCATACAGAATGGCTCTATTCTCTAGTATTTTCTAGTATACCAGTCATACAGAATGGCTCTATTCTCTAGTATTTGCTAGTATACCAGTCATACAGAATGGCTCTATTCTCTAGTATTAGCTAGTATACCAGTCATACAGAATGGCTCTATTCTCTAGTATTTGCTAGTATACCAGTCATACAGAATGGCTCTATTCTCTAGTATTTGTTAGTATACCAGTCATACAGAATGGCTCTATTCTCTAGTATTTTCTAGTATACCAGTCATACAGAATGGCTCTATTCTCTAGTGTTTGCTAGTATACCAGTCTAGTATATTCTGTGTTGTTACATCATTCAAGCCAAATAATCAAAACCAAAATCGAAAACTGTTATTTTTTTCATCTAACCGAAACCGAAGAGACCTCAAAAAGCACCAATCGCTCAGCACTGTCGGGGCATGGACTCTGCAAGGTGTCGAAAGCGTTCTACAGGAATGCTGGCCCATGTTGACTCCAATGCTTCCCACAGTTGTGTCAAGTTGGCTGGATGTCCTTTGGGTGGTGGACCATTCTTGATACACACGGGGAACAGTTGAGCGTGAAAAACCCAGCAGCGTTGCTGCTCTTGACACAAACCGGTGCGCCTTGCATCTACTACCGTACCCCGTTCAAAGGCTCTTAAATATTTTGTCTTGCCCATTCACCCTCTGAATGGCACACGTACACAATCCATGTCACAATCGTCTCAAGGCTAAAAAATACTTATTTAACCTGTTTCCTCCCCTTCATCTACACTGATTGAAGTGGATTTAACAGGTGACATCAATAAGGTATCATAGCTTCCACCTGGATTCACCTGGTCAGTCTATGTCATGGAAAGAGCAGGTGCTCCTAATGTTTTGTATACTCAGTGTATATTTAAGCAATGAGGCCCGGGGGTGTGTGGTATATTGCCAATATACCATGGCTAAGGGCTGTTCTTAATGCACGACGCAACGCGGAATTCCTGAATACATCCCTTAGCCGTGGTATATTGGCCACGTACCACAAACCCCTGAGGTGCCTTATTGCTATTATAAACTGGTTACCAACATAAATAGAACAGTAAACAAGTAGTTTTGAGTCATACCCATGGTATATTGTCTGATATACCATGGCTGTCAGCCAATCAGCATCCAGGACCCAAACTAGCCGGTTTATAATTATAATTATAAACTGGGTGGTTCGAGCCCTGAATGCTGATTGGCTGACAGCCATCGTATATCAGACCGTATACCATGGGTAATTTATTTGTACTACTCTAATTACGTTGGTAACCAGTTTATAATAGCAATAAGGCACCTCGGGGGTTTGTGATAAATGGCCAATATACCACGACTATTGGCCACATACCACACCTCCTCGGGCCTTATTGCTTAAATATATGGTTCTGCTTGTGAGTATTCAAGTTTTTTTTAAATCAAACGTGAGATTGTGAGATTTTCTCTGGTGTTTACAGAACAACTGGTGCTGTGAGATCAGGATATCAGGATTAAAGGTTGCTGTGAGATTAGGATATCAGGACCTGTTTAGGGAAAGCAATTGTAACAGTAGAGCAAAGGATCGCAATATATAGGAAAATGAATGGCTGCAGTGTTGCTGTTATAATGAGTACTCGATGCATGGAATGCTAAGGCATAAATATATGAAAGCGTGTATTCATATTTTAGCTAATGGGGATCCTAATGAAATACCAAAGTTTTACTTTCAGCTAGAAAACTCAACAGTAAACTCAGTTTATTCCAGGTCAGTTATTATAAAGATATTACTGACTGACTGAGTCGCAAGTTGACTCCAGGGAATCCTCTCTCTCCTCTCCACTTTTAACTCCTGGGTTTTTGGCCCTTGACATACAGGCCTGTCAGATTTATGTCTGTAACATGGGCAACCAAATTCCTTGAAGCCTGAAAGTTTCCAAAAGCATCTCTCAACTCTGACAGTTTTGAGAAACGTGAATAATGTAAACCATGGTAGGTGCAATGAAATGACTATTTTGTAGACTGTAACATAGAGGAATTCTGGATCGTTCTGTGTAAATGGCACTAACACTGTGTGTATTTAAAATGACCATGACTATTACAAAGTTAGCTTGTATAGGACTTTGCATGATTGATGTAAAAAAAGGGTATTACTTACTTTTTCATATGAAAGTCAACATCTCGTAATGCCATCCTCCATACTTTACGAGACTTGTCGAGATCTCGCGAGAAGATTTGAACTTTGTGTTTGGAAGAGAACGCGACGCGAGCCTGAACAACGAAGCGAGAAGTCTTTTGATCAGCACAGAGCGGAAGAAGGTGGGACCGACGGACGAGGTGGAAGACAGAAAAAAGTATATCAAGAAGGATTTCTCGGGGGCTTGTTGACAAGAAAGAACGTTGTTGTGTTGACCAGGACAAACGGCATTACAGTTGGTAAACGGTACGTTAACAACACTTGAAGGCGTTTCTAGGCTAGCTGTCGTTCTGAACATTCCATCCAGTTGCTAACGTAGCTAGCTAGCTAAACATCCATCTGGCGGATTCTGCTCTGTCTGCCTCTCGCAGCGACAGTGTTTACATTTTACAGATATGCAACACAACCATCAATACCCTATTTGTATCTTCATTGGGGTTAGTTATAGAAATCTTTGGTCAGACGGTGGATTTAAATTGTTATGAATCAAGCGATTGGCATGACTCTACAGTAATACCGTTTTGGGGGGCATATGCTGTGTCCCTAGAAAGAAAATCGGCCAGTTAATAATTGTTGTAATTGTTGCGACTATGGTTTTTAACTCTGCCACTCTAGCATGTTTTGGGGGCACAGTTGATGGCGCGCTGGGCTTCGGACCAGAAGGTTGAGGGTTCGAGCCGCACTCCCTGCCTGTTTCATTACATTGATGTCAAAGGTGAACGGACGTTGCATCCACTAATTTCCCTGTGTTCTTGGCCGGTGAGTTCGTCCCTGTAACAGTATGTTTGTACTAGCACTTGTATTCCGCCATGCTAGCTTTCGCCCTCATGTGGGTGGTATCTAACCCATTTATAGACGCTAACTACACTACATCGCCAAAAGTATGTGGACATCTCATCCCAAAATCATGGTCATTAATATGGAGGTGGTCCCCCCCTTTTACTGCTATAACAGCCTCCACTTTTCTGGGAAGGCTTTCCACTAGATGTTGGAACATTGCTGCATGGACTTGCATCCATTCAGCCACAAGAGCATTAGTGAGGTCTGGCACTGATGTTGGACGATTAGGCCTGGCTCGCAGTCGTGTACCAGTTCAGGGGTTGAGGTCAGGGCTCTGTGCAGGCCAGTCAAGTTATTCCACACCGATCTCGACAAACCATTTCTGTATGGACCTCGCTTTGTGCACGGGGGCATTGTCACGCACGCTGAAACAGGAAAGGGCCTTCCCAAAACTGTTGCCACAAAGTTGGAAGCACAGAATCGTCTAGAATGTCATTGTATGCTGTAACGTTAAGATTTCCCTTCACTGGAACTAAGGGGCCTAGCCCGGACCATGAAAAACAGCCCCAGACCATTATTCCTCCTCCACCAGGGCTCTACAGTGCCACCATTTTACTCGCATATGCTCCTAAATATTTTGCGGTGCCACCTGGATTAAAAATTTAGGAGCTCCAGCGCTCAATTAAATATTTTTCAGTGTGCTCCTAAATTTATTTTCCACTTAGGCATGCACGTGCTCCTTGTAAAAAAAAGGTCAGCCTAGAGCCCTGTCCTAAACCCTGTATTTTGTAATTGCTGGCAATTATTATTTTACATTTTAGTCATTTAGCAGACGCTCTTATCCAGAGCAACTTACAGTTAGTGAGTGCATACATTTTCATACTGGCCCCCCGTGGGAAACGAACCCACAACCCTGGCGTTGCAAGCGCCATGCTCTACCAACTGAGCTACAGGGGCAATCTGCAGTTACTACATCAATTTTTGGACTTATAAATTAATGATATATACCCATTGATTCTTGAAGAGTATAACTTATAAATGCCCCGTGAGCTTAGTTCAACTGTTAATCCTGTAATTATCACATGAACTGTGTTTTCTGGTTCTTGTGTTTGACAACCCTTATCACTTTACTGTTTGTTTTTCTTTACACAGACTGAGAGCAGGGATACTGTATCTCAAATCAAATCACATTTTATTGGTCACATACACGTGTTTAGCAGATGTGATTGCGGTTGTAGTGAAATGCTTGTGTTTCTAGCTCCGACAGTGCGGTAATATCTAACAAGTAATATCTGACAATGTCACATCATATACCCAATACACACAAATCTAAGTAAAGCAAAGGAATTGAGAATATATCAATATATGGACAAGCAATGTCTGAGTGGCATAGACAAAGATACAGTATATACAGTTGAAGTCAGAAGTTTACATACACTTAGGTTGGAGTCATTAAAACTTGTTTTTCAACCACTCCACAAATTTCTTGTTAACAAACTATAGTTTTGGTAAGTCGGTTAGGACATCTACTTTGTGCATGACACAAGTAATTTTTCCAACAATTGTTTACAGACAGATTATTTCACTTATAATTCACTGTATCACAATTCCAGTGGGTCAGAAGTTGACTGTGCCTTTAAACAGCTTGGAACATTCCAGAAAAGGATGTCATGGCTTTAGAAGGTTCTGATAGGCTAATTGACATCATTTGAGTCAACTGGAGGTGTACCTGTGGATGTATTTCAAGGCCTACCTTCAAACTCAGTGCCTCTTTGCTTGACATCATGGGAAAATCAAAATAAGTCAGCCAAGACCTCAAAAAAATTGTAGACCTCCACAAGTCTGGTTCATCCTTGGGAGCAATTTCCAATCGCCTGAAGGTACCACATTCCTCTGTACAAACAATAGTACGCAAGTATAAACACCATGGGACCACGCAGCCGTCATACTGCTCAGAAGGAGACGCGTTCTGTCTCCTAGAGATGAACGTACTTTGGTGCGAAAAGTGCAAATAAATCCCAGAACAACAGCAAAGGACCTTGTGAAGATGCTGGAGGAAACAGGTACAAAAGTATCTATATCCACAGTAAAACAAGTCCTATGTCGACATAACCTGAAAGGCCGCTCAGCAAGGAAGAAGCCACTGGTCCAAAACCGCCATAAAAAAGCCACACTACGGTTTGCAACTGCACATGGGGACAAAGATGGTACTTTTTTGAGAAATGTCCCCTGGTCTGATGAAACTAAAATAGAAATGTTTGTCTATAATGACCATCGTTATGTTTGGAGGAAAAAGGGGGTTGCTTACAAGACGAAGAACATCATCCCAACCATGAAGCACAGGGGTGGCAGCATCATGCTGTGGGGGTGCTTTGCTGCAGGAGGAACTGGTGCACTTCACAAAATAGATGGCATCATGAGGAAGGAAAATTATGTGGATATATTGAAGCAACATCTCAAGACATCAGTCAGGAAGTTAAAGCTTGGTCGCAAATGGGTCTTCCAAATGGACAATGACCCCAAGCATACTTCCAAAGTTGTGGCAAAATGGCTTATGGACAACAAAGTCAAAGTATTGGAGTGGTCATCACAAAGCCCTGACCTCAATCCTATAAAAAATATGTGGGTAGAACTGAAAAAGCGTGTGCGAGCAAGGAGGCCTACTAACCTGACTCAGTTACACCAGCTCTGTCAGGAGGAATGGGCCAAAATTCACCCAACTTATTGTGGGAAGCTTGTGGAAGGCTACCCGAAACATTTGACCCAAGTTAAACAATTTAAAGGCAATGCTACCAAATACTAATTGAGTGTATGTAAACTTCTGACCCACTGGGAATGTGATGAAAGAAATAAAAGCTGAAATAAATAATTCTCTCTACTATTATTCTGACATTTTACATTCTTAAAATAAAGTGGTGATCCTAACTGACCTAAGACACACAATTTTTACTAGGATTAAATGTCAGGAATGATGAAAAACTGAGTTTAAATGTATTGCTAAGTTGTATGTAAACTTCCGACTTCAACTGTACATATGAGATGAGTAATGCAAGATATGTAAACGTTATTAAAGTGACTAGTGTTCCATTTATTAAAGTGGCCAGTGATTTCTAATCTATGTATATAGGCAGCAGCCTCTAATGTGCTAGTGAAGGCTATTTAACAGTCTGATGGCCTTGAGATGGAAACTGTTTTTCAGTCTCTTGGTCCCAGCTTTGATGCACGTGTACGGACCTTGCCTTCTGGATGATAGCGGGGTGTACAGGCAGTGGCTCGGGTGGTTGTTGTCCTTGATGATCTTTTTGGCCTTCCTGTGACATCGGGTGCTGTAGGTGTCCTGGAGGGCAGGTAGTTTGCCCCCGGAGATGCGTTGGGCAGACCGCACCACCCGCTGGAGAGCCCTGCGATTGCGGGCAGTGCAGTTGCCATACCAGGCGGTGATACAGCCCGACAGGATGTTCTCAATTTTGCATCAGTAAAAGTTTGAGGATTTTAGGTGCCAAGCCAAATTTCTTCAGCCTCCTGAGGTTGAAGAGGCGCTGTTGCGCCGCCTTCACCACACTGTCTGTGTGGGTGGACCATTTCAGATCGTCAGTGATGTGTATGCAGAGGAACTTAAGCTTTCCACCTGCTCCACAGCGGTCCAGTCAATGTGGACAGGAGTGTGCTCCCCCTGCTGTTTCCTGAAGTCCACAATCATCTCCTTTGTTTTGTTGAGTGAGAGATGATTGCCCTGGCAACACACTCCCAAAGCCCTCACCTCTTCCCTATAGGCTGTCTCATCATTGTTGGTAATCAAGCCTACTACTGTTGCGTCGTCTGCAAACTTGATGATTGAGTTGGTGGCGTGCTTGGCCATGCAGTCATGGGTGAACAGGGAGTTCCTGGAGGGGTCTGAGCACGCACCCTTGTGGGGCCCCAGTGTTGAGGATCAGCGAAGTGGAGGTGTTGTTTCCTACCTTCACCACCTGGGGGCTGCCCGTCAGGAAGTCCAGGACCTAGTTGCACAGGGCGGGGTTCAGACCCAGGGCCTCAAGCTTAATGATGAGCTTGGAGGGTACTATGGTGTTGAATGCTGAGCTATAGTCAATGAACAGCATTCTTACATAGGTATTCCTCTTGTCCAGATGGGATAGGGCAGTGTGATGGCGATTGCATCGCCTGTGGATCTATTGGGGGCAGTAAGCAAATTGAAGTGGGTCTAGGGTGTTAGGTAAGGTAGAGGTGATAAGTCGCTCTGGATATGAGTGTCTGCTAAATGATGTAAATGTAAAATGATCCTTGACTTGTCTCTCAAAGCACTTCATGATGACAGAAGTGAGTGCTACGGGGCGATAGTCATTTAGTTCAGTTACCTTTGCTTTCTTGGGTACAGGGACAATGGTGGCCCTCTTGAAGCATGTGGGGACAGCAGACTGGGATTGGGAGAGATTGAATATGTCCGTAAACACACCAGCCAGCTGGTCTGCGCATGCTCTGAGGATGCGGCTAGGGATGCCATCTGGGCCGGTAGCCTTGCGAGGGTTAATACGCTTAAATGTCTTACTCACGTCGGCCACGGAGAAGGAGAGCCCACAGTCCTTGGTAGCGGGCTGCTTCGGTGGCACTGTATTATCCTCAAAGCGGGCGATGAAGGTGTTTAGCTTGTCCGGAGGCGAGACGTCGGTGTCCGACGTGGCTGTTTTGTCCTTTTGTAGTCCGTGATTGTCTGTAAACCCTGCCACATACGGCTCATGTCTGAGCCGTTGAATTGCGACTCCACTTTGTCTCTGTATTGACATTTTGCCTGTTTGATTGCCGACGGAGGGAATAACTACACAGTTTTTTGTATTCTGCCATATTTCCAGTCACCTTACCATGGTTAAATGCGGTGTTACGCGCTTTCAGTTTTGCGAGAATGCTGCCATCTATCCACAGTTTCTGGTTAGGGTAGGTTTTAATAGTCACAGTGGGTACAACATCTCCTATACACTTCCTGATAAACTCAGTCACCGTATCAGTATATACGTCTATTATTCTCTGAAGCTACCCGGGAACATGTCCCAGTCCGCGTGATCTAAACAATCTTGAAGCGTGGATTCCGATTGGTCAGACCAGCATTGAATAGTCCTTAGCACGGGTACTTCCTGTTTTGAGTTTCTGCCTATAGGAAGGGAGGAGCAAAATGGAGTTGTGGTCAGATTTGCCGAAAGGAGGGCGGGGGAGAACCTTGTAGGCATCCTAGAAGTTGGAGTAGCAATGGTCGAGTGTTTTAGCAGCACGAGTACTACAGTCGATGTGTTGATAGAATTTAGGCAGCCTTTTCCTCAAATTTGCTTTGTTAAAATCCCCACCTACAATAAATGCAGCCTCAGGATATGTGGTTTCTGGTTTGCATAAAGTCCAGTGTAGTTCCTTGAGGGCTGTCGTGTTATAACCAAAGAAAATTATCTTCAGAGATAATATGGTCGGCATTTGATTGTGAGGTATTCTAGGTGTGGTAAACAAAAGGACTTGAGTTCCTGTATGTTATCACAATTACACCATGAGTCGTTAATCATAAAACATACACCTCCGCCCTTCTGCTTCCCGGAGAGATATTTATTCCTGTCTTCGTGATGAACTGAGAACCCAACTGGCTGGACCGACTCGGAGAGTATATCCCGAGAGAGCCTTGTTTCCGTGAAAAAAGTATTTGATCCCCTGCTGATTTTGTACGTTTGCCCACTAACAAAGACATGATCAGTCATAATTTTAATGGTAGGTTTATTTGAACAGTGAGAGACAGAATAACAACAACAAAATCCAGAAAAACGCATGTCAAAAATGTTATAAATTGATTTGCATTTTAATGAGGGAAATAAGTATTTGACCCCTCTGCAAAACATGACTTAGTACTTGGTGGCAAAACCCTTGTTGGCAATCACAGAGGTCAGACATTTCTTGTAGTTGGCCACCAGGTTTGCACACATCTCAGGAGGGATTTTGTCCCACTCCTCTTTGCAGATCTTCTCCAAGTCATTAAGCTTTCGAGGCTGATGTTTGGCAACTCAAACCTTCAGCTCCCTCCACAGATTTTTTATGGGATTAAGGTCTGGAGACTGGCCTCTCCAGGACCTTAATGTGCTTCTTCTTGAGCCACTCCTTTGTTGCCTTGGCCGTGTGTTTTCGGTCATTGTCATGCTAGAATACCCATCCACGACCCATTTTCAATGTCCTGGCTGAGGGAAGGAGGTTCTCACCCAAGATTTGATGGTACATGGCCCCGTCCATCGTCCCTTTGATGCGGTGAAGTTGTCCTGTTCCCTTAGCAGAAAAACACCCCCAAAGCATAATGTTTCCACCTCCATGTTTGACGGTGGGGATGGTGTTCTTGGGGTCATAGGCAGCATTCCTCCTCCTCCAAACACGGCGAGTTGAGTTGATGCCAAAGAGCTCCATTTTGGTCTCATCTGACCACAACACTTTCACCCAGTTCTCCTCTGAATCATTCAGATGTTCATTGGCAAACTTCAGACGGGCCTGTATATGTGCTTTCTTGAGCAGGGGGACCTTGCGGGCGCTGCAGGATTTCAGTCCTTCACGGCGTAGTGTGTTACCAATTGTTTTCTTGGTGACTATGGTCCCAGCTGCCTTGAGATCATTGACAAGATCCTCCCGTGTAGTTCTGGGCTGATTCCTCACCGTTCTCATGATCATTGCAACTCCACAAGGTGAGCTCTTGTATGGAGCCCCAGGCCGAGGGAGATTGACAGTCTTTTGTGTTTCTTCTATTTGTGAATAATCGCACTAACTGTTGTCACCTTCTCACCAAGCTGCTTGGCGATGGTCTTGTAGCCCATTCCAGCCTTGTGTAGGTCTACAATCTTGTCCCTGACATCCTTGGAGAGCTCTTTGGTCTTGGCCATGGTGGAGAGTTTGGAATCTGATTGATTGATTGCTTCTGTGGACAGGTGTCTTTTATACAGGTAACAAACGGAGATTAGGAGCACTCCCTTTAAGAGTGTGCTCCTAATCTCAGCTCGTTACCTGTATAAAAGACACCTGGGAGCCAGAAATCTTTCTGATTGAGAGGGGGTCAAATACTTATTTCCTTCATTAAATGCAAATCAATTTATAACATTTTTGACATGCGTTTTTCTGGATTTTTTTGTTATTCTGTCTCTCACTGTTCAAATAAACCTACCATTAAAATTATAGACTGATCATTTCTTTGTCAGTGGGAAAACATACAAAATCAGCAGGGGATCAAATACTTTTTTCCCTCACTGTATGTTACAATCCCTGATGTCTCTCTGGATAGAAACCCTCGCCCTGAGCTCGTCAACTTTATTATCCAGAGACTGAACATTAGCGAGTAATATACTCGGAAGCGGTGGGTGGTGTGCACGCTTCCTAAATCAGACTAGTATACCGCTCCGAGTACCTCTCCTCTGCCGCCATTGTTTTGGGTCGGCCTCTGGAATCAGTTCAATTGCCCTGGGGGGTGCGAACAAAGGATCCGCTTCGGGAAAGTCGTATTCCTGATCATAATGCATTTACATAACAGTGAACTTTAACACCTTCTCACAGAGGTTGTTGATTCTGCTCCACACAAGTCTTTAGTGTCACACACCTCCTCCATATACAATTAATTACATTTTAACTGGACAATATTCATGTTTACATTGATTGTTTTGTAGGCAAAAAAATAATACCATTGCACAATCTCAGTATGGACCAGTATAAAAAAGGAAAAAAAAAGTGAATGTATGCATCACTACTGTAAGTCACTCTGGATTCGAGCATTTGCCTGATGACTAAAATGTAAATGTTGTCAGTTTTGAACAGTCAGCAGGCTACAGTTGTAGGGCCCTATAAAATTGGCTCCGCCTAATTGAAGATGCAATGGAAATGCGAATATAAAATCACTGTGCTCCGTTTGGCATATAAACAGCATGATTGGATAGCATTTTATTTTTTCAAAAAAAAAAATCCTGATTTTGGTCTGACAGTAGTTTCAGAGGAAAATGCAACTGCATGTGGGTTTTTTTGACAAAGCTGCCTTATTCCAGCCATCTCTGCTGTCCCTTTTGGTTTACACCTGGGCATAAGAGGACAGGGCAGCACTTCACAGCTCAGTGTGTAAAATACTCACTTAATCTCCTAACCATGATGTGTTGAGATTAAACAGGTTCTTTATATAGGGGTGCTAGGGCCCAAGCAAGCTGCTGCAAGTTTATCTGCCTGGCTGTTTGTCATTAAACAGCTCTAAATGTGTCCAAGCCAGCACAGTGCTGCCTGCCTGGTTAGATGGCTGTTATCTCAAATCAACTCAAATTCAAATTTTCACATGCTTCACCTGTAAACAGCAGGTGTAGATTAACAGTGAAATGCTTATGGGTCAATTTTCAACAATGCAGAGTTAAAAGATGAGTTAAAATATAAATAGTTACTCCGTGAATAACATATAAAGATAAAGAGTAAAAAAAACATGGATATATACAGGGAGTAGCAGTACTGAGTGGATGTGCAGGGGTACCAGGTAATAACATGGATATATACAGGGAGTAGCAGGTAATAACATGGATATATACAGGGAGTAGCAGGTAATAACATGGATATATACAGGGAGTAGCAGGTAATAACATGGATATATACAGGGAGTAGCAGGTAATAACATGGATATATACAGGGAGTAGCAGGTAATAACATGGATATATACAGGGAGTAGCAGGTAATAACATGGATATATACAGGGAGTAGCAGGTAATAACATGGATATATACAGGGAGTAGCAGGTAATAACATGGATATATACAGGGAGTAGCAGGTAATAACATGGATATATACAGGGAGTAGCAGTACTGAGTGGATGTGCAGGGGTAGCAGGTAATAACATGGATATATACAGGGAGTAGCAGTACTGAGTGGATGTGCAGGGGTAGCAGGTAATAACATGGATATATACAGGGAGTAGCAGTACTGAGTGGATGTGCAGGGGTAGCAGGTAATAACATGGATATATACAGGGAGTAGCAGTACTGAGTGGATGTGCAGGGGTACCAGGTAATAACATGGATATATACAGGGAGTAGCAGTACTGAGTGGATGTACAGGGGTAGCAGGTAATAACACGGATATATACAGGGAGTAGCAGTACTGAGTGGATGTGCAGGGGTAGCAGGTAATAACATGGATATATACAGGGAGTAGCAGTACTGAGTGGATGTGCAGGGGTAGCAGGTAATAACATGGATATATACAGGGAGTAGCAGTACTGAGTGGATGTGCAGGGGTAGCAGGTAATAACACGGATATATACAGGGAGTAGCAGTACTGAGTGGATGTGCAGGGGTAGCAGGTCATTGAGGTAGCTATGTACTGTACATGTAGACTAGCAGTACCGTATGTGATGAAAGTGTGTGTAGAGTCCAGTGTGTGTGTGTGTGCATAGTATGTGCAAGAGAGTTAGTAAAAAAAGGTTAATGCAGGTAGTCCGGATAGCCATTTGATTAGCGATTTAGCAGTCTTGGTTAGCAGTCTTGTGGCTTGGGGATAGAAGCTTCTCAGGGTCCAGACTTGGTGCATTGGTACCGCTTGCCATGCGGTAGCAGTGAGAACCATCTGTGGCTTGGGTGGCTGGAGTCTGAAAATGTTTTGGCCCTTCCTCTGACGCCGCCTGGTATAGAGGTCCTGGATGGCAGGGAGCTCGGCCCCAGTGATCTACTGGGCCTCAACCCGCTCCACTACAGCCCCGTCGTTTCCTGTAGTCCACGATCAGCTCCTTTGTCTTACTGATGTTGAGGGAGAGGTTGTTGTCCTGGCACCACACTGCCAGGTCTCTGACCTCATCGTTGTGTCGTCGGCAAACATAATGATGGTGTTGGACTCGTGGGTGAACAGGGAGTACAGGAGTGGACTAAACACACACCCTTGAGGGGCCCCCGTGTTGAGGATCAGCATGGCGGATGTTGCCTACCCTCACCATCTGGGGGCTGCCCGTCAGGAAGTCCAGGATCCAGTTTCAGAGGGAGATGTTCAGTCCCAGGGTCCTGAGCTTAGTGATGAGCTTCGAGGGCACTATGGTGTTAAACGCTGAGCTGTAGTCAATTAACAGCATTCTCACGTAGGTGTTCCTTTTGTCCAGGTGGGAAAGGGCAGTGTGGAGTGCAATAGAGATTGCATCATCTGTGGATCTGTTGGGGCGGTATGTGAATTAGAGTGGGTCCTGGGTGTCTGGGATGATGGTGTTCATGTGACCAGCCTTTCAAATCATTTCATGGCTCCAGATGTGAGTGCTATGGACCGATAGTCATTTAGACAGGTTACCTGTGGTCTGCTTGAAACGTAGGTATTACAGACTGGGTCAGGGAGAGGTGAATACACTTACCAGCTGGTCAGTGCATGCTCCGAGTACACGTCCTGGTAATCCGTCTTGCCCTGTAGCCATGTGAATGTTAACCTGTTTTAAAGGTCTTACTCGCACCGGCTACTCAGAGCGTGATCACACAGTCTTCCGGAACAGCCGGTGCTCATGCATGGTTCAGTGGTTCGCCTGAGAGATTTCTTATAAGCGTCCGAGTTAGTGTCCCGCTCCTTGAAAGCTTCAGCTCTAGCCTTTAGCTCATTGCGGATGTTGCCTGTAATCCATGGCTTCTGTTTGGGATTAGAGCCCAACCAATTTTATCGGTTGACCAATATTATCGGCCAATATTAGCCTTTTTCTATTGGCATTTAATCCACCGAATAGGACCGATTATAAGAGGAGGAGAAAACGCGCTGGAAAAAAGCAGTTAATAGAAATGGACATATTTCTTTGCATTTAATTATTTGTCCTGAAGAGGGCGCTCTTCACATGGCTATAAGCCTATCTTGCCTTGGCGCTACAGCAAGACTTGACACCCAACGCAACTGCACCAGTCGGAGTCCAGAGGAGAGTGAACTAGCTGTTACTGCTTCTACGGTGAGTCCTGAGGAGATAGAAGCTTGCCAGCTCAACCAAGTGCCAAAACTGCACCCTGGCCATATACTGCTAGGTGAAGTGTCATGGTTGGGTGTTGGGTTTCGTGACAAACAATGGATGCTATGCCCAAATGTAAAGCAAGTGCCGTTCAACTCTGTGGTAACGTTACGGCCCTTTTAGTGAAGCCCGCGAAAAAACTGCTGTGTTATATTTGCTCTTTGTGAAGGGTATTCCTCAAGCTCTGTCATTCAAATGTTTTCAGAGACACACAAAAAAACATAGGAGGTTATAAAGTAGCGCTTCATAGCTACGTTTTGATGTATGGGTTCATTGTCACTTGTCTGGGACTGGTCCCAATTCACATTTCACCACCCCCATTTCCATGACGAGTGCTAGCTAGCTAGCCAGCTAATAATAATAATAATATAATATGCCATTTAGCAGACGCTTTTATCCAAAGCGACTTAGTCATGTGTGCATACATTTTTACGTATGGGTGGTCCCGGCGCCATGCTCTACCAATTGAGCTACAGAGGACCTCAACTAGCTGTGTGAGTGTACTTGACGCCGTTCACTGAGGGTTAGTGCTAGCCGGGATCCTTGGGATGTCCCTACGCTAAACCTTTACTCTAACCATAACCCTTACCTAACCCGAACCTTAACCCTGACCGTAACCATTTTAAATGTAAACTTCAATGGGGTGGGGACGTCCCAATGATTCCAGATAGCAAGGACCGTTCACTGAGACAAGAGGCAGCGCTGTGGCAGCGGCAAATTTTGTGATTTAATGGTTTTCCTTAAAAGTGGCAACTACCAGAATAAAGTGTCGACAGCGCTACAATCAATGAAAACGTAGCTAAATATCAATACATTGAGAATGTGTCCTATGTCGTTGTTTTCCTGCTGGCGAGCATGAGGCAGCTCAGTCTTCAGAGGCAAAGCTTTTGCTGGAATCGGTGCTGTTTATCCTCCTTTCACTAGAGTAACACAGTTTTCCATTAACAAATTGTCTTTCTGGTGCTCCTAAATTCTTTCCTGAAATTTAAGAAAATAGTTTAATGACTATCTTTGTAGGGTTGTTTTTAAGCACAATCCATACAGCTATTAATAACCAATATATATGCCAATATTTTTTGAAATAATCGGAATCGGTATTGGATCCCAAAATCCCATATCGTTTGGGATATGTCGCTGTGGGGACGATGTAGTCGATGCACTTATTAATGAAGCCGGTGACTGATGTGGTAAAACTCCTCAATGTTATCGGATGAATCCCGGAACATAATCCAGTCTGTCCTAGCAAAACAATCCTGTAGCTTAGCATCTGATTCATCGGACCACTTCCGAATTGAGCGTGTCACTGGTACTTCCTGTTTTGAGTTTTTGCTTGTAAGCAGGAATCAGGAGCGGATGGCGTTATTGTCAGATTTACCAAATCGAGGGAGAGCCATCTGCCTGGCTGTCTATCATTAAACAGCTCTAAATGTGGCCAGGCCAGCACGGCGCTGCCTGCCTGGCGAGATGGCTAGTCCAGATGAACCGTAGGAAACGTCTGGGTCAGCTCTGCACATTGAGTCCTAATCCACCTGGAGTCCTACATTATACAACAGAGAGGCAGTATTCACAAGGCCCAGTACTGTGATCATTACAGCCATGTGGTGGGGCCTACCAGGGAGGCCCTGTCAGGTTTAAATGAACTGGGACACCCATTCTCTCTCCTGTTAATGTATAGACAGAGTGCAGCAGAGAGGAGGGAGTGTGTCCCACTGCCCTAACCCTCCTCCCTGTCTGTTGTTTTCAGTGTTGTTCAGAGAGTCAGCCTGCCCTGCCTGCTTCCCCTGGGCTGAGGATGAAAACGTCCACCGTGTGTTAGTTTGGCAGCTGAAAGGTTGTCCTGTGACTGTGAGTGGCTGACTGACTGGTGGCACTGTAGCTAAATTAGAATAAAACATTGTTTGGTGTTGCCAAAAGCATGCTGGTTTCCTAGCTTTTTAAAGGGGGAAGAGACAGCATCCTGTCAAAAGAACAAATGAAGTAGAGAGAATTGAATTGAGGCCACTACATGAACCAGAATAGTAGTGCCCTTCTTATATCACATATCATATCTAAGCAGGCATAGCCTAAGTCCACTCTCAGCACAAGGTCCTGGCCTGTAGTAGAGGTTGTAGGAATGGACACGTTGTTTGCAGAGCGCACAACCCAGGCTACACTTGTGAGGAAAAAGTTTTGGTTTATTTCATTCCATTTACAAGTTGTCAATTTATTAATTGTCTTTTGTTTGGAGCACTCCTGTCAACCTTGAGTAAGGACACGCACCAGATTACACATTTAACTAGGCCTAGGCTACCTTGCCTGCGTGCAAATGTAGGCTTCTAAATGTGCCCATTTGGGGATCTGATACTATTTCTGATTGTCTTAACTCACCATCACTGTGGAGCTTCTCAAAGTAGTTTTTTTCTTCACCTCAAAAAGCAAGTAAACAAAGTCTGTTTTTACATCCATTGAGAATGACAATAGTTCCTCAATGGAGCCTATTTAAAAAATCTTTCCAGCTCTCTCCCTTTAGATAACCACTCAGCATGAAAGGGGAAAAATGTCATGCTCTGAAACCGGTGGAAACGTCATAAAGGCCTACCTGATTACTTCTTATCCCTTGCGCAAATAGCCTACAGCTGTGTCTGTCTGGGCCAAGAATATTTTATACAATGATTAAAGTTCCTTGCAGACAGGCAATGCATAAGCCAACGTGATTTATAGGATATTTATTTTTATCAGGATATTTTCTACCTGCGGGCTGCAATGTTTTTATTTGTTGGCTTTATGTAGGCTATTTTTACATATTGGCAATGACAATAAAGTTACTTTTAGATTTGTATCATTTTAATTTATATAGAATTTTGATTAACCACATGACATTGATTTTGAGATATGAAGACTTTATTATAAATGAAATGAAACTGTTCCACAAAAATGTGCATATGAAAATCATAACTGGCACGCAGATCAGTCGAAATGGTACAATAACTTGGCACTCCAAATGGAAAAGGTTGCTGACCTATTACCGGGCTACACCAGCATAATCTGCAGCAGCGGGAGGAGGGGGAGGTCGGATAGGGAACAGGTTTTTTTATTTCTATATTGATCTCTGGCTCCCTCTTTAGTAAATTGTCTTAGTTTTTTATTGCAGTGCTTAAAGCATCAGACAAAGTAGCCTACATATAGGTGTATTCAAACAAAATGTTGACCAATCGATTGGTTCAAAAGAACAGACGACTCTCGGTCGACCAAGATTTTCTTTAGAACAATTATATTGTAATCTAACAGCACCCGTTTGGCACACATAATCTGCACGCAGCGCTTGCTCCTTACGTTATTTTTCTTGATCTCCACAACTAGTCAAATGTATTGCACACATCTGAGTTCCCCTTTACCTCCTGAGCAACCAGTAAACATTCCCCCGTTTCGTGTTTGTTTGTCAAGTCATCTGCATCCATTTTGCTGTTACGGTGTTCGGAGTTTTTTATAACCAATTTATTGATGTGATTATGATATGCTATAGGTCAGCATTGTGCCAGTAACCGAAAGGTCGCTGGTTCTAATCCCCGAGCCGACTAGGTGAAAAATCTGTCGATGTGCCCTTGAGCAAGGCACTTAACCGTAATTGCTCCTGTAAGTCGCTCTGGATAAGAGTGTCTGCTAAATGACTAAAATGTAAATGTAAATGTTGAGGGAATAGGTTATGTTTTTCCTAAACCAATGAGGGATTTCAATAACAGAACTTTTCAGTCAGAAATGGCTGTAATTATGTTGCAGCTTTAGTAACACGGACAGTGCGATAAACACTGATGTTCTGTGGTGGGCGCTGCAGCAGGGAGGAGATAGAGACAACGGGGGGTAGTCAGTCACTCGCTGTAATTAAAAAAAAAAACACAGTTCAGCAAGTCTGAGCCCGGCCTGGCACAATCAAATCAATTGCGTTTGGACTCCCTCAAGTCATTTGTGTGTCTTAATTATTTCATTGAACAGTGTTCTTAAAGCATCAGACAAGCTCAGTGCATATAGTTGATTTGATTAAAACATATAGAATGTGTCTATATATGGAAAAATGCATGTTTTAAAATATTGACCAATCATATTAGGAATCCATGCTTGTTACATCTTTAGATCGCCCCCCCCCTCTTTCTACATTTCTAAGGGATATTTTAATCTCTGTCACATGTCTTGCATGTGCAGTCCGCTTTTGACAACAGTTTAACCTAATTGCATTATGGAACGTACATTTGAGCGTAGCCTAATGCCTTGTGCGCATTGCTGCGTTTATAATCTGAAGAAATAAGTTTATCAACAGTTTTAAAGCGAAATGTTCTCATCTGTTGCATCAGCCTCATTGCTAATTTACTGTCCCAGAGTCTGTTTGGAATAGGCTATTTCTTTCTCGACCAGAAAGACAAGCTGACCAATAGAATAGGTCAACTTTTCTACTGTGGGGGATATAAGGTTGACGTAGGCTAGTGATTCTGCTGTTCGTAACTTGTCTTCTTGGCTGAAGAAAACTAAATGTGGACAGTTATTCTAACATCTTCAAAGTGCGCATCGGAATTCGGTAATGACGCACGCCGTTGCATCCTGGAGTTGCATTTTCTGTGAAGATGAATTGGCATAATCGAAATGTGATTCGCAAGAATGCGAAGGTAACCTGCCGAAATGACTACCGCCCCGTAGCACTCACGTCGGTAGTCATGAAATGCTTTGATAGGCTGGTCATGTCTCACATCAACACCATCATCCCGGAAACCCTACACTCACTCCAATTCGCATACCGCCCCAACAGATCCACAGATGATGCAATTGCACTCCACACTGCCCTTTCCCACCTGGACAAAAGGAACACCTACAGTGGGGAGAACAAGTATTTGATACACTGCAGATTTAGCAGGTTTTCCTACTTACAAAGCATGTAGAGGTCTGTAAATTTTTATCATAGGTACACATCAACTGTGAGAGACGGAATCTACAACAAAAATCCAGAAAATCACATTGTATGATTTTTAAGTAATTAATTAGCATTTTATTGCATGACATAAGTATTTGATACATCAGAAAAGCAGAACTTAATATTTGGTACAGAAACCTTTACAGAGATCATACGTTTCCTGTAGGTCTTGACCAGGTTTGCACACACTGCAGCAGGGATTTTGGCCCACTCCTCCATACAGACCTTCTCCAGATCCTTCAGGTTTCGGGGCTGTCGCTGGGCAATACAGAGTTTCAGCTCCCTCCAAAGATGTTCTATTGGGTTCAGGTCTGGAGACTGGCTAGGCCACTCCAGGACCTTGAGATGCTTCTTACGGAGCCACTCCTTAGTTGCCCTGGCTGTATGTTTCAGGTCGTTGTCATGCTGGAAGACCCAGCCACGACCCATCTTCAATGCTCTTACTGAGGGAAGGAGGTTGTTGGCCAAGATCTCGTGATACATGGCCCCATCCATCCTCCCCTCAATACGGTGCAGTCGTCCTGTCCCCTTTGCAGAAAAGCATCCCCAAAGAATGATGTTTCCACCTCCATTCTTCACGGTTGGGATGGTGTTCTTGGGGTTGTACTCATCCTTCTTCTTCCTCCAAACATGGCGAGTGGAGTTTAGACCAAAAAGCTCTATTTTTGTCTCATCAGACCACATGACCTTCTACCATTCCTCCTCTGGATCATCCAGATGGTCATTGGCAAACTTCAGACGGGCCTGGACATGCGATGGCTTGAGCTGGGGGACCTTGCGTGCGCTGCAGGATTTTAATCAGTGACGGCGTAGTGTGTTACTATTGGTTTTCTTTGAGACTGTGGTCCCAGCTCTCTTCAGGTCATTGACCAGGTCCTGCCGTGTAGTTCTGGGCTGATCCCTCACCTTCCTCATGATCATTGATGCCCCACGAGGTGAGATCTTGCATGGAGCCCCAGACCGAGGGTGATTGACCGTCATCTTGAACTTCTTCCATTTTCGAATAATTGCGCCAACAGTTGTTGCCTTCTCACCAAGCTGCTTGCCTATTGTCCTGTAGCCCATCCCAGCCTTGTGCAGGTCTACAATTTTATCCCTGATGTCCTTACACAGTTCTCTGGTCTTGGCCATTGTGGAGAGGTTGGAGTCTGTTTGATTGAGTGTGTGGACAGGTGTCTTTTATACAGGTAACGAGTTCAAACAGGTGCAGTTAATACAGGTAATGAGTGGAGAACAGGAGGGCTTCTTAAAGAAAAACGAACAGGTCTGTGAGAGACGGAATTCTTACTGGTTGGTAGGTGATCAAATACTTATGTCATGCAATAAAATGCAAATTAATTATTTAAAAATCATAGAATGTGATTTTCTGGATTTTTGTTTTAGATTCCGTCTCTCACAGTTGAAGTGTACCTATGATAAAAATTACAGACCTCTACATGCTTTGTAAGTAGGAAAACCTGCAACATCGGCAGTGTATCAAATACTTGTTCTCCCCACTGTATGTGAGAATGCTGTTCATTGACAACAGCTCAGCGTTCAACACCATAGTGCCCTCAAAGCTCATCACTAAGCTCAGGACCCTGGGGCTAAACACCTCCCTCTGCAACTGGATCCTGGACATCCTGACGGGCCGCTCCCAGGTGGTAAGGGTAAGTAACAACACGTCTGCCACGCTGATCCTCAACACCGGGGCCGCTCAGGGGTGCGTGCTTAGTCCCCTCCTGTACTCCCTGTTCACCCAAGTCATACTGTTCTCTCTGCTACCGCACGGCAAGCGGTACCGGAGCGCCAAGTCTTGGTCCAAAAGGCTCCTTAACAGCTTCTACCCCCAAGCTATAAGACTGCTGAACAATTAATCAAATGGCAACCCGGACTATTTACATTAGAGCTGCTACTCGCTGATTATTATCTATGCATAGTCACGTTACCCCTACCTACATGTACAAATTACCTTGACTAACCTGTATCCCCGCACATTGACTTGGTACCGGTACCCCTCGTTATTGTATTTTTATGTTTTTACTTTTAGTTTATTTAGTAAATATTTTCTTAATTCTATTTCTTCAACTGCATTGTTGGTTAAGGGCTTGTAAGTAAGGATTTCACGGTAAGGTCGACACCTGTTGTATTCTGTCATTCTGAGCACCGTGGGTGGACACCCTAATCAGGTTACGCACCCAATGCATATGGGTCCGGTAAATTTCTCAAATGTCCGTTAAATGAAAATGCTGCCGGTCAATTGTCTGGCGCCTCTTTTTCCTAACCTAAACCCTGGTGAGGACCCGTGTGTGACCTCTACACTACAGGTAAACCCAGCTGTAGTGTAGTAGAGTTGGGTCCTGGGTGGGGGTTTGACACGTCACGGTGCTGTTCATACGCCAACCAAGTTTATACAGGCAGATGGTTTGTTTTTCCTCAAGGGGAAAGAATAATAACGGAGATTGTTTTGAGTGGGAAGGTGCTGGTTCTTTAGTGTGAATGAGTGCTGGACTTGCCATGTGTCAGCCATTTTGAAGCTTGACAACACATGTAGAGCCCAGTTTCCCATAGTGATGGTCCTTAGCCTTACCCGTGCAGAACAGAGCCCAGTTTCCCATAGTGATGGTCCTTAGGGTTACCCGTGTTTTAACGCTTCATCTTTTCTACAACGACCAGAAGATGTAACATGCGTTTCCCAAAACACCACGCAGAGAGAACGTTCGGTAGGTGCGTCGTTGAGGCATGTGTCGATACTGATAGGATCGAAAGAAAGGCAGCGCTGCTCTCGGGTCAGCTTTCTCCATTCAAATCTTACTTTAATATTACAATTATTTCACAATACTGACGACGAATCTGCTTCTAGAGAGATTAGCACTTACGGCTGCAAATATTGAGGCGGCTTATTCTAATGCTTACCCAATAAAAATTCACAGAATCACCGATTTGGTACATCATTGCACTCATGTTAGGCTACACATCATGAGCTATAGGCTTTTGAGACAAATTACAGACAGTAGCCTACATGTAGCAAAATAGAACTCCATTTGTTTAACATTAAATGCATTTCAATATGATTGTGAAATAGGCCTATAGCCTACTGTATTTCAATTTAAAGCAGTCATCTTGGTTTTCATCTGAAGCATCTTTTTATACGTTGCCTGTTTGTATCAATTGCAAAGACATTGCCAACTTTGTATTTGTAGTCAACTTTGTTCTGTTCGGCTCTCACAGAGAGACAGATAACCATGTGATTCTATGTTTAGCAGAGATCTGTGTATTACCTAGTGGTTTCCAAATTCTGATTCAACTTTATTGCTGTCTGCCCCGTAGAACACAATGTTAGTCTGAGACACAAGCCATGCTTCATCCACTCTGTCCTCAATCCGGGTACACTCCATTTCATTTGAATAAAATTAAGGAAATCATTTGAATTTCAATTGCCTGAACTTTTATTTCCTGAATTGATATGGACTCCAACCCTTGGCTTGTCCGAACCTAAACCATAGACCTCACAGTGCAGTGCTCTGTTTCCCAGGCTAATGTATCGTTGTTGGCAGATTGTGTGTTAGTGGAATTCAAGGTGGGTGTTCCACTGAACCGTATGTGAGCCAACCAAGCAGCTCTCTGGGTACAGCTGTGTGGCTGCTGAGAGCAGGAGGAGAGTGGTGGTGTCTGGGAAATATTACCTCATCTTATTATACAGTCCAAGTTGGCCTTGTAGTACTCTCCTTTCTAAATCTGTAACATTGGGCCACCTTGAAAATGTACTGTCTCAGTGTTTATGTTGTGACCTTGAAGGCAGGGACACTTCAGCTGAACAGGCGTGGTAATGATGGGGATTCAGACTGCTGTTTACAGAGGACCATGTTACCTCCATATTGTGGCTCTCTCCCACTCCAGAAGTGATAACATTTGAGGCTATTTTTTTTTTTAGCTATTTAACAACTGGCAGAGACTAGGGTTGAAGATGGTTCTGGCAGGGTTTAGGTTATCTTCTTCCAGGACTTGGCCAAACATATATATATATATATATATATATATATATATATATATATATATATATATATATATATATATATATATATATATATATATAGCTCAGCAAAAAAAGAAACGTCCTCTCACTGTCAACTGCGTTTATTTTCCGCAAACTTAACATGTGTAAATATTTGTATGAACATACGATTCAACAACTGAGACATAAACTGAACAAGTTCCACAGACATGTGACTAACATAAATGGAATAATGTGTCCCTGAACAAAGGGGGGGGTCAAAATCAAAAGTAACAGTCAGTATCTGGTGTGGCCACCAGCTGCATTAAGCACTGCAGTGCATCTCCTCCTCATGGACTTCACCAGATTTGCCAGTTCTTGCTGTGAGATGTTACCCCACTCTTCCACCAAGGCACCTGCAAGTTCCCTGACATTTCTGGGGGGAATGGCCCTAGCCCTCACCCTCCGATCCAACAGGTCCCAGACGTGCTCAATGGGATTGAGATCCGGGTTCTTCGCTGGCCATGGCAGAACACTGACATTCCTGTCTTGCAGGAAATCACGAACAGAACGAGCAGTATGGCTGGTGGCATTGTCATGCTGGAGGGTCATGTCAGGATGAGCCTGCAGGAAGGGTACCACATGAGGGAGGAGGATGTCTTCCCTGTAACGCACAGCGTTGAGATTGCCTGCAATGACAACAAGCTCAGTCCGATGATGCTGTGACACACCGCCCCAGACCATGACGGACCCTCCACCTCCAAATCGATCCCGCTCCAGAGTACAGGCCTCGGCTTAACGCTCATTCCCTCGACGATAAACGCGAATCCAATTAAAGGTCAATGCACTGCATTTCATACAGTCAGGAATAATCAAACTAAGGGCTTGGAAAATTATATATAGGCTAAATTTAAGCCTTCCACAACCATAATATAATACCCACTAATAATTGTATTTTATCGAAAAATAGTTTTAACCTGCTTTTTTGCAATAATCACTGATCTGGCTTTCAAGTTTATCTATGAAAATTCCCTTTTTGTTACAAATGTAACCAGAACCATGCACAATGCACATCCACTAAATGACATACTTCTGCTAGCAGGCAATCTAGAACATTACCACAGGTCTCATAAACAATCTCTTAAGCACAAGCCCATCTGCTAGTAAGTAGCCAGATGATCTTTATATTTAAAGTCTAGCCAACTTGGATCTATTTGCTTCCTAACAAGGTAGAACAGTTGAACTGTTATGAATACACCCTCATGTCTGTCTCCAACTGTTTGAACAACAGCCTGTTCACTTTTTGTTTAGATGTTGAAATCAAGTGGCCTACCTTGAGTTGTCAATTCTTAATATAAATGTGTTTTCATGCTCATTGTACATTTCTAAAACACAGACTAGACAGCGAGCGCATAACAGTATGTGGCTAAAAGGCTGCTAGCGGTACCACAATGCAGCACGCGACAAACTGAGCATTAATTGATATTCTCATTTTAGTAGGGTTTGCTCCATTCAAAATGTTGTGAGATGAGACATAAAAAGGGTATCGTTAGAAGGGGAATCAACCGATTCTGTTGGACCAAACCTCAAATGCAAATAGCGAGTTGAAACTGCTTGTTGTCAGAGAGGAAGAAGAGATCCTTCATCTTTGTTGTTGAGTGTCAGGGGAGGGGCTTGGTGCCTGGAGTGGGAAGGTGCTCAGAAGGAGGAGGAGGGGCTTGGTGTTTCTGTACTCCAGAAATATTGGGACAGTGACACATTTTCTGTTATTTTGGCTCTGTACTCCAGAAGTATATATGTTCTTTTGTGAACTCTGACCCAGCAGAGTTTGTCTGTTGTTTTGTCAGTGTCCTCTTCTCAGAGAGGCCTCATGTCGGGACCTTTCAGGGGCCCTCGAGGTACTTCTGAAGCGGTTTAGAATTTTTCAGACGGCCATTCTTCCTCTGGCCTCAAGGATCCTCTGAAACAGGTGTCAGCTTCAAGGGCTAACCTAAAGTCCTTGTAATGTCAAGTCAAGTCAAGTGTAAATATAGGCCTACTGCCTGTGATATGAGGTCTCAGAATGTGTGAGCATTTTAGCTGCTGGTCTGTTTTTTGGGGCTTACTTTTCCCACATAGATCATGTTAAGTCAGTCTTTTACTGAGGGATATGTTAGCAGCTTGGGTGGGGTTGAGTTGGGGGGATTCCCCCTGGCCTGATCTGCACCACACAATGAATAGGAGCTGTTAGCTGAATGTTTACCCTGCTTCTCCGGCTGGCCCTGACTTCATGTCAGAAGTATGTCTTCAGGGATCAGGCATGTTTACCTCTCCCTCTCCCTCTTTCTCCTCCTCAGTCCTCTGTTCCTCCCTCTCTTCAGGCATGAATACCTCTCCCCTCCTCAGTCCTCTGTTCCTCCCTCTCTTCAGGCAAGTTTACCTCTCCCCTCCTCAGTCCTCTGTTCCTCCCTCTCTTCAGGCAAGTTTACCTCTCCCCTCCTCAGTCCTCTGTTCCTCCCTCTCTTCAGGCAAGTTTACCTCTCCATTCCCTCCCTCACACACCTGTCTATATAAGGTCCCACAGTTGACAGTGAATGTCAGAGCAAAAACCAAGCCATTAGGTCAAAGGAATTGACCGTAGAGCTCGGAGAGAACACTGTGTCGAGGCACAGATCTGGGGAAGGGTACCAACAAATGTCTGCAGCATTGAAGGTCCCCAAGAACACAGTGATCAGGAAGGTGACCAAGAACCCGATGGTCAATCTGACAGAGCTCCAGAGTTCCTCTATGGAGATGGGAGAACCTTCCAGAAGGACAACCATCTCTGCAGCACTCCATCAATCAGGCCTTTATGGTAGTGGCCAGACAGAAGCCACTCCTCAGTAAGAGGCACATGACAGCCCAGTTGGAGTTTGCCAAAAGGCACCTAAAGACTCTCAGACCATGAGAAACAAGATTCTCTGGTCTGATGAAATCAAGATTGAACTCTTTGGCCTGAATGCCAAGTGTCACGTCTGGAGGAAACCTGGCACCATCCCTACAGAGGTGGCAGCATCATGCTGTTGGGATGTTTTTCAGCGGCAGGGACTGGGAGACTAGTCAGGATCGAGGGAAAGATGAATGGAGCAAAGTACAGAGAGATCCTTGATGAAAACCTGCTCAGGTCCTCCGACTGGGGCGGGGGACGACGACAATTGAATCCATTTTAGAATAAGGCTGTAACGTAACAAAGTGGAAAAGGGGTCTGAATACTTTCCCAATGCACTGTATGTACAGTTTTTCAACTGATTGCTGATGAGACCCCAGTTGTGCAAGGTTAAACCACCACACCTGTAACTAGGTTAACCCACCACACCTGTAACTAACTAGCCTTGCTCCACACTTGGCCAGTGAGTAGTGGAGCTGGGAGGGACTGATCAATGCCATCCCTAGACCACATCAGTCAGTCAGCCTACTGTTATCCTGCCAAGCCAGCTCTATCCCACATCAGTCAGTCAGCCTACTGTTATCCTGCCAGGCCAGCTCTATCCCACATCAGTCAGTCAGCCTACGGTTATCCTGCCAGGCCAGCTCTATCCCACATCAGTCAGTCAGCCTACGGTTATCCTGCCTGTCCTGTCTGTCCCCACTTCCCACTAAAGCCCTAATGCCCTGGCCTGCCTGTCCTGTCTGTTCCCACTTCCCACTAAAGCCCTAATGCCCTGGCCTGCCTGTCCTTTCTGTTCCCACTAAAGCCCCAATGCCCTGGCCTGCCTGTCCTGTCTGTCCCCACTTCCCACTAAAGCCCTAATGCCCTGGCCTGCCTGTCCTGTCTGTCCCCACTTCCCACTAAAGCCCCAATGCCCTGGCCTGCCTGTCCTGTCTGTTCCCACTTCCCACTAAAGCCCTAATGCCCTGGCCTGCCTGTCCTGTCTGTTCCCACTTCCCACTAAAGCCCCAATGCCCTGGCCTGCCTGTCCTTTCTGTTCCCACTAAAGCCCCAATGCCCTGGCCTGCCTGTCCTGTCTGTCCCCACTTCCCACTAAAGCCCTAATGCCCTGGCCTGCCTGTCCTGTCTGTCCCCACTTCCCACTAAAGCCCTAATGCCCTGGCCTGCCTGTCCTGTCTGTTCCCACTTCCCACTAAAGCCCTAATGCCCTGGCCTGCCTGTCCTGTCTGTTCCCACTTCCCACTAAAGCCCTAATGCCCTGGCCTGCCTGTCCTGTCTGTTCCCACTAAAGCCCAAATGCCCTGGCCTGCCTGTCCTGTCTGTTCCCACTAAAGCCCTAATGCCCTGCCTGTCCTGTCTGTTCCCACTTCCCACTAAAGCCCTAATGCCCTGGCCTGCCTGTCCTGTCTGTTCCCACTAAAGCCCTAATGCCCTGGCCTGCCTGTCCTGTCTGTCCCCACTTCCCACCAAAGCCCTAATGCCCTGGCCTGCCTGTCCTGTCTGTCCCCACTTCCCACTAAAGCCCTAATGCCCTGGCCTGCCTGTCCTGTCTGTTCCCACTTCCCACTAAAGCCCCAATGCCCTGGCCTGCCTGTCCTGTCTGTCCCCACTTCCCACTAAAGCCCTAATGCCCTGGCCTGCCTGTCCTGTCTGTTCCCACTTCCCACTAAAGCCCTAATGCCCTGGCCTGCCTGTCCTGTCTGTCCCCACTTCCCACTAAAGCCCTAATGCCCTGGCCACTTGCCACTCCTTTCCCCACAGCGACACAGGAATGTGCAGAAGGGCTGAATTGCCCAGAGGCAGAGCGTGGTAGGAATGTGGCCACTTTGCTCTCTGGAGTTAGGTTATGGCTGTGGTCTGCTGCGTTTGATTTGAGGTCTAGAGTTGTGAGCATGGCTGGGGCTGCAGGTCCATAACCCTGGACTATTGTGACACTACATCTATTTACATTTTAATCTGTCCTGTTTGATATGGATGGATATGTTGGTACTTTTCTTTCATTATGTCACCGGCGGTATCATTGTGGCCCTGGACTGGACTGGGCCTGTCAGTGTGGTTTCATTATGTCACCGGTGGTATCATTGTGGCCCTGGACTGGACTGGGCCTGTCAGTGTGGTTTCATTATGTCACCGGCGGTATCATTGTGGCCCTGGACTGGGCCTGTCAGTCTGGTTTCTGTGTCTAAGCTTGGTGGCTCATTTGGAGCTAGTGGGCCCAACTATGTTGTCAATCAATGTATATGGCTACTTTAGTGTCCCCCCCCCCCTCATTTAGAAGTGATTTATTTGAAGGTGTAGCCTACAGGTCTGTTGGAGTGTTGGCCTGGACCTAGTCTCACGGTGCCAGACACCATAAAATATGCCTAAATGGCCGGGGGCGAGGCTAAGTCATATTACTGAGAGAGACTGGCCCGGGGGGCGAGGCTAAGTCATATTACTGAGAGAGACTGGCCCGGGGGGCGAGGCTAAGTCATATTACTGAGAGAGACTGGCCCGGGGGGCGAGGCTAAGTCATATTACTGAGAGAGACTGGCCCGGGGGGCGAGGCTAAGTCATATTACTGAGAGAGACTGGCCCGGGGGGCGAGGCTAAGTCATATTAATGAGAGAGACTGGCCCGGGGGGCGAGGCTAAGTCATATTACTGAGAGAGACTGGCCCGGGGGGCGAGGCTAAGTCATATTACTGAGAGAGACTGGCCCGGGGGGTGAGGCTAAGTCATATTACTGAGAGAGACTGGCCCGGGGGGCGAGGCTAAGTCATATTACTGAGAGAGACTGGCCCGGGGGGCGAGGCTAAGTCATATTACTGAGAGAGACTGGGCCCGGGGGGGTGAGGCTAAGTCATATTACTGAGAGAGACTGGCCCGGGGGGCGAGGCTAAGTCATATTACTGAGAGAGACTGGCCCGGGGGGCGAGGCTAAGTCATATTACTGAGAGAGACTGGCCCCTGTGCTACAGGCATACCAACCTGGCTGTAGGTGGTGGGTTCTCTCTCCACCCTACATACCAACCTGGCTGTAGGTGGTGGGTTCTCTCTCCACCCTACATACCAACCTGGCTGTAGGTGGTGGGTTCTCTCTCCACCCTACATATCACCTGTCTGTCGGTCTAGTTAAAGCCCACTGGGGTCGCTCTAAATTTAGACCCACAGACAGAGTAGTACCACTGACTGCTCCGTCTTTCTGTTCTGTCTGTTAACTGAGCAAAGGTGCTCTCTTACCTCAGCCAGAGATGAGGCAACCCTCCCTGTTGTATCTGAGGATCAGTCAGGGGAATATTTAACCAGTGTAAACAGTTTGGGGAAATTACTCTGTGGGCATTCTAAAGGTCCAGTAATCCACTGTTTGGTTTTTCTGTTTTGAATGTTAGCCAGTCAGTGGGCCACTGTCAACAAATGCACATCCTACTCAGAACTACATTTTCTCTCTGTCAGGACTCCAGTCCCTCCCCTCATTCTTTCACAGTGAAGGCTCTTTGGACTTCTCAAGTGTTTCTCACGCTCTATGGAGAGAAATCAAGAGCTCTTATAGAGATTTTAAGAGCTCTATGGAGAGAACTTAAGGGTCTGAGAGTCCCTGTAGAGCAGTCATGACTGCGTCTCAGGGCATTTGAGATCACATGATGGGAGGGGAGGACAGGGAAGTAGACGGTAGGTCAGGGAAGTAGACGGGAGGTCAGAGAAGTAGACGGTAGGTAAGGGGAGATCAGGGTAGTAGACGGTAGGTCAGGGGAGGTCAAGACTGTAACAGTTCCAACCTCCCTGGAATCAGTGGAATGTCACATGAACTCTGTCCTCAAGGATTGACAGCCACACATATGGTGTCTGGAACCTGGCTAAATGGGACATTCTCAGGACCAATCCCTGCTAGTGACAGATTCACATATACCCCCTAAAAAGCCAATGAGCTCTCAGCTTGTTGAAGGGTGGTGATACCTTCCAGCAGTTTTATGGTGAATGGCAAATGGTAATCATACTCAGAGGCAGGCAGGGCTTCATTATTAGTTGCTGCTCCTGCGTCACAGGTCCATGTTTTGGGAAACATATTTTCCTGTGTTTATGCAAGCGGCAGATTAAGACTGGATTCCAGTAACATACAGCAGTAGAGCTGCCTGGAGAGCAGGGTCATATTAGTGCACACCACACAGACAACGGAAAACGAGAACAAGGTCAAGTAGTCCCTGGCTGTTTGTCTGTTTTCCTCCGTTTGGTGCTTAGGCAGCCCCTCTCCTCTCTCTCTCCCCTAGCCCCCTCTCTCTCTCTCCCCTAGCCCCATCTCTCTCTCTCTCCCCTAGCCCCCTCCTCTCTCTCTCTCTCCCCTACAGCCCCCTCCTCTCCCTCCCCTCCCTCCCCCTCTTCTCTCCTCTCCTCCCCTCTCTCCTCTCTCCCTCGGCCCCCTCCCCTTCCCCTTTAAGCACCCCCCCCCCTCCTCTCTCTCTTCCTCTCTCTCTCTCTCCCCTCGCCCCCCCTCTCTCTCCCCCTAGCCCCCTCATCCCCTCGTCCCCCTACCCCCTCTCTCTCCCCTCGCCCCCCTTTCTCTCTCTCCCCTAGCCCCCTCTCCTCTCCCCTAGCCCCCTCCCCCCTCTCCCCTAGCCCCCTCTCTCTCTCCCCCCCTAGCCCCCTCTCTCCCCCCTACCCCTCTCTCTCCCCGTCCCCTCTCTCCCCCCTAGCTCGCCTCTCTCTCTCTCTCCCCCTACCCCTCCTCTCTCCCCTACCCCCTTCTCTCTCAATTCAATTTTCAATTTAAGGGCTTTATTGGCATGGGAAACGTATGTTAACATTGCCAAAGCAAGTGAAGTAGATAGAAAACAAAAGTGAAATAAACAATAATATTATACCAGTAAAGGTCTCTCTCTCCATCTCCCCCCTAGCCCCCTCTCTCTCCCCCCCCCTACCCCTTCTCTCTCCCCTAGACCCCTTTTCTCGCTCTCTCTCCTAGCCCCCACTCTCTCTCCCCTAGCCACTTCTTTCTCTCCCTAGCCCCCTCTCGCTCTCTCCCTAGCCCCCTCTCTCTCTCCCCTAGCCCCTTCTCTCTCTCCCCTAGACCCTTTTCTCGCTCTCTCTCCTAGCCCCCTCGCTCTCTCTCTCCCCTAGCTCCTTCTCTCTCGCTCTCTTAACAGTAAACATTACACTCACAAAAGTTCCAAAAGAATAAAGACATTTCAAATGTCATTATGTGCAAATAGTTAGTCTCTCTCTGTGTAAATTACCCTGTTGCAGGACTGAGTCTATTTTTCATTAGTACTGGCTTTAGCATCTTGACTGACAGTGGGCTTTAGCATCTTGACTGACAGTGGGCTTTAGCGTCTCCATGTGACTGACAGTGGGCTTTAGCATCTCCACATGACTGACAGTGGGCTTTAGCATCTCCACATGACTGACAGTGGGCTTTAGCGTCTCCATGTGACTGACAGTGGGCTTTAGCATCTTGACTGACAGTGGGCTTTAGCATCTTGACTGACAGTGGGCTTTAGCGTCTCCATGTGACTGACCGTTACAAAATAGCCTCCAACACTCTACTCAGCAATTGGATGTAGTCTATCACAGTGCCATCCGTTTTGTCACCAAAGCCCCATATACTACCCACCATTGTGACCTGTACGCTCTTGTTGGCTGGCCCTCACTACATATTTGTCGCCAAACCCACTGGCTCCAGGCCATCTATAAATCACTTCTAGGCAAATCCCCGCCTTATCTTAGCTCACTGGTCACCATAGCAACACCCACCCGTAGTATGCGCTCCAGCAGGTAAATCTCACTGGTCATCCCCAAAGCCAACACCTCCTTTGCCCGCCATTCCAGTTCTCTGCTGCCAATGACTGGAACGAACTGCAAAAATCTCTGAAGCTGGAGACTATCTCCCTCACTAACTTTAAGCATCAGTTGTCAGAGCACCTTACCGATCACTGCACCTGTACACAGCCCTTCTGAAATTAGCCCACCCAACTACCTCATCCCCATATTGTTATTCATTTTGCTAATTTGCACCCCAGTATCTCTATTTGCACATCATATTTTGCACATCTATCATTCCAGTGTTAATTACGAAATTGTAACTACACTGCTCAAAAAAATAAAGGGAACACTTAAACAACACATCCTAGATCTGAATGAATGAAATAATCTTATTAAATACTTTTTTCTTTACATAGTTGAATGTGTTGACAACAAAATCACACAAAAATTATCAATGGAAATCAAATGTATCAACCCATGGAGGTCTGGATTTGGAGTCACCCTCAAAATTAAAGTGGAAAACCACACTACAGGCTGATCCAACTTTGATGTAATGTCCTTAAAACAAGTCAAAATGAGGCTCAGTAGTGTGTGTGGCCTCCACGTGCCTGTATGACCTCCCTACAATGCCTGGGCATGCTCCTGATGAGGTGGCAGATGGTCTCCTGAGGGATCTCCTCCCAGACCTGGACTAAAGCATTCGCCAACTCCTTGACAGTCTGTGGTGCAACGTGGCGTTGGTGGATTAAGCGAGACATGATGTCCCAGATGTGCTCAATTGGATTCAGGTCTGGGGAACGGGCGGTCCATAGCATCAATGCCTTCCTCTTGCAGGAACTGCTGACACACTCCAGCCACATGAATGTCTTGCATTAGGAGGAACCCAGGGCCAACCGCACCAGCATATGGTCTCACAAGGGGTCTGAGGATCTCATCTCGGTACCTAATGGCAGTCAGGCTACCTCTGGCGAGCACATGGAGGGCTGTGCGGCCCCCCAAAGAAATGCCACCCCACACCATGACTGACCCACCGCCAAACCGGTCATGCTGGAGGATGTTGCAGGCAGCAGAACGTTCTCCACAGCGTCTACAGACTCTGTCACATCTGTCACGTGCTCAGTGTGAACCTGCTTTCATCTGTGAAGAGCACAGGGTGCCAGTGGCGAATTTGCCCATCTTGGTGTTCTCTGGCAAATGCCAAACGTCCTGCACGGTGTTGGGCAGTAAGCACAACCCCCACCTGTGGACGTCGGGCCCTCATACCACCCTCATGGAGTCTGTTTCTGACCGTTTGAGCAGACACATGCACATTTGTGGCCTGCTGGAGGTCATTTTGCAGGGCTCTGGCAGTGCTCCTCCTGCTCCTCCTTGCACAAATACGGAGCTAGCAGTCCTGCTGCTGGGTTGTTGCCCTCCTAAGGCCTCCTCCACGTCTCCTGATGTACTGGCCTGTCTCCTGGTAGTGCCTCCATGCTCTGGACACTACGCTGACAGACACAGCAAACCTTCTTGCCACAGCTCGCATTGATGTGCCATCCTGGATGAGCTGCACTACCTGAGCCACTTGTGTGGGTTGTAGACTCCGTCTCATGCTACCACTAGAGTGAAAGCACCGCCAGCATTCAAAAGTGACCAAAACATCAGCCAGGAAGCATAGGAACTGAGAAGTGGTCTGTGGTCACCACCTGCAGAACCACTTCTTTATTGGGGGTGTCGTGCTAATTGCCTATAATTTCCACCTGTTGTCTATTCCATTTGCACAACAGCATGTGAAATGTATTGTCAATCAGTGTTTGCTTCCTAAGTGGACAGTTTGATTTCACAGAAGTGTGATTGACTTGGAGTTACATTGTGTTGTTTAAGTGTTCCCTTTATTTTTTTGAGCAGTGTATTTTTGCACTATGGCCTATTTATTGCCTTACCTCCATAACTTACTACATTTGCACACACTGTATATATATATATATATTTTTTTTTTTTTTCTGTTGTATTTTTGACTTTGTTTTGTTTACCCCATATCAAATCAAATCAAATTGTATTGGCCACATGCGCCGAACACAACAGGTGCAGACATTACAGTGAAATGCTTACTTACAGCCCTTAACCAACAGTGCATTTATTTTTATTAAAAAAGTAAAATAAAACAACAACAAAAAAGTGTTGAGAAAAAAAGTAAAATAAAATAACAGTGGGAAAACATTTCCTTGGAGCCAGATTTGAACCAGCGACCTAAGGATTTCAGCAGTTAGCCTCTACAGTCCTCCGCATCTGTACATGACTGACAGTGGGCTTTAGCATCTCCACATGACTGACAATGGGCTTTGATCTTCCACGTGACTGACCGTGGGCCCTTTGCTTTTCCACGTGACTGACTTTGGGCTTGCATCTTTTACATAAAGGGCAGTGGGGTTTTTTAGCATTTACAAAATGACGGGGGGTTTAGCATTTCACATGATACAGGGGGCCCTTTAGCATTCCACATGATTTGACAGTGGGTTTTAAAGCTTTCCCACGGGGACGACAGGGGGCTTTAGCATCCCCAAAAGGGACTGCCAATGGGCCCTTTTTTAGATTCCACGTGATTTAAAACAGTGGGTTTAGTCTCTACATGACTGACAGGGGCTTTAGCTTTTCCCACATGACTGACAGGGGGTTTTTTAGAATTCCACAGGGATTTGCCGGGGGGTTTTTAGATCCCACGTGACGCCCAGGGGGTTTTAGAATCTCCCCATAAAACGGGGGTGGGTTTTGGGCATCTCCACGGGGACTGAAGGGGCTTTAGCATCTTACATGACGCAGGGGGTTTTAGCACTCCCCCTGCCTGCCCGGGGCTTTTGCATCTCACATGACTGACAGTGGGTTTTAGCACCCACGTGACGAAGGGGGTTTTAGCATCCCCCACTTTGATAAACAGGGGCTTTAGCATCTCTACGTGACGACAGTGGGTTTAGCGTCTCCACGTAAATTTAAACAGGGGTTTTTTAGCGTCTCCATTTGGCTGACAGTATGGGTTGGACAAAAGGACTAAAACTGGTTTAGAGAAGTTTGGGGCGGCTTGGGTTTTTGGGGAAGGCCCAAAAAACCCCCCTTCCCCCTTTTAAAATTTTTTTTTTAAATTTTAAGGGTTTTTAAAATAAAATCGGGGGAAAATTTACCCCCCAAAGAAGGTGGGGGTTTTGTGGAAAAATTTTTGATTTTGTGATAAGGGGGGGAAAAAGGGAAAAGGGAGGCGGGGGAAAAAAGGGGAAAAAAGGGGGAAAGGGAGTGGGGGGAAAAGCCGGGGGGAAAAAAGGGGCCGAAGGGGGAGGGGGAAATAAGGGGCGACCGGGAAAAAGGGAGCCGAAGGGGGGAAAAGGAGGGGGGAAAAGGGGGGGGAAAAGGGGGCGAAAAAGGGAAGGGGAAAAGGGGGGAAAGGCGGGGGGGGCCCCGGGGGAAGAGGAGGGGGAAAAGGGGGGATGGGGGGAGGGGGGGAAAAGGGGGGGGAAACGGCGGGGGAAAAAGGAAAAGGGGGGGGGAAAAGGGGGGGAAGGGGGGGGAGGGGGGCCCCGGGAAATGGGGGAGTGGGAAAAGGGAAAGAGAGAGAGGGGGGAAGGAAAAAGAAGGAAAGGAGAGAGAGGAAAAGGAAAGGGGGGAGCGAAAAAGGGAAAGGGGAGAAGAGAAAAAGGAAAGGGGAGGAAAAGAAAAAGGGGAAAAAGGGGGGGAGGGGGAAAGAAGGGGGGAGAGGGGGGGAAAGGGAAAGAACGGGAAAAAGGGGGAAAAGAAAAGAGAAGAAAGAAGGGGGGGAAAAGGGGGGGAAGGAGAAAGGGAAAAAAAAGAGAGAAAAAAAGGAAAAAAGAGGGGGAAAAGAAGGAAAGAGGGGAAAGAAAAAGGGAAAAAAGGGGGGGAAAAATAAGAGGGCGGTAAAGAGGGAGAGGGGGGGCCCGAGAGGGGGGAAGGGGAAAGTGGAAAACGGGGGAGGAAAAAAAGGAAGAAAATAAAAGAGAGAAGAAAAAAAGGGAAAACCAGAGGAAGGGAAAAGGGAAAAGGGGGGGAAAAGGGGAAAAGGAGAGGGGGAAAGGGGAGAGAAACAAAAAAAAGGGAAAAATTTAAAAAAATTTAAAGAGAAAAAAAAAAAGGAAAAACCTTTTAAGAATTAAAAACAAAAGAAAAAAAAAAAAAAAATAAAAACGAAAAAAAAAAAAACCAAAGGGAAAGCCAAAAAATAACTCAAAAAAAAAAGAACCCAAAATTTTCCCCCCAAATTTTTTTACCCCTCTCTCTAAACCAAAACCCCCCCCCCCCACCCACCCCCCCCCCCCCCATCTTCCTTTTTCCCTCATTTCCCTCCTCTCTCCCCCGGGTTTCGGGCCCCTTTTTTTAAAAGCTGGGCTCAGCTGGTTCTAGTTTAGCCTCTTAATAAAGCTGTGTGATGAGTTTGAATAGCTCCTCTCTGCTGACTTCAGCTCTTGTCCAGATTAACTGAGTGTTTCATTCTGCGAGGCTACTGAAACCCTGTCTGGAGACGGGCTATCTAGTTGACCTGTCCCAACCCCCATCAGAATAATGCAGTACTACGCTACATCTGCTCCTGGTGATAAGCATGTACCAGTACAGTGGTCAGGACAATCTGACTGAAATGCAATATCCTCTATTCTCCATTATTTTGGAAAGCACTGTCCTTCTCACTCCTCGTTTAGGAGAAACCTCTGTACTATTTCACCATAGTAGTTAGGGTTCAGAGCAGCCCTAAGGAGGAACTGCACAATGGTCTTTTGAAGTGGGTTAGGAAGTAATATCCTGGAGGAAGAGCTGAGGGCTTTTCTTGTCAGAAGGCTGTGCTTTAGTATAGAGTACTATAGGGCAATTCCACAGTAACGAAATTGCGCTGAGGATCAGATTTGTCACTGAAAGCTGCAATATGTAACTTTTGGGGCGACACGACCAAATACACATAGAAATGTGAGTTATAGATCTGTCATTCTCATTGAAAGCAAGTCTAAGAAGCAGTAGATCTGTTCTATGTGCGCTATTTCTATGCTTCCCGTTTTAAGTAAGTTTTTTGCGTCTTTTACTTATGGTTTTGTACACCAGCTTCAAACAGCTGAAAATACAATATTTTTGGTTATGGAATAGATATTTCACAGCTGTTTAGATGGTACAATGGTTCTCTACACTATGCATTGCTTGTTTTGTCACATAAACTGAATTTTAGCAACCAGGAAATGGCGGAGCAATTTCTGCATATTGCACTTTTTTTTTTTTTTGTATGTATGCCATACAAAAAACATTGATTTCAAAGTTGAACAAACCATACAACTCTATGCACAATGACTACTTTTAACAATTTACACTGAACATTTTACTAAAAACACATTTACCGTTAAATCTCCCTCAGTTTGTGTCCACGTCGGCACCGAATGAAAGTTAAAGTATGTCTGCAGAAAGAATGGGGTGTCAGCTATGACATGACACATTAACTTTGAAAGAATCTCTTGTGGTTCTTGAACTACAGTAAGTGAAGTGGATTTATACCCAGGAACTGAATTGCTGTAACAGAATTGCATCATGGGTCCCTGATCTGTACTACACAGAAATGCATAATGATGATATGAAAGTCATGCTCTTCATGGTGATGTATCCTGAATATGAACACAAAAGTAGAAATATACAATATCCTCCTTTGCATATTTGGGTATTATTATACACACTGGCTATTATTTTAATGAGCTCTGCCCCCAAACCAGACCAAATGTGGTTGGACCACTGTACTGTACTGAACTGTACTCTACTGTGCTGTACTGAACTATACTCTACTGTACTCTACTGAACTGTACTACACTACTGTACTGAACTCTACTCTACTGTACTGAACTTTACTCTACTGTACTGAACTATACTCTACTGTACTGTACTGAACTCTACTCTACTGTACTGAACTTTACTCTACTGTACTGAACTATACTGTACTGAACTATACTCTACTGTACTGAACTATACTATACTGAACTATACTCTACTGTACTATACTCTACTGTGCTGTACTGAACTATAATATACTGTACTGAACTATACTCTACTGTGCAGAACTATACTCTACTGTACATAACTATACTGTGCAGAACTATACTCTACTGTGCAGACCTATACTATAATGTACTGAACTATACTCTACTGTACTGAACAATACTCTACTGAACTATACTCTACTGAACTATACTCTACTGTACAGAACTATACTCTACTGTACAGAACTATACTCTACTGTACTGAACTATACTCTACTGTGCTGTACAGAACTCTACTGTACAGAACTATACTCTACTGTACTGAACTATAATCTACTTTTTCAGGGAAGTTAGGAACCAATATACACAAGCAGTCAGGAAAGCAAAGGCTAACTTTTTCAAACAGAAATTTGCATCCTGTAGCACTAACTCCAAAAAGTTTTGGGACACTGTAAAGTCCATGGAGAATAAGAGCACTTCCTCCCAGCTGCCCACTGCACTGAGGCTAGGAAACACTATCACCACCGATAAATCTACAATAATCGAGAATTTCAACAAGCATTTTGCTACAGCTGGCCATGCTTTCCATCTGGCTACCACTAACCCGGCCACCAACTCTGCACCCTCTGCTGCAACTTGCCCATGCCCCCCCCGCTTCTCCTTCACACAAATTCAGACAGCTGATGTTTTGAAAGCGCTGCAAAATCTGGACCCCTACAAATCAGCTGGGCTAGACAATCTGGACCCTTTCTTTCTAAAACTAGCCGCTGAAATTGTCGCTAACCCTATTACTAGTCTGTTTAACCTCTCTTTCATAATGTCTGAGATCCCAGAGATTGGAAAGCTGCCGCGGTCATCCCCCTCTTCAAAGGGGGTGACACTCTAGATCCAAACTGCTACAGACCTATATCCATCCTGCCCTGCCTTTCGAAAGTATTCGAAAGCCAAGTTAACAAACAGATCATCGACCATTTCGAATACCACCGTACCTTCTCCGCTATGCAATCCGGTTTCCGAGCTGGTCACGGGTGCACTTCAGCCACGCTCAAGGTCCTAAACGATATTATAACCGCGATTGATAATAGACAGTACTGTGCAGCCGTCTTCATCGACCTGGCCAAGGCTTTCGACTCTGTCAACCACCGCATTCTTATTGGCAGACTAAATAGCCTTGGTTTTCTCAAATGACTGCCTCGCCTGGTTCACCAACTACTTCTCAGATAGAGTTCAGTGTGTCAAATCGGAGGGCCTGTTGTCTGGACCTATGGCAGTCTCTATGGGGGTGCCACAGGGTTCAATTCTTGGGCCGACACTTTTCTCCGTGTATATCAATGATGTCGCTCTTGCTGCTGGTGACTCTCTGATCCACCTCTACGCAGACGACACCATTTTGTATACATCTGGCCCTTCATTGGACACTGTGTTAACAAACCTCCAAACGAGCTTCAATGCCATACAACAATCCTTCAGTAGCCTCCAACTGCTCTTAAACACTAGTAAAACTAAATGCATGCTTTTCAATCGAACGCTGCTGGCACCCGCCCACCCGACTAGAATCACCACTCTCGACGGGTCTGACCTAGAGTATGTGGACAACTACAAATACCTAGGTGTCTGGTTAGACTGTAAACTCAACTTCCAGACTCACATAAAGAATCTCCAATCCAAAGTTAAATCTAGAATCGGCTTCCTATTTCGCAATAAAGCCTCCTTCACTCATGCTGCCAAACATGCCCTCGTAAAACTGACTATCCTACCGATCCTTGACTTCGGCGATGTAATTTACAAAATAGCCTCCAACACTCTACTCAGCAAATTGGATGTAGTCTATCACAGTGCCATCCGTTTTGTCTCCAAAGCCCCATACACTACCCACCACTGTGACCTGTACGCTCTTGTTGGCTGGTCCTCACTACATGTTCGTCGTCAAACCCACTGGCTCCAGGCCATCTATAAATCACTGCTAGGCAAATCCCTGCCTTATCTTAGCTCATTGGTCACCATAGCAGCACCCACCCGTAGTCTACGCTCCAGCAGGTATATCTCACTGGTCATTCCCAAAGCCAACACCTCCTTTGGCCGCCATTCCTTCCAGTTCTCTGCTGCCAATGACTGGAACGAATTGCAAAAATCTCTGAAGCTGGAGACTCTTATCTCCCTTAATAACTTTAAGCATCAGTTGTCAGAGCACCTTACCGATCACTGCACCTGTACACAGCCCATCCGAAATTAGCCCACCCAACTACCTCATCCCTATATTATTTATTTTGCTCTTTTGCACCCCAGTATCTCTATTTGCACATAATCTCTTGCACATCTAGCATTCCAGTGTTAATACTATTGTAATTATTCTGCACTATAGCCTATTTATTGCCTTACCTCCATAACTTGCTACATTTGCACACACTGTATATATATTTTCTGTTGTATTTTCTGACTTTATGTTTTTTTTTACCCCATATGTAACTCTGTTGTTTTTATTGCACTACTTTGCTTTATCTTGGCCAGGTCGCAGTTGTAAATGAGAACTTGTTCTCAACTGGCTTACCTGGTTAAATAAAGGTGAAATAAAATAAAAATAAATAAAAATACTGTACAGAACTATACTGTACTGAACTATACTCTACTGTCTGTACAGAACTCTACTGTCTGTACAGAACTCTACTGTACAGAACTATACTCTACTGTACTGAACTATACTCTACTGTACAGAACTATACTCTACTGTACATAACTATACTCTACTGTACTGAACTATACTCTACTGTCTGTACAGATCTCTACTCTACTGTACTGAACTTTACTCTACTGTACAGAACTATACTCTACTGTACTGAACTCAGGGTTCTCCCCAAAGAATGTAAGAGGCGCTGCGCCACCTCTATAGAAAAATTAATTTTTGTGTCCAGTTGGCTGGATGTCCTTTGGGTGGTGGACCATTCTTGATACACACTGGAAACTGTTGAGCGTGAAAAACCCAGCAGCGTTGCAGTTCTTGACAAACTCAAACTGGTGCACCTGGCATCTACTACCATACCCCGTTCAAAGGCACTTACATTATGTCACAATTGTATCAAGGCTTGAAAATCCTTATTTAACCTGTCTCCTCCCCTTCATCTACACTGATTCAAGTGGATTTAACAAGTGACATCATTAAGGGATCATAGCTTTCACCTGGATTCACCTGGTCAGTCTGTCATGGAAAGAGCAGGTGTTCTTAATGTGTTTCCGAGTCAGTGTATGTTGCATGTTAATACTCCTGGATTCACCTGGTTAGTCTGTCATGGAAAGAGACGTTTTTGTATTCTCAGTGTATCTTAAAGGAATGTGTGTTTTTGGTAACGGAATTTCAAGGCAATGTTTCTTCAACTTATAGAAGGCAGAAACATTGCTCCTAAACTAAATATAAGTGTTGATATTAGTTAAGAGGTCTTCAATATTGTTATACCTTTTTCTGGTAAATGTTTTTCTAAGATCCCTTTTCTATCTGTTTGACCAGAAATCAACGCTTTTGCTTATTCCTAATATTTAGGATGGAAAATTTTAGAAAAATGTATAAATGCCTTAAATTAAATAAAACATATACAGTGAGGGGAAAAAAGTATTTGATCCCATGCTGATTTTGTTCGTTTGCCCACTGACAAAGAAATGATCAGTCTATAATTTTAATGGTAGGTTTATTTGAACAGTGAGAGACAGAATAACAACAAAAAAATCCAGAAAAAACGCATGTCCAAAATGTTATAAATTGATTTGCATTTTAATGAGGGAAATAAGTATTTGACCCCCTCTCAATCAGAAAGATTTCTGGCTCCCAGGTGTCTTTTATATAGGTAACGAGCTGAGATTAGGAGCACACTCTTAAAGGGAGTGTTCCTAATCTCAGCTTGTTACCTGTATACAAGACACCTGTCCACAGAAGCAATCAATCAATCAATCAATCAGATTCCAAACTCTCCACCATGGCCAAGACCAGAGCTCTCCAAGGATGTCAGAGACAAGATTGTAGACCTACACAAGGCTGGAATGGGCTACAAGACCATCGTCAAGCAGCTTGGTGAGAAGGTGACAACAGTTGGTGTGATTATTCGCAAATGGAAGAAACACAAAATAACTGTCAATCTCCCTCGGCCTGGGGCTCCATGCAAGATCTCACCTCGTGGAGTTGCATTGATCATGAGAACGGTGAGGAATCAGCCCAGAACTACACTGGAGGATCTTGTCAATGATCTCAAGGCAGTTGGGACCATAGTCACCAAGAAAACAATTGGTAACACACTACGCCGTGAAGGACTGAAATCCTGCAGCTCCCGCAATTCCCCCTGCTCAAGAAAGCACATATACATGCCCGTCTGAAGTTTGCCAATGAACATCTGAATGATTCAGAGGAGAACTGGGTGAAAGTGTTGTGGTCAGATGAGACCAAAACCGAGGTCTTTGGCATCAACTCAACTCGCCGTGTTTGGAGGAGGAGGAATGCTGCCTATGACCCCAAGAACACCATCCCCACCGTCAAACATGGAGGTGGAAACATTATGCTTTTTGGGTGTTTTTCTGCTAAGGGGACAGGACAACTTCACCGCATCAAAGGGACGATGGACAGGGCCATGTACCGTCAGATCTTGGGTGAGAACCTCCTTCCCTCAGCCAGGGCATTGAAAATGGGTCGTGGATGGGTATTCCAGCATGACAATGACCCACAACACACGGCCAAGGCAACAAAGGAGTGGTTTAAGAAGAAGCACATTAAGGTTCTGGAGTGGCCTAGCCAGTCTCCAGACCTTAATCCCATAGAAAATCTGTGGAGGGAGCTGATGGTTCGAGTTGCCAAACGTCAGCCTCGAAACCTTAATGACTTGGAGAAGATCTACAAAGAGGAGTGGGAAAAAATCCCTCCTGAGATGTGTGCAAACCTGGTGGCCAACTACAAGAAACGTCTGACCTCTGTGATTGCCAACAAGGGTTTTGCCACCAAGTACTAAGTCATGTTTTGCAGAGGGGTCAAATACTTATTTCCCTCATTAAAATGCAAATCAATTTGTAACATTTTTGACATGCGTTTTTCTGGATTTTGTTGTTGTTATTCTGTCTCTCACTGTAAAAATAAACCTACCATTAAAATTATAGACTGATCATTTCTTTGTCAGTGGGCAAACGTACAAAATCAGCAGGGGATCAAATACTTTTTTCCCCTAACTGTTTGACACCCAATTTAACATGCTCCTATGAACACATGTTAGTTCTCATTGGTCCTTTCACATGGAAATGACCTATAGTGTGTTCTTCCTGCCTTTTACATCCCCCAGTCTCTCCTCACTGTGGGCCCTGCCAGTCTCTCCTCTCCTCTCCTCACTGTGGGCCCTGCCAGTCTCTCCTCTCCTCTCCTCACTGTGGGCCCTGCCAGTCTCTCCTCTCCTCTCCTCACTGTGGGCCCTGCCAGTCTCTCCTCTCCTCACTGTGGGCCCTGCCAGTCTCTCCTCTCCTCACTGTGGGCCCTGCCAGTCTCTCCTCTCCTCACTGTGGGCCCTGCCAGTCTCTTCTCCTCTCCTCACTGTGGGCCCTGCCAGTCTCTCCTCTCCTCTCCTCACTGTGGGCCCTGCCAGTCTCTCCTCTCTCTCCTCACTGTGGGCCCTGCCAGTCTCCTCTCCTCTCCCACTGTGGGCCCCCTGCCCCCCACTGTGGGCCCTGCCATCCCTCTCCTCTCCTCACTGTGGGCCCTGCCAGTCTCTCCTCTCCTCTCCTCACTGTGGGCCCTGCCATTCTCTCCTCTCCTCACTGTGGGCCCTGCCAGTCTCTCCTCTCCTCACTGTGGGCCCCTGCCAGTTCCTCTCCTCTCCTCACTGTGGGCCCTGCCAGTCTCTCCTCTCCTCACTGTGGGCCCTGCCAGTCTCTCCTCTCCTCCACTGTGGGCCCTGCCAGTCTCTCCTCTCCTCACTGTGGGCCCTGCCAGTCTCTTCCTCTCTTCACTGTGGGCCCTGCCAGTCTCTTCTCTCCTCACTGTGGGCCCTGCCAGTCTCTCCTCTCCTCTCCTCACTGTGGGCCCTGCCAGTCTCTCCTCTCCTCTCCTCACTGTGGGCCCTGCCAGTCTCTCCTCTCCTCACTGTGGGCCCTGCCAGTCTCTCCTCTCCTCACTGTGGGCCCTGCCAGTCTCTCCTCTCCTCACTGTGGGCCCTGCCAGTCTCTCCTCTCCTCTCCTCACTGTGGGCCCTGCCAGTCTCTCCTCTCTTCACTGTGGGCCCTGCCAGTCTCTCCTCTCCTCTCCTCACTGTGGGCCCTGCCAGTCTCTCCTCTCCTCTCCTCACTGTGGGCCCTGCCAGTCTCTCCTCTCCTCTCCTCACTGTGGGCCCTGCCAGTCTCTCCTCTCCTCACTGTGGGCCCTGCCAGTCTCTCCTCCCTGTGTGGTGGCTTCAAAACAGCGCCCTCTGTCAGTTATCTAGGGTTAATATACTGTATCATTGGTAGAATGCCTCCCTGGTGGTTACTGGCCACAGTCCACTCCCCAGGGATACATCATCTACATGGCCTACATACTTAGCCCTCCTGTTGGTCTCCTCGAAAACTGCTCTGTTAAGAGAGGGCTGGTATGGAGTGGGATAATTCTGGTTATGACATTTTCCTCATATGAATCATGATTACAGAGTGATCTATGTCGTTTTCAGCTCCGCTGTTTGTGGCCTGGCAGAGGACAGAAGACTAGTCAGTCCCCCCTAAGAAGAGAAATGGGAGAAAACTGCACGTAGTGTAGCTGGGTTCTGTCTGGCACACTGGTGTTGGGATCTCCTCAGTAGCGTTGGGTTCTGTCTGGCACACTGGTGTTGGGATCTCCTCAGTATCGTTGGGTTCTGTCTGGCACACTGGTGTTGGGATCTCCTCAGTATCGTTGGGTTCTGTCTGGCACACTGGTGTTGGGATCTCCTCAGTATCGTTGGGTTCTGTCTGGCTCACTGGTGTTGGGATCTCCTCAGTATCGTTGGGTTCTGTCTGGCTCACTGGTGTTGGGATCTCCTCAGTATCGTTGGGTTCTGTCTGGCACACTGGTGTTGGGATCTCCTCAGTATCGTTGGGTTCTGTCTGGGCACACTGGTTGTTGGGATCTCCTCAGTATCGTTGGGTTCTGTCTGGCACACTGGTGTTGGGATCTCCTCAGTATCGTTGGGTTCTGTCTGGCACACTGGTGTTGGGATCTCCTCAGTATCGTTGGGTTCTGTCTGGCACACTGGTGTTGGGATCTCCTCAGTATCGTTGGGTTCTGTCTGGCACACTGGTGTTGGGATCTCCTCAGTATCTTGTGTGTGTGTGTGATGTTTTCATGCATGGTTCCAGAGAACACAGTGAGCTGTGAAATTCTCCAGAACACATATTACACTTGAGCTTAGAGAGACCGTAGTGTGGATATTGCACACTACACACTGCTGCTGGGGCCAACTGTGTTTAGTAATGACACCCAGACATCAGGGGCCAACTGTGTTTAGTAATGACACCCAGACATCAGGGGCCAACTGTGTTTAGTAATGACACCCAGACATCAGGGGCCAACTGTGTTTAGTAATGACACCCAGACATCAGGGGCCAACTGTGTTTAGTAATGACACCCAGACATCAGGGGCCAACTGTGTTTAGTAATGACACCCAGACATCAGGGGCCAACTGTGTTTAGTAATGACACCCAGACATCAGGGGCCAACTGTGTTTAGTAATGACACCCAGACATAAAGTGATCTCTGATCCTATATGAACCTCTCTCTCTCTCTCTCTCTCTCGCTCTGCCAATTATGATCTCTGATCCTCTATGAATCTCTCTCTCTGCGAAACATGACGTGTTCTCTGATCCTATGCTTTACCGGCTCCTGACCAATTGTGCAATTTTGTGTTTTTTTCCTCGCTGATCTTTACTTGTTTTGTTCATAATGTTTCCACCATCGTTTCCTCGCTTCCTTCCTGTGACCGAAAAGAGCTGGACATCAGACCAGCGATCACTAACATCGATTTGGACGAGGATTTCTACTTCAATGAGTCGGTGGAGAAGGACATACTGCTCATCCCGGACCAGGCCCAAATCCCAGACACTCGTAAAAGGAAGAGGCAGTGTTCTAGAGGCTGGCGTGCGGGATACCTGACGAGACTTCGTCGGCGACTGGATAAACCACCTCTACCCTTCGTTCTGTTGGCGAGCGTGCAATAACTGGAGAGTAAACTGCACGAGCTCCGTTTGAGACTGTCCTTTCAACGTAATCTGAAAAACTGTAATATCCTATGTTTCTCAGAGTCGTGGCTGAACAAGGACATGGAAAATATAAATCGAGCACATTTTTCTATACATCAGCAGGACAGAACGGAAGCTTCTGGTAAACTCAAGGGGGGAGTTGTGTGTCTCTTTGTTAACAACAGCTGGTGCGCGATCTCTAATATTAAGGAAGTCTCGAGGTTCTGCTCGCCTGAGTTAGAATACCTTATGATCAATTGTACACCATATATTTACATTTTTCGTAGCTGTCTATTTACCACCACAAACCGCTGCTGGCACTAAGACCTCACTCAACCAGCTGTATAAGGCCATAAGCAAACAAGAAAATGCTCATCCAGAGGCGGCGCTCCTAGTGGCCGGGGACTTTAATGCAGGAAAACGGAAATCCGTTTTCTACCAGCATGTCACCTGTGCAACTAGAGGCGAAAAAACTCTAGATCACCTTTACTCCACACACACAAAGCTCTCCCTCACCCTCCATTTGGCAAATCTAACCACAACTCTATCCTCCTGATTCCTGCTTACAAGCAAAAACTCAAACAGGAAGCACCAGTGACATGCTCAATACGGAAGTGGTCCGATGAAGCGGAGTCTAAGCTACATGACTGTTTCGCTAGCACAGACTGGAATACGTTCCGGAGTTAATCAGATGGCATTGAGGAGTTTATCACAGTCACCGGCTTCTCTAGTTCATACGATGATTGAAACGATGACTCCAGATGTGGAGTGTATCTTGTTTAATTTTAGAAACCTGTAGTTAACGTTCCACATGTAGATGCTTGGTGTTTGAATACTTGTTAACAGATACTTTTGTTTCCTTCTCTTCTATTTTATCCTCAGGCCCCTCTGAGCCCCGGAGACCCAGGAAAGGACTGACGAGAACACCATGGCTTAAACCCTGTGTGCCCCACTAGACACCTGACCCCCCCCCCCCCCCCCCCCCCCCCCCTCCCTCCCTTCCACTGTCCACAACCCCACCCACCTCAGTCTCTCCCTGTTCCCAGCCTCCCTAACTCTGGGCAGCGCCCCCCTCTGGAGACAACATGATGATGAGCCTCCAGAAGGACCACGCCATGGGCTCTGACCGGGACCTTCAGTCCTCCACCTCCTCCTCAGTCAGCCTGCCCTCCGTCAAGAAGGCCCCCAAGAAGAGACGTCTGTCCCTGGGGAACCTGTTCAGACGGCGCCGGGAGCCCAAGAGGAAGTCCAAGGAGCTCCATGGAGGAGGAGGAGGAGGAGGAGGAGATGCCATCGCCAGCATAGACAGCATCCACTCAGACCTCATGCTAAACGATAAGAACTCTGCCTTCTCAGTGGCAGGAGCTGCCTGCACCTCCTCCCTAGGGGCCTCATCTTCCTCCTCCTCTTCTTCCTCCCGGGGTCCAGAGCTGCTGGAGTGCCCTCTGTGCCTTCTACGCCACTCCAGGGACAGTTTCCCAGACATCATGACCTGCCACCACCGCTCCTGTGCGGACTGCCTGCGCCAGTACTTGCGCATAGAGATCAGTGAGTCGCGCGTCAACATCAGCTGTCCAGAGTGCTCCGAGCGGTTCAACCCCCACGACATCCGCATCATCCTGGGAGACCAGCCCCTCATGGAGAAGTATGAGGAGTTCATGTTGAGGCGATGGCTGGTGGCTGACCCTGACTGCCGCTGGTGCCCCACCCCCGACTGCGGGTAAGAACCTCAGCTCAGACACACAGGGCGGGCCACACTGAGATTTCTGGATCAGATGGAATCCTTTTGCATCTAACAATATTATGGTCTAAGCCCAGTCCTAGATATGAGTATAAATTCAGCATTTTCTGTCCCTGAAACCAGGGATGTTTTCATCTAAGACTGAGCTCTTTTTGTCCTTCCATTTCCCTGGCCAGTAATCTCTCTCTGTGTTAGAGAGAGGAGAGGGAGTGTATGCTAGCCTGTGACCTCCAGCTGTGTGTCTGGTCCTCTGCCAGCCTGCTGCCTGGCCTGCCTCAGTGGAACAATAGAGCAGAGTAGGCCAGGCATGCAGTGTGCTGACTGCATTGTTTAGCTTTAAACCCATTGTGCATTTAGTAGTGCTGAGTGATTTAGTGCATTTTGAAGTCTGTTCGATTCTAAAAAAAAAAAAGATTCACGTTTTTTACATTTCGGTTTCAATTATTAAAACATTAAATGCATTATGAAGTAATGACATACAAATTATTTTAGAGCTGGAGCCTCCCGAGTGGCTGGCTCCCGGGTTAAGTGAGCAGTGTGTCAATTTTGTGATATCCAATTGGTAGTTACAGTCTTGTCCCATCGCTGCAACTCCTGTACGGACTCGGGAGAGGCGAAGGTCATGCGTCCTCCAAAACACGACCCTGCCAAGCCGCACTGCTTGTTTAACCCGGAAGCCAGCCGCACCAATGTGTCGGAGGAAACGCCGTACAACTGGTGACACGAGTCGCCACAAGGAGTCTCTAGAGCGCGATGGGACAAGGACATCCCGGCCGGCCAAACCCTCCCCTAACCCAAACGACGCTGGGCCAATTGTGCGCCGCCTGGGATCGAACCCGGGTCTGTAGTGACGCCTCTCGGGAGGCCCCCCTCTGAGTTCTATTGGATAAGTAACTCTCCAACCATGTGACGGCAGGTGATGTGAAGCCATAATAAGTGATTTTTTTTTTAAATAACAAATTATCATAAATAACATCAAAGGCTGAACTGAAATCTACCAATATAGCTCCAACTATTCTTATTATCCATTTATTTTAGCCAAGCAGTCATCTGAGCCAGTGCAGTATAAGTTGAGTGCCCTTCCCTATATGCATGCTGAAAGTCAGTAGTTAACTTGTTCTTTGAAAAATAGCATTGTATTTGGTCAAACACAATCCTCTCCATCAGTTTACTAAGAACAGGCAGCAAACCGATTGGTCGGCTGTTTCTCAGCAAAGGGTGCTTTACGGTTTCCTTCCACGCCTGGGGACACACTCCTTTTAGTCTTTGGTTAAAGACGTAGCAAATAGGGGTGGCATCAGTCTGCTGCCAGTCTAGATAGTTTCCATCTAGGCTGTCTATACCTGGTAGCTTTGTTATTGATGGAAAACAATCGTTTTTCCACCTCTAACACACAATTTCAAAACAGAAATCCTTCTCTTTCATTATTAGAATGTTGTCATTTGACTTCTGTTTGTCTACTTTACTAGTGAAAGTCATTGAAATGATTGGCTATATCAAAAGTTTTTGTTTTAAATGACCCATCAACTTCAATGAAAGATAGAGATGAATTGGGTTTTCCGCCCATAATATTATTTAATAGTTTAAGTAATTTATCTTGTTTTGGTAATAGAATTTTAGTTACAAAATGTCTCAATTGCCAGTATGTCAACCAATCAGCTGAGGAGCCTGACTTGTTGGCCACTTTTTTGCGTCATTTCTTTGAACCATTCTTCAGTTCATCATCGATCCTGATGGCTCCAACAGTTCTCACAGGAAGTTTAACAGGTGCATGCGTGTCAACAATTGGCTAGAATATTTTTACAAATACTCCAAGTGCTGCATCTGGATTCTCCTCCTTACACACATCAGACCAACATACATGTTTTACATCCTCTGTAGCTCAGCTGGTAGAGCATGATGCTTGTAACGCCAAGGTAGTGGGTTCGATCCCTGGTACCACCCATACACAAAAAATGTATGCACGCATGACTGTAAGTCACTTTGGATAAAAGCGTCTGCTAAATGGCATATTATTATTATATTATAAAGAGTCCTGAGAAATGTTTTTGTATGATCTCTTCTAAATTACTTTAGGCCCTGCCTTTTGGTACTTTGGTTTTCCTTGTTATTGCCACAATGTTATGGTCACTACAGCCAATGGGAACTGATATTGTAATGGTCACTACAGCCAATGGGAACTGATATTGTAATGGTCACTACAGCCAATGGGAACTGATATTGTAATGGTCACTACAGCCAATGGGAACTGATATTGTTATGGTCACTACAGCCAATGGGAACTGATATTGTAATGGTCACTACAGCCAATGGGAACTGATATTGTTATGGTCACTACAGCCAATGGGAACTGATATTGTTATGGTCACTACAGCCAATGGGAACTGATATTGTTATGGTCACTACAGCCAATGGGAACTGATATTGTTATGGTCACTACAGCCAATGGGAACTGATATTGTTATGGTCACTACAGCCAATGGGAACTGGTATTGCTTTGGAGCAAAGCTCTGCAGCATTAGTGAAGATATTATCAATACAAGTGGATGTCACAGATCCAACACTATTGATATACACTCTAGTTGGTTGAGTGATAACCTGGGTCATATTACAGCCATTAGTCACAGATCAACACTATTGATATACACTCTAGTTGGTTGAGTGATAACCTGGGTCATATTACAGCCATTAGTCACAGATCAACACTATTGATATACACTCTAGTTGGTTGAGTGATAACCTGGGTCATATTACAGCCATTAGTCACAGATCAACACTATTGATATACAATCTAGTTGGTTGAGTGATAACCTGGGTCATATTACAGCCATTAGTCACAGATCAACACTATTGGTATACACTCTAGTTGGTTGAGTGATAACCTGGGTCATATTACAGCCATTAGTCACAGATCAACACTATTGGTATACACTAGTTGGTTGAGTGATAACCTGGGTCATATTACAGCCATTAGTCACAGATCAACACTATTGGTATACACTCTAGTTGGTTGAGTGATAACCTGGGTCATATTACAGCCATTAGTCACAGATCAACACTATTGGTATACACTCTAGTTGGTTGAGTGATAACCTGGGTCATATTACAGCCATTAGTCACAGATCAACACTATTGGTATACACTAGTTGGTTGAGTGATAACCTGGGTCATATTACAGCCATTAGTCACAGATCAACACTATTGGTATACACTCTAGTTGGTTGAGTGATAACCTGGGTCATATTACAGCCATTAGTCACAGATCAACACTATTGGTATACACTCTAGTTGGTTGAGTATAACCTGGGTCATATTACAGACATTAGTCACAGTAAGAAGCTTCCTCTTGAGAGGATAATGAGATGATAACCAGTCAATGTTCAGGTCATCAAGAAAATACATTTCTCTGTTATCATCAGATACCTTATCTAACATCACACACATATTCTCCAGATAGTGACAGTCTACACTTTTCCTATAACAGATCATATTCTCCAGATAGTGACAGTCTACACTTGGTGTCCTATAACAGATCATATTCTCCAGATAGTGACAGTCTACACTTGTCCTATAGCAGATCATATTCTCCAGATAGTGACAGTCTACACTTGTCCTATAGCAGATCATATTCTCCAGATAGTGACAGTCTACACTTGTCCTATAGCAGATCATATTCTCCAGATAGTGACAGTCTACACTTGTCCTATAGCAGATCATATTCTCCAGATAGTGACAGTCTACACTTGTCCTATAGCAGATCATATTCTCCAGATAGTGACAGTCTACACTTGTCCTATAGCAGATCATATTCTCCAGATAGTGACAGTCTACACTTGTCCTATAGCAGATCATATTCTCCAGATAGTGACAGTCTACACTTGGTGTCCTATAGCAGATCATATTCTCCAGATAGTGACAGTCTACACTTGTCCTATAGCAGATCATATTCTCCAGATAGTGACAGTCTATACTTGTCCTATAGCAGATCATATTCTCCAGATAGTGACAGTCTACACTTGTCCTATAGCAGATTCATATTCTCCCGATAGTGACAGTCTACACTTGTCCTATAGTGTGATCATATTCTCCAGATAGTGACAGTCTACACTTGTCCTATAACAGATCATATTCTCCAGATAGTGACAGTCTACACTTGTCCTATAACAGATCATATTCTCCAGATAGTGACAGTCTACACTTGTCCTATAGCAATCATATTCTCCAGATAGTGACAGTCTACCTTGGTGTCCTATAGCAGATCATATCTCCAGATAGTGACAGTCTACACTTGTCCCTATAGCAATTCTAGTTCTCCAGATAGTGACAGTCTACACTTGGTGTCCTATAGCAGATCATATCTCCAGATAGTGACAGTCTACACTTGTCCTATAGCAGATCATATTCTCCAGATATGACGTCTACACTTGTCCTATACAGATCATATTCTCCAGATAGTGCAGTCTACACTTGTCCTATAGCAGATAATATGCTCCCAGATAGTGACAGTCTACACTTGGTGTCCTATAGCAGATCATATTCTCCAGATAGTGACAGTCTACACTTGTCCTATAGCGGGTCATATTCTCCAATATGACAGTCTACACTTGTCCTATAGCAGATCATATTCTCCAGATAGTGACGTCTATACTTGTCCATAGCAGATATATTCTCCGATAGTGACAGTCTACACTTGTCCTATAGCAGATCATATTCTCCAGATAGTGACAGTCTCACTTTCTATAAACGATCAATTCTCCAATAGGTGACATCTACACTTGGTGTCCTATAGCAGATCATATTCTCCAGATAGTGACAGTCTAAAACTTGTCCTATAGCGGATCATTCTCCAGATAGTGACAGTCTACACTTTCCTATAACGATCATATTCTCCAGATAGTGATGTCTAAACTTGTCCTATACAGATCAAATTTCTCCAGATAGTGACGTCTACACTTGTGTCCTATAGCAGATCATATTCTCCAGATAGTGACAGTCTACACTTGTCCTATAGCATCATATTCTCCGATAGTGGACAGTCTACACTTGTCCTATAACAGATCATATTCCCGATAGGGGTGTCTACACTGTGTCTATAGCAGATCATATTCTCCAGATAGTGACAGTCTACACTTGGGGTCCTATAGCAGATCATATTCTCCAGATAGTGACAGTCTACACTTGTCCTTTAGCAGATCATATTCTCCAGATAGTGACAGTCTACACTTGTCCTATAGCAGATCATATTCTCCAGATAGTGACAGTCTACACATGGTGTCCTATAACAGATCATATTCTCCAGATAGTGACGTCTACACTTGTCCTATAGCAGATCATATTCTCCAGATAGTGACAGTCTATACTTGTCCTATAAGCAGATCATATTCTCCAGATAGTGACAGTCTACACTTGTCCTATAGCAGATCAGATTCTCCAGAATAGTGACAGTCCACACTTGTCCTATAGCAGATAATATTCTCCAGATAGTGACAGTCTACACTTGGTGTCCTATAGCAGATCATATTCTCCAGATAGTGACAGTCTACACTTGTCCTATAGCAGATCATATTCTCCAGATAGTGACAGTCTACACTTGGTGTCCTATAGCCAGATCATTTCTCCAATAGTGGACAGTCTACCTTGTCCTATAGCAGATCATATTCTCCAATATTGACAGTCTACACTTGGTGTCCTATAGCAGATCATATTCTCCAGATAGTGACAGTCTACACTTGTCCTATAGCGGATCATATTCTCCAGATAGTGACAGTCTACACTTGTCCTATAGCAGATCATATTCTCCAGATAGTGACAGTCTATACTTGTCCTACAGCAGATCATATTCTCCAGATAGTGACAGTCTACACTTGTCCTATAGCAATCATATTCTCCAGATAGTGACAGTCTAACACTTGTCCTATAGCGGATCATATTCTCCAGATAGTGACAGTCTACAACTTGTCCTATACAGATCATATCTCCAGATAGTGACAGTCTACACTTGTCCTATAACAGATCATATTCCTCCAGATAGTGACAGTCTACACTTGTCCTATAACAGATCATATTCTCCAGATAGTGAGTGTCTACACTTGTCCTATAGCAGATCATATTCTCCAGATGTGACAGTCTACACTTGGTCCTATAGCAGATCATATTCTCCAGATAGTGACAGTCTACACTGGTGTCCTATAGCAGATCATATTCTCCAGATAGTGACAGTCTACACTTGTCCTATAGCAGATCATATTCTCCAGATAGTGACAGTCTACACTTGTCCTAAACAGATCATATTCTCCAGATAGTGACAGTCTACACTTGGTGTCCTATAGCAGACATATTCCAGATAGTGACAGTCTAACTTGTCCTATAGCAGATCATTTCAGATGTGACAGTCTATACACCTTGTCCTATAGCAGATCATATTCTCCAGATAGTGACAGTCTACACCTTGTCCTATAGCAGATCATATTCTCCAGATAGTGACAGTCTACCTTGTCCTATAGCGGATCATATTCTCCAGATAGTGACAGTCTACACTTGTGTCCTATAGCAGATCATATTCTCCAGATAGTGACAGTCTATACTTGTCCTATAGCAATCATATTCTCCAGATAGTGACAGTCTACACTTGGTCCTATAGCAGATCATATTCTCCAGATAGTGACAGTCCTACACTTGTCCTATAGCGATCATATTCTCCAGTAGTGACAGTCCACCTTGGTGTCCTATACAATTATTCCCAATGTGACATTTACACTTGTCCTATAGCAATCATATTCCCAATGTGCAGTCTCACTTGTCCTATAAAAACAATTCTCCAGTAGGGGCAGTCTACATTTGGGGTCCTATAAAGATCAATTTTCCAGATATGCAGTCTACATTGTCCTATACAGATCATTTCCCGATATGAAGTCTACACTTGTCCTATGCAAATATTCCCAATGTGCAGTCACCTTGTCCCAAGCGGATCAATTTTTCCAGATAGTGACAGTCTACCTTGGTGTCCTATACAATCAATTCTCCCCTAGGACAGTCTCACTTTTCCTAAGCGATCATATTCTCCAGATATGATGTCACACTTGTCCTATAACAATCTATTTTCCAGAATGAGTGTCTACACTTGTCCTATGCAATCAATTTTCCAAAAGTGAAGCTACCTTTGGGGTCCTATAGCAATCATATTTTCCAATAGTACAGTCTCACTTGTCCTATAGCGATCATATTCTCCAGATAGTGACAGTCTACACTTGTCCTATAGCAGATCATATTCTCCGAAGTGACAGTCACATTTGTCCTATAACAGATCATATTCTCCAGATAGTGACAGTCTACACCTTGTGTCCTATAAACGATCATTATTCTCCAGATGTGACAGTCTACACTTTTCCTATAGCAGATCATATTCTCCAGATAGTGACAGTCTACACTTGTCTATAGCAGATCTATTCTCCAGATAGTGACAGTCTAACACTTTCCATAGGGATATATTCTCCAGATAGTGACAGTCTACACTTGGTGTCCTATAGCAGATCATATTCTCCAGATAGGACAGTCAAACCATTTGTCCTATAGCGGATCATATTCTCCAGATAGTGAGTGTCTTACACTTGTCCTATAACAGATCATATTCTCCAGATAGTGAGTGTCTAACACTTGTCCTATAGCAGATCATATTCCCCAAGATAGTGACAGTCTACACTTGGTGCCTTTAATACAGATCATATTCTCCAGATAGTGACAGTCTACACTTGTCCTATAGCAGATCATATTCTCCAGATAGTGACAGTCTCCCACTTGTCCTATAACAGATCATAATTCTCCAGATAGTGAATGTCTACACTTGTCCTATAGCAGATCATATTCTCCCAGATAGTGACAGTCTACACTTGGGGTCTATAGCAGATCATATTCTCCAGATAGTGACAGTCTACACTTGTCCATAGCAAAATCATATTCTCCAGATAGTGACAGTCAAACCCCTTGTCCTATAACAGATCATATTCTCCAGATAGTGACAGTCTACACTTGTCCTATAACAGAATCATATTCTCCAGATAGTGACAGTCTAAAACTTGGTGTCCTATAACAGATCATTTTCCTCCAGAATGACAGTCAAACTTGTCCTATAGCAGACATATTCTCCAGATAGTGACAGTCTTACTTGTCCTATAGCAGATCATTTCTCCAGTAGTGACAGTCTACACTTGTCCTATAGCATCCATATTCTCCAGGATAGTGACAGTCTTACACTTGTCCTATATGCAGTATCAATTCTCCCGGATAGTGACAGTCGAACACTTGTTGTCCTATAGCAGATACCTATTCTCCAGATAGTGACAGTCTACACCTTGTGTCCTATAGCAGTATCATTTCTCCCAGATAGTGACAGTCTACACTTGTCTATATGCTAGGATTCCTATTCTCCAGATAGTGACCCGTACCTGTGTCCTATAGTCAGATCCTATTCTCCAGAGAGTGACAGTCTACACTGTCCTATAGCAGGCTCATATCTCCAGATAGTGACAGTCCTACACTTGGTGTCCTATAGCAGATCATATCCTCCAGATAGTGACCAGTCTACACTTGTCCTATAGCGGATCATATTCTCCAGATAGTGACAGTCTACACTTGTCCTATAGCAGATTCATATTCTCCAGATATGTGGAACCAGTCTATACTTGTCCTATAGTCAGATCATATTCTCCAGATAGGACAGTCTACACCTTGTCCTATAGCAATCATATTCTCCAGATCGTGACAGTCTACACTTGTCCTATAGCGGATCATATTATCCCAGATAGTGACCGTCTCACCTTGTCCCTATAACCAGATCATATCTCCAGATAGTGACAGTCTACACTTGTCCTATAACATGATCATATTCTCCAGATAGTGACAGTCTACACTTGTCCTATAACGATCATATTTCTCCAGATAGTGAGTGTCTACATTGTCCTATAGCCAAGATCATATTCTCCAGATAGTGACCGTCTACACTTGGTGTCCTATAGCAGATCATATTCTCCAGATAGTGCACAGTCTACACTTTGTCCTATAGCAGATCATATTCTCCAGATAGTGACCAGTCTCACTTGGTGTCCTATAGCAGATCATATTCTCCAGATAGTGACAGTCTACACTTGTCCTATAGCAGATCATATCTCCCGAATAGTGACAGTCTACACTTGGTGTCCTATAGCAGATCATATTCTCCCAGATAGTGACAGTCTATACTTGTCCTATAGCAGATCATATTCTCCAGATAGTGACAGTCTACACTTGTCCTATAGCAGATCATATTCTCCAGATAGTGACAGTCTACACTTGTCCTATAGCGGATCATATTCTCCAGATAGTGACAGTCTACACTTGTCCTATAACAGATCATATTCTCCAGATAGTGACAGTCTACACTTGTCCTATAACAGATCATATTCTCCAGATAGTGACAGTCTACACTTGTCCTATAACAGATCATATTCTCCAGATAGTGAGTGTCTACACTTGTCCTATAGCAGATCATATTCTCCAGATAGTGACAGTCTACACTTGGTGTCCTATAGCAGATCATATTCTCCAGATAGTGACAGTCTACACTTGTCCTATAGCAGATCATATTCTCCAGATAGTGACAGTCTACACTTGTCCTATAACAGATCATATTCTCCAGATAGTGAGTGTCTACACTTGTCCTATAGCAGATCATATTCTCCAGATAGTGACAGTCTACACTTGGTGTCCTATAACAGATCATATTATCCAGATAGTGACAGTCTACACTTGTCCTATAGCAGATCATATTCTCCAGATAGTGACAGTCTACACTTGTCCTATAACAGATCATATTCTCCAGATAGTGACAGTCTACACTTGTCCTATAACAGATCATATTCTCCAGATAGTGACAGTCTACACTTGTCCTATAGCAGCACCCTACAAGAAGAGGCTGTGCCATGAAGAGATGGCACCACAGGGCTCAGGCTGCTGGTATGAAGAGATGGCACCACAGGTTGCTGGTTGCTTGGTGCCTGGCGCAACAACGTGCTGTCTCTGACTCACTGAACATTTCTCAAGTGGTGGACAACATTTTTTGTGATGTCTACCACTAACAGCAGCTCTGTATTACTGTCCTGTTTCACCGTGCAGCTGAAAGCACTGCTGGTTAGAGGGGATATGAGAACAAGCCTGTAGAGGGACTGACTGAGAGGAGAACACACATATTGGAGCAGCCAATCAGCTCTGGGAGGGAGGGGCCAATGGTTCCAGCTGAACTTTAGCCCTTCTGTGATTGGTGGAGCTATGTGTTAAGAGTAGAGGGCTGGAGCAGGAGAGAGGCTGGCTACATGATGGGCCAAACCACACACTCAACCCTCCCTGTCACTATGGGCCAAACCACACACTCAACCCTCCCTGTCACTATGGGCCAAACCACACACTCAACCCTCCCTGTCACTATGGGCCAAACCACACACTCAACCCTCCCTGTCACTATGGGCCAAACCACACCCTCAAATCTCCCTGTCACTATGGGCCAAACCACACCCTCAAATCTCCCTGTCACTATGGGCCAAACCACACCCTCAAATCTCCCTGTCACTATGGGCCAAACCACACCCTCAAATCTCCCTGTCACTATGGGCCAAACCACACCCTCAAATCTCCCTGTCACTATGGGCCAAACCACACACTCAACCTCCTCCCAGTCCTCTTCTCCCTGTCTCACACAAGCTACATAATGCTATTAACATAAGACATCAACAACCAGTTCTGACAGGCCTTTTTAAACACGCTTTTTTCACCCTAAACCTCCTTCCTCCAGTTGGACTCGATACCTGCTGGCTCAGTAAGAATGGATGCTGTCTTTTTGTCATTGACCTGCTGGAAAGGAGAGGACAGAGCAGAGCAGCCTACTGTGTTAACTCCATCACATGACATTTACATTTGACATTTTTTGTCATTTAGCAGATGCTCCTATCCAGAGCGATTTACAGGAGCAATTAGGGTCAAGTGCCTTGCTCAAGGGCACATCGATAGATTTTTCACCTAGTCTGCTCGGGGATTCGAACCAGCAACTTTTGGTTACTGGCCCAACGCTCTTAACCGCTAGGCTACCTGCCGGCCTATATATTATATAATCAGCGTGATGCTGCAGGCTGGCCTGGCTCCAAGTGTTGGTAACCGCTAGGCTACCTGCCGGCCTATATATTATATCATCAGCGTGATGCTGCAGGCTGGCCTGGACATATGTACATAAGTAAGAATACATAAGTATTCACACCCCAGCTTTGCACATCTGGGTTTGGGAATTTTCTCCCATTCTTCCTTGCAGATTTTCTCATGCTCTGTTAGATGGGGAGCGGCAGTGAACAGCAATCTTCAAGTCTTTCCACAGATTTTAAATGGGATTCAAGTCTGGGCTTTGGCTGGACCACTCAAGGACTTTCACATTCTTGTTCTAAAGCCATTCCAGCGTTGCTTTGGCTTTATGCTTGGGGTCATTGTCCTGATGGAATGTAAATCTTCGCCCCAGTCTAAGGTCATTTGCGTTCTGAAGTAGGTTCTCATCAAGGATTTTCCTGTATTTGGCTCCATTTATTGTTCCCTCTATCCTTACCAGTCTCCCAGTCCCTGCTGCTGAAAAGCATCCCCATAGCATGATGCTGCCACCACCATGTTTCACGGTAGGGATGGTGTTAGATGGGTGATGAGCTGTGCCTGGTTTTCTCCAGACATAGCGCTTTGCATTCGGGTCAAAGAGTTACATTTTTGTCTCATCAGACCACAGAATCTTTTGCCTTTATGATCTGAGTCTCCAGGCGTGCTGCCTTTTTCTCAGGAGATGCTTCCGTCTGGCCACTCTCCCATAATGCCCAGAATGGTGAAGTGAGGGAGAGACTGTTGTCCTTCTGGCAGGTTCTCCCATCTCAGCCAAGGAACTCTGTCGTTCTGTCAGAGCGGTCATTGGGTTCTTGGTCACCTCCCTAACCAAGGTCATTCTTGCCCGGTTGCTCAGTTTGGTCGGACGGCCAGCTCTAGGCAGAGTCTGGGTAGTTCCATATGTTTTCCATTTCCTAATGATGGAGACCACTGTACTCTTGGAAACTTTCAACACTTTAGAAATTGTTTTATACCCTTCCCCAGATATATGCCTCATCACAGAGATCTACAGACAGTTCCTTAGACTTCATGGTATAGTTTCTGCTCTGACATGCACTGTCAACTGTGGGACCTTATATAGACAGATGTGTTTCTTTATAAATCATGTCCAATCAATTGAATTGGCCACAAAGTTGTAGTGACATCTCAAGGATGATCAAAGGAAATTGGATGCACCTGAGCTCAGTTTGGATTGTCATAACAAAGGGGTGTGAATACTTATGTATATTAGATATTGCTGTATTTCATTTTCAATTAAAAAATAATAATAATCTAAAAACGTGTTTTCACTGTCATTATGGGGTATTGTGTTTAGATGGGTGATGGGAAAAACATATTTAATCCATTTTGAATTCAAGCTGTAACACAAAATGTGGAATAAGTCAAGGGGTCTAACTGTAAGTCGCTCTGGATAAGAGCGTCTGCTAAATGACTAAAATGTAAATGTATGAATACTTTCTGAAGGCGCTGTAGATCCATTCTTTCTGTCCGGTTTGTCCCCAGTGTTCTCTGCCTGGCTCTGCCATACAGAACAGTCAGTAATCCCCTAGTCATGTTGTTCTGTTTAAAGTTGTTAGCTGTCTAATTCCCTTCCTGACTGGGTGTTGGCAGAAAGCCAGGCCCAGGGTGTCTGTTGTACCACGAGGCTGGGATAGGGAGGGAGGGACTGACGGGGAGGGACAGGGACATGGAGGGACGGACAGGGATAGGGAGGGACAGGGACATGGAGGGACGGATGGACAGGGAGGGACAGTGAGGGAGGGAGGGATAGGGAGGGACATGGAGGGAGGGATAGGGAGAGACAGGGACATGGAGGGAGGGATAGGGAGGGACAGGGACGGACATGGAGGGACGGACAGGGAGGGATAGGGAGGGACGGACAGGGAGGGATGGAGAGGTTTTAAAAACAACATGCATTTAGTTTTGCCCATATTAAGCACTAGTTTTAGATCAGCAAGGGATTCCTGCATAGCTATAAAATCTGACTGTAGTTTTGACACAGCCAGATCTACAGTCACGGCAATAGCATACATAATAGTATCATCCACATATAGATGAAGTTTAAATTTAACAAATTGACCAATGGTGTTTATATAAATAGTGAAGAGAACAGGTCCCAAAAATCAACCCCTGTGGTACACCTTTATGAAATTCAGACTTAACCCCATCAATCACGATGGCCTGAGTTCTGTCACTAAGATAAACATGAAACCATGAACAGGCGTCAGAGCTCAGGCCTATCGAGGACAATTTATTAAATAAAATAGCATTATCAAACGCTTTTGACAGGTCCACAAACAAAGCAGCACATTTCATTTTAGTGTCTAAAGCATTGACAAGATCATTAACAACTAAAGTGGTTGCTGTAATAGTTATATGCCCAGGCCTAAACCCCAATTTGATTTACATTCAAAATACATTTCTCAGATAAAGAAGAGCAAAGTTGTACATTTACCAAGGATTGAAGAATCTTAGCTAGACAAGGAAGCGTTGAAATGGGGTCAGGCAGCTAATGAATGAACAGGAGAAAACGTCATGGTTACAGGACAGACTCAGAGACATGCTCCTGTATTCAGAATACATACACTCGCTGGTGTAAAATACTTCAGTAAAAATACTTTAAAGTACTACTTAAGTAGTTTTTTGGGGTATCTGTACTTTACTTTACTATTCATTTTTTTGGGACAACTTTTACTTCACTACGTTCCTAAAGAAAATAATGTACTTTTTACTTTACACCCAAAAGTATTAGTTAAGCAGGACAGTCAAATGGTCTAATTTGCACACTTATCAAGAGAACATCCCTGGTCGTGCTTCGTTTGTAAATGATGTCTGAGTGTTGGTGTGCCCCTGGTGATCTGTAAATAAATAAACTGGAAAATGTGTCCGTCTGCTTTGCTTAATATAAGGAATTTGAAATGATTTATACTTGTACTTTTGATACTTATATTTAAAACCAAATACTTTTACTCATGTAGTATTTTACTGGGTGACTTTCACTTTTACTTGAGTCATTTTCTATTAAGATATCTTTTACTCAAGTATGACAATTGGGTACTTTTTCCCACCACTGCATACACTACACTCAGAATAATCATTTCATAGCATGCAGGCAGTTCAATGGGTCCGTGTCTGCTTTCATTGGCTACTGAGACGACTTCAGAAACACTCTACATACTTTCCAGCCTCTGTAGTCCCCCTGTCTCTCCCCTCTGTCTTTATAGCCATACGGTGTTCAGGCCTCCTTGCTTGGCTGTGTTCAGCCTGCTGCTCTTAAGCTGCTGGCAGCCATGTCCTTCTTTTCAGGAATGGTTTGAGTTAGCTGGAACTTTCTTTTCCCTCAGCAGAGCACAGTTAGAGCTACTCACGCATTCCTCTGGTTCTTAGTGTTGAAGCCTACTGCTGTTTGTTACAGTCCACACAGTCAGTCTGGTTCTTAGTGTTGAAGCCTACTGCTGTTTGTTACAGTCCACACAGTCAGTCTGGTTCTTAGTGTTGAAGCCTACTGCTGTTTGTTACAGTCCACACAGTCAGTCTGGTTCCTAGTGTTGAAGCCTACTGCTGTTTGTTACAGTCCACACAGTCAGTCTGGTTCTTAGTGTTGAAGCCTACTGCTGTTTGTTACAGTCCACACAGTCAGTCTGGTTCTTAGTGTTGAAGCCTACTGCTGTTTGTTACAGTCCACACAGTCAGTCTGGTTCTTAGTGTTGAAGCCTACTGCTGTTTGTTACAGTCCACACAGTCAGTCTGGTTCTTAGTGTTGAAGCCTACTGCTGTTTGTTACAGTCCACACAGTCAGTCTGGTTCCTAGTGTTGAAGCCTACTGCTGTTTGTTACAGTCCACACAGTCAGTCTGGTTCTTAGTGTTGAAGCCTACTGCTGTTTGTTACAGTCCACACAGTCAGTCTGGTTCCTAGTGTTGAAGCCTACTGCTGTTTGTTACAGTCCACACAGTCAGTCTGGTTCCTAGTGTTGAAGCCTACTGCTGTTTGTTATAATAATAATAATAATAATATGCCATTTAGCAGACGCTTTTATCCAAAGCGACTTACAGTCATGCGTGCATACATTTTTTTTTTTGTGTGTGTATGGGTGGTCCCGGGGATCGAACCCACTACCTTGGCGTTACAAGCGCCGTGCTCTACCAGCTGAGCCACTTTTACTTGAGTCATTTTCTATTAAGATATCTTTTACTTTTACTCAAGTATGACAATTGGGTACTTTTTCCCACCACTGCATTTTTCCCACCACTGTTACAGTCCACACAGTCAGTCTGGTTCCTAGTGTTGAAGCCTACTGCTGTTTGTTACAGTCCACACAGTCAGCCTGGTTCATAGTGGTGAAGCCTACTGCTGTTTGTTACAGTCCACACAGTCAGCCTGGTTCATAGTGGTGAAGGCTACTGCTGTTTGCTACAGTCCACACAGTCAGCCTGGTTCATAGTGGTGAAGCCTACTGCTGTTTGTTACAGTCCACACAGTCAGTCTGGTTCTTAGTGTTGAAGCCTACTGCTGTTTGTTACAGTCCACACAGTCAGTCTGGTTCCTAGTGTTGAAGCCTACTGCTGTTTGTTACAGTCCACACAGTCAGTCTGGTTCTTAGTGTTGAAGCCTACTGCTGTTTGTTACAGTCCACACAGTCAGTCTGGTTCTTAGTGTTGAAGCCTACTGCTGTTTGTTACAGTCCACACAGTCAGTCTGGTTCCTAGTGTTGAAGGCTACTGCTGTTTGTTACAGTCCACACAGTCAGTCTGGTTCCTAGTGTTGAAGCCTACTGCTGTTTGTTACAGTCCACACAGTCAGTCTGGTTCTTAGTGTTGAAGCCTACTGCTGTTTGTTACAGTCCACACAGTCAGTCTGGTTCCTAGTGTTGAAGCCTACTGCTGTTTGTTACAGTCCACACAGTCAGTCTGGTTCCTAGTGTTGAAGCCTACTGCTGTTTGTTACAGTCCACACAGTCAGTCTGGTTCTTAATGTTGAAGCCTACTGCTGTTTGTTACAGTCCACACAGTCAGTCTGGTTCTTAGTGTTGAAGCCTACTGCTGTTTGTTACAGTCCACACAGTCAGTCTGGTTCTTAGTGTTGAAGCCTACTGCTGTTTGTTACAGTCCACACAGTCAGTCTGGTTCCTAGTGTTGAAGGCTACTGCTGTTTGTTACAGTCCACACAGTCAGTCTGGTTCCTAGTGTTGAAGCCTACTGCTGTTTGTTACAGTCCACACAGTCAGTCTGGTTCCTAGTGTTGAAGCCTACTGCTGTTTGTTACAGTCCACACAGTCAGTCTGGTTCCTAGTGTTGAAGCCTACTGCTGTTTGTTACAGTCCACACAGTCAGTCTGGTTCTTAGTGTTGAAGCCTACTGCTGTTTTGTTACAGTCCACACAGTCAGTCTGGTTCCTAGTGTTGAAGCCTACTGCTGTTTGTTACAGTCCACACAGTCAGTCTGGTTCCTAGTGTTGAAGCCTACTGCTGTTTGTTACAGTCCACACAGTCAGTCTGGTTCTTAGTGTTGAAGCCAACTGCTGTTTGTTACAGTCCACACAGTCAGTCTGGTTCCTAGTGTTGAAGCCTACTGCTGTTTGTTACAGTCCGCACCGTGTCAGTCAGTTAGTCAGTCAGTTGCATGGGCCTTTAACAGTTAGTAGGAATAGGGGGTTTTCTGTGCTGCCACCAGCTGCAGGACAGACAGCCAGGGGTGCAACTTTCACTGGGGACGGGGGCATGTCCCCCCACATTCTGAAATAGCATTTTTGCCCCCCCCCCCAGTTTTAGCATGGGAATGTGATACAAAACGAGGCAATGATGTGCTTTAGGACCATGCAGACACCTCAGAGCGGTAGGGTAGGCTGTTTGGGAGTGTTTCTCCGACTAGATAAAAAAAATATATATAATAATTGTCGTCCCCCCCCCCACTTCTAAAACCAAAGTTGCGCCCCTGCAGACAGCCAAAGGCTACCTCAGTCAGTCTGTTTCACTGACCATGGAGCAGCAGCAGCACTGTGACTGGTCCCAGATCAGATGATTCAGGAGAATACATTAGACCTCCAGACTTACTGCTCCTCAGTGGCCCATAGAGGACATCAGAGCATTCCTCCTGATGGTTAAACCATCTCTGTTTCCTCCTGATGGTTACCCACCTCTGTTTCCTCCTGATGGTTACCCGCCTCTGTTTCCTCCTGATGGTTAAACCACCTCTGTTTCCTCCTGATGGTTAAACCACCTCTGTTTCCTCCTGATGGTTAAACCATCTGTTTCCTCCTGATGGTTAAACCACCTCTGTTTCCTCCTGATGGTAACACCACCTCTGTTTCCTCCTGATGGTTACACCACCTCTGTTTCCTCCTGATGGTTACACCACCTCTGTTTCCTCCTGATGGTTAATCCACCTCTGTTTCCTCCTGATGGTACATTCCTCCTGCTCCTCTGCCTTCTCCTGCTCTACCTCCTTCTCCTCCTCCTCCTGCTCTGCCGCTCCTCCTGCTCTGCCGCTCCTCCTGCTCCACCTCCTCATCCTCCTCCTCCTGCTTCAACTCCTCATCCTCCTCCTCCTGCTTCAACTCCTCATCCTCCTCCTCCTGCTCTACCTCCTCCTCCTGCCTCTCGCTCTACCTCCTACTCCTCCTCCTCCTGCTCTACCTCCTCCTCCTCCTGCCGCTCCTCCTCCTCCTGCTGCTGCTCCTCCTCCTCCCGCTCTACCTCCTCCCGCTCTACCTCCTCCTCATCCTCCTACTCTACCTCCTTCTCCCGCTCTACCTCCTTTTCCTCCTGCTCTACCTCCTTTTCCTCCTGCTCTACCTCCTCCCCCTTCTCCTCCTGCTCTACCTCCTCCTGCTCTACCTCCTTTTCCTCCTGCTCTACCTCCTCCCCCTTCTCCTCCTACTCTACCTCCTCCTCCTCCACCTTCTCCTGCTCTACCTCCTCCTGCTCTACCACCTCCTCCTTCTCCTGCTCTACCTCCTCTTCCTCCTCCTGCTCCTGCTGCTCCTCCTCCTCCCGCTCCTGCTGCTCCTCCTCCTCCCGCTCCTGCTGCTCCTCCTCCTGCTCTACCTCCTCCTCCTCCTCCTGCCGCTCCTCCTCCTCCTCCTGCCACTCCTCCTCCTCCTGCTATACCACCTCCTCCTCCCGCTCCTCCTCCTCCTGCCGCTCCTCCTGCTCTTCCTCCACCTCCTCCTCTTCCTCCACCTGCTCTACCTCCTCCTCTTCCTCCTCCTCTACCTCCTCCTCTTCCTCTACCTCCTCCTCCTGCTCTTCCTCCTCCTCTACCACCTCCTTTTCCACCTCCTCCTCCTCTACCACTTTCTCCTGCTCTACCTCCTCCTGCTCCATCACTACTGATCAGGGCCTAAAATTAACTTTTTGATTCACCAGCCACTGTGTCAGGTAGATGACAAAATCTACCAGCCACTCAGATTTTTTTACCAGCCAAAATATTTTTTCGCCTTAATTACATCAAAAAACACAACATTAAAGAAAAATAACGGATGGCCATGCTTTATAATGTTTCTAAAACAATAAATATATTAGTAAGAAGTAATGTGGTATATTACTCAATTTAATACTTTTTTTGTCTTTTAATCAAAATATCAGACTATGTTTAGCTGCCCATTTAAGGGCGGGAGTTTTATGCCTGTGCGCAGCGCCTCCAAAAATGAATCTATCAGCACTTCACTCATTGCACACAGCTCCCCTGCCAGGCAGTGTTGCTGCGCGAGGTGGGATCTAGGATCTGTGTTTCTTTGTGCAATTAGCATCTATGAAACAAAGCAGCAGAAATACTTTGAAAACAGCTACTGCAGCATTTTTCCAACCCTAACTCGCACATGTGCTCATACTTTACTTTTAATCATAGGGCCTTGCAAATTGAGCACACGCCAATGTGGCTGGTGAAATAGACATTCTTAACTGCCAATACCTAAATTGACCCGCATTTGGCAAGTGTAAATGTTATGCCCTACCACTGATCCAGCCTCACATCACCACTGATCCAGCCTGGAGACTTTCTGAAGGGTTGTTGTGTTCTGGCCAGGTGAAAGACTGCCCCCTTTCATTGAAGCCACGAAGTTCAAGGCCGACCACCGGTACTGCAGGCATTGTTAGGAGAAAACAGGATCCCCCATTATAGTGAAGGGGAAATCTTTGTGTGAATAAATACACATTTCAAAGACAAACATGGTACCAATAATTTATTCTAATAAACCAGATGTATGTCCTTGCACTGATTATTTAAAAATTGCACACAAGTTCTAAGGATAATTTAGTAGCTAATGGCAGCCTGCAGTACCGTGGTCGGCCTTCAACTTGAGTTACTCAATGAGAGGGGGCAGCACTGAGCTAGCCTGCAACATCACTTCCTTGGCTTCAAATGCATGCACTGAGACTCAGATTTCTCACTTTAAAATGTATGCAAAACAAAATCCATTGCTTGGCATACATTTTAAAGTGAAAAATCGGAGTCTCAGCGTAATTCCGTTACCGTGAAATTGCCCATGCGCTATTCAGTCTTCACATAGGAATGAATGGTGTCACGTGATCGATGGCTTCGTCCGTATACATTAGTACTGCTAGATTTGAGGAATCTGAATGAATGAACATAGATAGAAACAGGGGTGTTCTGAGGACACAGGCAGACTCCTGCACATTGAGCACAGATTGCATTGTATCCATTTCTCTCCTGCAGTCAAGATGTAACCATGACCTGTTTTGTACCTCTGTTTTGTCCCCCCAGGTATGCAGTCATTGCCTTTGGCTGTGCCAGCTGTCCTAAGATCACGTGTGGGCGTGAGGGGTGTGGCACAGAGTTCTGCTACCACTGTAAGCAGCTGTGGCACCCCAATCAGACGTGTGACGCCGCCCGGCAGCAGAGAGCCCAGAGCCTGAGGCTGCGTACCTTCAGCTCCTCATCTCTTAGCTACAGCCAGGAGAGTGGTGTTGCAGGTAACACACACTGCAGTTGAGGTTTAGGTCTAAGAGAATGCTTTGAACCAAATGCAAACTTTGAAAACAAGATGTAAATACGTTGTTTTAAACTTCTTAAAGTTACGTTCATTACTTTAAGTAGGCTATTTTAACCATAGGTGATCAGTCTGCTGCTACAGGTCTGGCGGAAAAGAACCCGATGGGGACTCGCTTTGGCAAAAACCACTCTGCTTGTATAATGAATGAACTGAAGTTGTTCAATAAACACAATGCAAATAAACAGCACGGTGGACAGTCTCCGTGACAACCTGGAGAAGCTGCTCATAGAACATCTAAATCAAATAAACAGCAAGGTGGACAGTCTCCGTGACAACCTGGAGAAGCTGGTCATAGAAAATCTAAATGTCATGAAAACCGATTTGGAGCAAAAAAACAAAGAAATCTGTGACTTTATTGACCTGGATACAGAGCTCCTGAGTCCAAGAATGGACAGTATCGTGGAAAATAATTGAACTGTGAGCAGGTGCCAGAGCTGGTGGACACCGAAAGGATGAGAGAGGAGGGTCTGTGCTGTGAGCAGGTGCCAGAGCTGGTGGACACCTAAAGGATGAGAGAGGAGGGTCTGTGCTGTGAGCAGGTGCCAGAGCTGGTGGACACCTAAAGGATGAGACTGAGAGGCCAGGGACCAGGAGTCGTGAAGGTGAAGGATAAAGTGGATGTCCTCCGGCTGAAGCAACATCTGAAGAGCAGCCAAACGTTAAAGAGGGTGTTCATCAGATCGGCCAAGTCCCACAAAGATTGAATCATCCAACTCCACTTCAGAACAGTCCTACGAGAGATCCCGGCTGGGAGAGATTTCTACATTTCGAGGAATGGGAGGATGATGAAGTGGTCACCAGGGATCTGTCTCCTGATCCCTGGCGACCACAGGGGCCGGGGAGCTGGACCTGCAGGCTGAGAACCATTTAACATTTTTAGTCATTTAGCAGACGCTCTTATCCAGAGCGACTTACAGTTAGTGAGTGCATACATAATGTTTTTATACTGGCCCCCCGTGTGAATCGAACCCACAACCCTGGCGTTGCAAACGCCATGCTCTACCAACTGAGCTACATCCCATCTGTCTCCTGATCCCTGGGGACCACAGGGGCCGGGGAGCTGGACCTGCAGGCTGAGAACCATCTGCCCAGTCTGTCCATAAGTGCTAAACAATTTTCTTTAATTCACTGGAACGTTAATGGATGGACGACCACAAACTGTACACTAACAACATTACTAGTACCGGCCCTAAACCCTGACTTCATTTATTTGAATGAAACTCCACTATTGACTTGGATGGTCAACCAAGGCGATGTGGTTTCCCCAACATTTTCCTTTTTGAAAATGACTTGGCACATCAAATCAAGCATGCTAACCTAGGAGTTAAAGTAGATGACACGACATTGGGGAAACCATTGTACATAGATGATATTGTCCTGCTTGCAGAGAGTGAGTTTGATTTGCAATGTTGAACACTGTCAATCTGTGGTGTACCAAATGGAGATGGATGATTTAACCAAGATGAAACCCAGATAATGCACTTCAGAAAAAATCATGTCAATCTGTGATGTACCAAATGGAGATGGATGATTTAACCAAGATGAAACCCAGATAATTCACTTCAGAAAAAAATCCTGTCAATCTGTGGTGTACCAAATGGAGATGGATGATTTAACCAAGATAAAACCCAGATAATGCACTTCAGAAAAAAGGGGTACAGTAAGAAGTATTCAGTACTTCTCTTTTGGAGTAACGCCCCTAAACTACATTGGCTCATAGAAATACCTTGGTTTCCTGTCTGATGAATGTATGATCTTTGAGGAGGTCATCAAGTCTATCAGATTGTGCAGGTAGAGCGTCTGTTGGTAGTAAACTGCCCATCTGTAAAGACCTTGGCTATTGGACATATTCACAGCTCTATAATGTATGTGTGTCTCCTATACTGAGCTATGGTGGTGGAATGTGGGCTTTTTAAAGAAGCCCAAACGGCTAACTATTCAGAATGGAGCCGTACCATGTTTTCTGGGAGTGCATGAGCTAGTCCCAAGCCTTGCTATTGAAGGAAACATGGGATGGAGCCCTGTGAAATAAGACAGTGGTGAAATGATTAGGTTATGGAACCGTGTTATCAATATGTCAGAGGACAGAATAACAAACAAGGTTCTCAACTGGGCTACAGTGCATTCGGAAAGTATTCAGACCCCTTGACTTTTTCCACATTTTGTTATGTTGCAGCCTTATTCTAAAATGGATTAAATTCGTTTTTTTCCCTCATCAATCTACACAATACCCCATAATGACAAAGCAAAAACAGGTTTTTATAAATTTTAGCAAATTCAGACCCTTTGCTATGAGACTCTAAATTGAGCTCCGGTGCATCATGTTTCCATTGATCATCCTTGAGATGTTTCTACAACTTGATTGGAGTCCACCCGTGGTAAATTCAATTGATTGGACATGATTTGGAAATGCACACACAAGTCTATATAAGGTCCCACAGTTGACAGTGCATGTCAGAGCTAAAACCAAGCCATGAGGTCTAAGGAATTGTCCGTAGAGCTCCGAGACAGGATTGTGTCGAGGCACAGATCTGGGGAAGGGTACCAAAACATTTCTGCAGCATTGAAGGTCCCCAAGAACACAGTGGCCTCCATCATTCTTAAATGGAAGAAGTTTGGAACCACCAAGACTCTTCCTAGAGCTGGCCGCCCGGCCAAACTGAGCAATCGGAGGAGAAGGGCCTTGGACAGGGAAGTGACCAAGAAACTGATGGTCACTCTGACAGAGCTCCAGAGTTCCTCTGTGGAGATGGGTGAACCTTCCAGAAAGACAACAATCTCTGCAGCACTCCACCAATCAGGCCTTTAGGGTAGAGTGGCCAGACGGAAGCCACTCCTCAGTAAAAGGCACATGACAGCCCACTTGGAGTTTGCCAAAAGGCACCTAAAGGACTCTCAGACCATGATAAACAAGATTCTCTGGTCTGATGAAACCAAGATTGAACTCTTTGGCCTGAATGCCAAGTGTCATGTCTGGAGGAAACCTGGCACCATCCCTACGGTGAAGCATGGGGGTGGCAGCATCATGCTGTGGGGATGTTTTTCAGCGGCAGGGACTGGGAGAGTAGTCAGAATCGAGGGAAAGTTGAACGGTTCACCTTCCAACAGGACAATGACCCTAAGCACACAGCCAAGACAACGCAGGAGTGGCTTCTGGAAAAGTCTCTGAATGTCCTTGAGTGGCCCAGCCAGAGCCCGGACTTAAACCCGATCTAACATCTCTGGAGAGACATGAAAATAGCTGTGCAGCGACGCTCCCCATCCAACCTGACAGAGCTTGAGAGGATCTGTAGAGAAGAATGGGAGAAACTCCCCAAATACAGATGTGCCAAGCTTGTAGCGTCATACCCAAGAAGACTCGAGGCTGTAATCACTGCCGAAGGTGCTTCAACAAAGTACTGAGTAAAGGGTCTGAATACTTATGTAAATGTGATATTTACGTTTTTTAAATTTGTATACATTTACAAAAATGTATAACCTGATTTTGCTTTGTCATCATGGGGTATTGTGTGTAGATTGATGAGGGGGAAAAAACAATTGAATCAATTTTAGAATAAGGCTGTAACGTAACAAAATGCGGAAAATGTCAAGGGGTCTGAATACTTTCCGAATGCACTGTCTATGTGCTGTCTGGGATTTAGGGGAGGTGAACTCTCTACCTGTTAAACAGACACTAGGTTTCTATTCCACATATTTGACATCTCCAATTGTCTCCATCTCCATCCCAGCTGATGACATCAAGCCGTGTCCGCGCTGCGCTGCTTACATCATCAAGATGAACGACGGCAGCTGTAACCACATGACCTGTGCTGTGTGCGGCTGTGAGTTCTGCTGGCTCTGCATGAAGGAGATCTCTGACCTGCACTACCTAAGGTGAGAGGCAAAGGAGGAGTTAGGGGGGTGGCAACACTCTCAGTAGTAGTACATCACTATCTCTACAGTAGCCACAGTGTTCTGCCTCTGAATAGCCCCCCCCCCCCCCCCCCCCCCCCCCCTTCCCCTGGCCAGCCTGTCAGGATTGTTGTAATCATCTCTGTCCCCTGGCCAGCCTGTCAGGATTGTGTTGTAATCATATAATGTGTCCGTCTGTCTCTCCCCCCTCCAGCCCGTCAGGCTGCACCTTCTGGGGTAGGAAGCCGTGGAGCAGGAAGAAGAAGATCCTGTGGCAGCTGGGCACGCTGGTGGGCGCTCCGGTGGGCATCGCTCTGATCGCTGGCATCGCCATCCCCGCCATGATCATAGGCATCCCTGTGTATGTGGGGAGAAAGGTGAGGTAACCCTAACACCCTGCAGACTCAGAGTTCATCACATTACATTAGCAGTTGTTTTGACAGGTAGATAAATGGCTTCATTGTTGTCTGGTTATCAGTAATGAGTGTGTGCTGTACACGTGAATGGCAGATGGAAAGTCTAGTAGTCTGTAGTCCACTAACTTATTGGCTTTTCAGTTATAAAGATGCAGCAAAGTGCTGTTAAACTTAACCTACAATGTTGTTTCCAACAACTACTGTATACAAGTCAATGATTACACAGGCTTGTTTTATATGAATACAGACAGCAGGTGAAGTCAATGATTACACAGGCTTGTTTTATATGAACACAGGCAGCAGGTCAAGTCAATGATTACACAGGCTTGTTTTATATGAACACAGACAGCAGCATAATAAAGTGATATCAGTTTGTAGAATTCCCCCTCCAGCCTGCCAAGATGGAACCAGAGCTAGCCAATAGATGGAACCAGAGCTAGCCAATAGATGGAACCAGAGCTAGCCAATAGATGTAGCCAGAGCTAGCCAATAGATGTAGCCAGAGCTAGCCAATAGATGGAACCAGAGCTAGCCAATAGATGTAGCCAGAGCTAGCCAATAGATGTAGCCAGAGCTAGCCAATAGATGTAGCCAGAGCTAGCCAATAGATGGAACCAGAGCTAGCCAATAGATGTAGCCAGAGCTAGCCAATAGATGTAGCCAGAGCTAGCCAATAGATGGAACCAGAGCTAGCCAATAGATGTAGCCAGAGCTAACCAATAGATGGAACCAGAGCTAGCCAATAGATGTAGCCAGAGCTAGCCAATAGATGGAACCAGAGCTAGCCAATAGATGGAACCAGAGCTAACCAATAGATGGAACCAGAGCTAGCCAATAGATGTAGCCAGAGCTAGCCAATAGATGTAGCCAGAGCTAACCAATAGATGTAGCCAGAGCTAGCCAATAGATGGAACCAGAGCTAGCCAATAGATGTAGCCAGAACTAGCCAATAGATGTAGCCAGAGCTAGCCAATAGATGGAACCAGAGCTAGCCAATAGATGGAACCAGAGCTAGCCAATAGATGTAGCCAGAGCTAGCCAATAGATGTAGCCAGAGCTAGCCAATAGATGTAGCCAGAGCTAACCAATAGATGGAACCAGAGCTAGCCAATAGATGTAGCCAGAGCTAGCCAATAGATGGAACCAGAGCTAGCCAATAGATGTAGCCAGAGCTAACCAATAGATGGAACCAGAGCTAGCCAATAGATGTAGCCAGAGCTAGCCAATAGATGTAGCCAGAGCTAGCCAATAGATGTAGCCAGAGCTAGCCAATAGATGTAGCCAGAGCTAGCCCAATAGATGTAGCCAGAGCTAGCCAAGATGTAGCCAGAGCTAGCCATAGATGTAGCCAGAGCTAGCCAATAGATGTAGCCAGAGCTAGCCAATAGATGTAGCCAGAGCTAGCCAATAGATGTAGCCAGAGCTAGCCAATAGATGTAGCCAGAGCTAGCCAATAGATGTAGCCAGAGCTAGCCAATAGATGTAGCCAGAGCTAGCCAATAGATGGAACCAGAGCTAACCAATAGATGTAGCCAGAGCTAGCCAATAGATGTAGCCAGAGCTAGCCAATAGATGTAGCCAGAGCTAGCCAATAGATGTAGCCAGAGCTAGCCAATAGATGGAACCAGAGCTAGCCAATAGATGTAGCCAGAGCTAGCCAATAGATGTAGCCAGAGCTAGCCAATAGATGTAGCCAGAGCTAGCCAATAGATGGAACCAGAGCTAGCCAATAGATGTAGCCAGAGCTAGCCAATAGATGGAACCAGAGCTAGCCAATAGATGGAACCAGAGCTAGCCAATAGATGTAGCCAGAGCTAGCCAATAGATGTAGCCAGAGCTAGCCAATAGATGTAGCCAGAGCTAGCCAATAGATGTAGCCAGAGCTAGCCAATAGATGGAACCAGAGCTAGCCAATAGATGTAGCCAGAGCTAGCCAATAGATGTAGCCAGAGCTAGCCAATAGATGTAGCCAGAGCTAGCCAATAGATGGAACCAGAGCTAGCCAATAGATGGAACCAGAGCTAGCCAATAGATGTAGCCAGAGCTAGCCAATAGATGTAGCCAGAGCTAGCCAATAGATGGAACCAGAGCTAGCCAATAGATGGAACCAGAGCTAGCCAATAGATGGAACCAGAGCTAGCCAATAGATGTAGCCAGAGCTAGCCAATAGATGGAACCAGAGCTAGCCAATAGATGGAACCAGAGCTAGCCAATAGATGGAACCAGAGCTAGCCAATAGATGTAGCCAGAGCTAGCCAATAGATGTAGCCAGAGCTAGCCAATAGATGTAGCCAGAGCTAGCCAATAGATGGAACCAGAGCTAGCCAATAGATGGAACCAGAGCTAGCCAATAGATGGAACCAGAGCTAGCCAATAGATGTAGCCAGAGCTAGCCAATAGATGGAACCAGAGCTAGCCAATAGCCAAACACTGCATCACTCATGCAATGTGTTTTTAGTAAGTCTAGAGTCATGGTACTCCTCACAGTACAGTGACCCCTGACCTAACCCTGTCTGTCAGATCCATAACCCCTGACCTCTAACCTCCATATGTCAGATCCTTACCCATTACCTCCATCTGTCTGTCAGATCCATAATCCCTGACCTCTAACCCTGTCTCTGTCTCTACAGAGTTGGGTAAAGCTGCTTTTAGTTTTTTTGGGGCCCTTTATGTGGAACAACTCACAGAGATCTCTGAAATGAGATGTTCTGGACCCCCTTAGTCAGTTCAGAGTAATGATCAGAGACCTCTATGTTGATAAATGTATTTTTCTTAATACAGTGCATTCTGAAAGTATTCAGACCCCTTGACTTTTTCCACATTTTGTTACGTTAGTCTTATTCTAAAATGGATTTAAATTTAAAACATCCTCATCAATCTACACACAATACCCCATAATGACAAAGAAAAAACAGGTTTGCAAATGTATTAAAAATCCAAAAACTGAAATATCACATTTACATAAGTATTCAGACTCTTCACTCAGTACTTTGTTGAAGCACCTTTGGCAGCGATTACAGCCTCGAGTCGTCTTGGGTATGACGCTACAAGCTTGGCACACCTGTATTTGGGGAGTTTCTCCCATTCTTCTCTGCAGATCCTCTCAAGCTCTGTCAGGAGGAATGGGGAGCGTCGCTGCACAGCTATTTTCAGGTCTCTCCTGAGATGTTCGATCGGGTTCAAGTCTGGGCTCTGGCTCGGCCACTCAAGGATATTGACACTTGTCCCGAAGCCACTCCTGCGTTGTCTTGGCTGTGTGCTTAGGGTCATTGTCCTGTTGGAAGGTGAACCTTTGCCCCAGTCTGAGGTCCTGAGCGCTCTGGAGCAGGTTTTCATCAAGAATCTCTCTGTACTTTGCTCCGTTCATCTTTCCCTCGATCCTGACTTGTCTCCCAGTCCCTGCCGCTGAAATACATCCCCACAGCATGATGCTGCCACCACCATGCTTCACCGTAGGGATGGTACCAGGTTTCCTCCAGACGTGACACTTTCAGGCCAAAGAGTTCAATCTTGGTGGCTGTCATGTGCCTTTTACTGAAGAGTGGCTTCCGTCTGGCCACTCCACCATAAAGCCCTAATTGGTGGAGTGCTGCAGATATGGTTGTCCTTCTGGAAGGTTCTCCCATCTCCACAGAGGAACTCTGGAGCTCTGTCAGAGTGACCATCGGGTTCTTGGTCACCTCCTTGACCAAGGCCCTTCTCCCATGATTGCTCTGTTTGGCCGGGCGGCCAGCTCTAGGAAGAGTCTTGGTGGTTCCAAACTTCTGCCATTTAAGAATGATGGAGGCCACTGTGTTCTTGGGATCTTCAATGCTGCAGAAATTTTTTGATACCCTTTTTGATACCCTGTCGAGATCTGCGCCTCGACACAATCCTGTCTCGGAGCTCTACGGACAGTTCCTTCGACCTCATGGTTTGGTTTAAGCTCTGACATGCACTGTCAACTGTGGGACCTTATAAAGACAGGTGTGTGCCTTTCCAAATCATGTCCAATCAATTGAATTTACCACAGGTGGACTCCAATCAAGTTGTAGAAACATGTCAAGGATGATCAATGGAAACAGGATGCACCTGAGGTCAATTTTGAGTCTCATAGCAAAGGGTCTGAATACTTATGTAAATAAGGTACCTGTTTTTATTTTTTTATAAATTTGCTAAAATTTATAAAAACCTGTTCGCTTTGTCATTATGGGGTATTCTGTGTAGATTGATGAAGATTTGTATTTATTCAATCCATTTTAGAATAAGGTTGTAACGTAACAAAATGTGGAAAAAGGGAAGGGGTCTGAATACTTTCTGAATGCACTGTATGTTTTAATATGTTTTGTAATAGTGTATATTGCATAGTGTACTGTATGTATTGGTTGTGTTTATGCAGGGCTCATCTGGAAAAGAGACCCTAGTCTTAGTAGGACTTCCCTGTCAAAATACCGGTTAAAGAAGATCTATAACCCCTGACCTCTAACCCAGTCTGTCTCTCAGATCCATAACCCCTGACCTCTAACCCCTGTTTGTCTGTCAGATCCATAACCCCTGACCTCTAACCCCTGTTTGTCTGTCAGATCCATAACCCCTGACCTCTAACCCCTGTTTGTCTGTCAGATCCATAACCCCTGACCTCTAACCCCTGTTTGTCTGTCAGATCCATAACCCCTGACCTCTAACCCCTGTTTGTCTGTCAGATCCATAACCCCTGACCTCTAACCCCTGTTTGTCTGTCAGATCCATAAACCCTGACTTCTAACCCCTGTTTGTCTGTCAGATCCATAACCCCTGACCTCTAACCCCTGTTTGTCTGTCAGATCCATAACCCCTGACCTCTAACCCCTGTTTGTCTGTCAGATCCATAACCCCTGACCTCTAACCCCTGTTTGTCTGTCAGATCCATAACCCCTGACCTCTAACCCCTGTTTGTCTGTCAGATTATAACCCCTGACCTCTAACCCCTGTTTGTCTGTCAGATCCATAACCCCTGACCTCTAACCCCTGTTTGTCTGTCAGATTATAACCCCTGACCTCTAACCCCTGTTTGTCTGTCAGATCCATAACCCCTGACCTCTAACCCGTCTGTTTGTCTCTCAGATCCATAACCGCTATGAAGGGAAGGACATCTCTCCTCACAGGAGGAACCTGGTGATAGCAGGAGGAGTCACTCTGTCTGTCTTCATGTCCCCCGTGGTGGCAGCCGTCTCTGTCGGTCAGTACACTTTACTCTGTCTGCAGGGAAGGAAATTAACTTTAATGCAGTGGCTGGTGGATGCCCAAATTTAACCAGCCACATTTTCTTCCGAAGATAAATGTAATGTTAAAACAACACACACATAAACATGTTCTTTTATTATTTTGCATGTGGGCTTTTTTTTTTGTTGATCCCAAATGCTCTGTGTGACCACCTGCCAATGTGGCTGGTAAGAATACACATTCTACTAGCCAATACCAAAATCTACCAGCATGTGACTGGTGTTAACCCTGTCTGTCACTCTGTGTCTGTCATCGTGTCCCCCGTGGTGGCAGCGGTCACTGTCGGTCAGTACACTTTACTATGTAGCTTTACACCAAGAATACTACTGACCACAAGCTTTGTGGCTTCCCCGGCTGGGAACAACACTTCTGTTTTCCTTGACAACCTGTAACACTGAACAACTGTAGCTTCCTGTCTGGCAAGGTTGGCCGATGATTGTCTGAGAGACTCATAAAGCTAAGAGAGTTTGTGCCCAGCTTATTGATTTGTTATTGTTTACCATTGCTGCATTTTTCATTGAAGTTCACCTTATGTTAAATCATTAGTTTCCTTTCAAACTGAGTTCTATGTTTTTTCTCTAATACACTAAAATTAGGAAGTAGTGACTGACTGTGCTGTTAGGAGACACAGTGTTCTCTGGTTGTTAAGATGAGGAAGTAGTGACTGACGGTGCTGTTAGAAGACACAGTGGTCTCTCGTTGTTAAGATGAGGAAGTAGTGACTGACGGTGCTGTTAGGAGACACAGTGTTCTCTGGTTGTTAAGATGAGGAAGTAGTGACTGACGGTGCTGTTAGAAGACACAGTGGCCTCTGGTTGTTAAGATGAGGAAGTAGTGACTGACGGTGCTGTTAGAAGACACAGTGGTCTCTCGTTGTTAAGATGAGGAAGTAGTGACTGACGGTGCTGTTAGGAGACACAGTGTTCTCTGGTTGTTAAGATGAGGAAGTAGTGACTGACGGTGCTGTTAGAAGACACAGTGGCCTCTGGTTGTTAAGATGAGGAAGTAGTGACTAACGGTGCTGTTAGAAGACACAGTGGCCTCTGGTTGTTGTCTACTGTCCCTCCTGAGGGTGTGAGGTGGTTCACGTTCTCTCTCTGTCTGTGTGTGTGTGTCTGTGTGTGTGTGTCCAGGCATCGGTGTGCCCATCATGCTGGCGTACGTGTACGGCGTGGTGCCCATCTCTCTGTGTCGCAGCGGAGGCTGTGGTGTCTCCGCCGGTAACGGGAAAGGAGTCCGCATCGAGTTTGACGACGAGAACGAGATGAACGTAAGGAGTGGGGCGCAAGCTACTGGTACGTCACACACACACACACACACACACACACACACACACACACACACACACACACTGAGGAACCTCATGTGTTTAGTCTGAATCAGTTGTGGGAGCTGACTATTTGTGACTGGACTCTCTAAAGGAGGAGAATGTTCTGCCAGTTGTCTGTTGTCTAAGGGTTTGACATCTTTTCTAGAAGATCTGCAAAGGCCATAGAATGCAGTGAACCGACAAGAGAAAGGCCTTGCTGCCGAAGCCTTGACAATAAAGTCTCCATCCTATCCTCTTTGTTTTTCAATAGTGTAGAGCAGTGGTTCCCTACTCCAGTCCTCCAGTACCCCAACAGCCCAACTCCAGTCCTCCAGTAGCCCAACTCCAGTCCTCCAGTAGCCCAACTCCAGTCCTCCAGTACCCCAACAGCCCAACTCCAGTCCTCGAGTACCCCAACAGCCCAACTCCAGTCCTCCAGTACCCCAACAGCCCAACTCCTGTCCTCCAGTACCCCCAACAGCCCAACTCCAGTCCTCCAGTACCCCAACAGCCCAACTCCAGTCCTCCAGTACCCCAACAGCCCAACTCCAGTCCTCCAGTACCCCCAACAGCCCAACTCCAGTCCTCCAGTACCCCAACAGCCCAACTCCAGTCCTCCAGTACCCCAACAGCCCAACTCCAGTCCTCCAGTACCCCAACAGCCCAACTCCAGTCCTCCAGTACCCCAACAGCCCAACTCCAGTCCTCCAGTATCCCCAACAGCCCATCTCCAGTCCTCCAGTATCCCCAACAGCCCAACTCCAGTCCTCCAGTACCCCAACAGCCCAACTCCAGTCCTCCAGTACCCCCAACAGCCCAACTCCAGTCCTCCAGTATCCCCAACAGCCCAACTCCAGTCCTCCAGTATCCCCAACAGCCCAACTCCAGTCCTCCAGTATCCCCAAACAGCCCAACTCCAGTCCTCCAGTACCCCCAACAGACCAACTCCCAGTCCTCCAGTATCCCCAACAGACCCAACTCCAGTCCTCCAGTATCCCCAACAGACCAACTCCAGTACCCCAACAGCCCAACTCCAGTACCCCAACAGCCCAACTCCAGTCCTCCCCAACAGCCCAACTCCAGTCCTCCAGTACCCCAAACAGCCCCAACTCAAGTCCTCCAGTACCCCAAACAGCCCAACTCCAGTCCTTCAGTACCCCAACAGCCCAACTCCAGTCCTCCAGTACCCCAACAGCCCAACTCCAGTCCTCCAGTCCCCCCAACAGCCCAACTCCATTGCGCCCAGTATCCCACAGCCCACTCCAGTCCTCCAGTACCCCCAACAGCCCAACTCCAGTCCTCCAGTACCCCCAACAGCCCAACTCCAGTCCTCCAGTACCCCCCAACAGCCCAACTCCAGTCCTCCAGTACCCCAACAGCCCAACTCCAGTCCTCCAGTACCCCAACAGCCCAACTCCAGTCCTCCAGTATCCCCAACAGCCCATCTCCAGTCCTCCAGTATCCCCAACAGCCCAACTCCAGTCCTCCAGTACCCCAACAGCCCAACTCCAGTCCTCCAGTACCCCCAACAGCCCAACTCCAGTCCTCCAGTATCCCCAACAGCCCAACTCCAGTCCTCCAGTATCCCCAACAGCCCAACTCCAGTCCTCCAGTATCCCCAACAGCCCAACTCCAGTCCTCCAGTATCCCCAACAGCCCAACTCCAGTCCTCCAGTATCCCCAACAGCCCAACTCCAGTCCTCCAGTATCCCCAACAGCCCAACTCCAGTACCCCAACAGCCCAACTCCAGTCCTCCCCAACAGCCCAACTCCAGTCCTCCAGTACCCCCAACAGCCCAACTCCAGGACTGGAATTTGGCTGTTAGGGGTACTGGAGGACTGGAGTTGGAAACCACTGCTCTGGGGGGGAAATGGGGGGATTATTTTTTATTTTTTTTTAAGAGCGTCTCTGATGAACTCCTCCTCTCTCCCCTGTCTCCTCAGACACGACCTCTGTGGCGGACACGAGGAACAACCCCAGCATCGGAGAGGGCAGCGTGGGGGGTATGACCAGCAGTCTGAGTGCCAGCGGGAGCCACGTGGACCGGATGGGCGCCATGAGGGACAACCTGAGTGAGAACGCCTCCACCATGGCGCTGGCTGGGGCCAGCATCACCGGCTCTCTGTCTGGCAGCGCCATGGTCAACTACCTAAACAGGTCAGTACTTTTTATTTGATTGAACCTTTATTAAACCAGGTTAGTGTCGTTGAGATAAAGAAAAATTCAAGAGAGACCTGAACCAAGACAGCAGCATCAACACATCAGTTTCAGACAAACGGTCACATGACATCACCCAGACAGACGTCAATACAACAAACATCCTGCCCGTAACCGGCCGCCTGCCCGGAACTAACATGTACACCACATAAGCCAGAAAGACGTTTTAAAAAGCCCCCAAAAATGTTTTTGTCACATCCACTGGATAGGTGGATTTGTACAGGGTCAGTCATAGTAGTATGATAGGTGCAGTGTAATGTGTTGTTTTACAGGGTCAGTCATAGTAGTATGATAGGTGTAGTGTAATGTGTTGTTTTACAGGGTCAGTCATAGTAGTATGATAGGTGTAGTGTAATGTGTTGTTTTACAGGGTCAGTCATAGTACCGGTAGTATGATAGGTGTTGTTTTACAGGGTCAGTCATCGTAGTATGATAGGTGCAGTGTAATGTGTTGTTTTACAGGGTCAGTCATAGTAGTATGATAGGTGCAGTGTAATGTTGTTTTACAGGGTCAGTCATAGCAGTACTGTACACAAGATGCTTTCTTACCAGCATCAGGTGACTACTAGAAACTACTGCACATCTCAACAACCTGTTCATCTATTTGTGTTTTGAACTCCTCTAGTGACACCAGGTCCTGGAGTTTTAGGTTGGGTCAACTCCTCAACAGGTCCGTGTTAGGGTAACTACCTCAACAGGTCAGTGTTAGTCAACTACTCAACGGTCAGTGTAGGGTAAACTACCTCAACAGTCAGTTGTTCGGGTCAACTACCTCAACCGGTCAGTGTTTAGGTCACTACCTCAACAGTCGTGTTAGGGTCAACTACCTCAACAGGTCAGTGTTAGGGTCAACTACCTCAACAGGTCAGTGTTAGGGTCAACTAATGAGAGGCTGGGCAGCAGGATGACCTTACTGTCAGGTGGTTGGTTGTGGCTGTAGGTCCATCTGGTATTGTGTGTATTGTGACTGGCTATGTGCAGGTCTCCCTCGCAAAATACACAAGGTCTGATCCCTCTCCTCTCCTCTCCTCTCCTTCCTCCTCTCCTTCCTTCCCTCTCCTCTCCTCTCCTCTCCTTCTCCTCTCCTCTCCTCTTCCTCTCCTCTCCCTCCTCTCCTCTCCTCTCCTCTCCTCTCCTCTCCTCTCCCTCCTCTCCTCTCCTCTCCTCTCCTCTCCTCTCCTCTCCTCTCCTCTCCTCTCCTCCCCTGCTCCAGGTTGGAGGTGCAGGCTGATGTTCAGAAGGAGAGGTGTAGTCTCAGTGGAGAGTCAGCCACCTTCAGCTTGGGGACAATCAGTGACAACGCTAGCACCAAAGCAATGGCTGGATCCATTCTCAACTACAGGTCAGGGCAATGTCTTTGGAAACGTTAACATTTCTGTTCAATGATATCCCCACAAAGGACTAGTTGTGTCTGACCCTGTAAACATCTCTTCCTCTTGACTCTTGCTTTCTGTTTCATGGTGTGTTGTGTCCTGTGTAGAGATGGGACCAGTATGGAGGTGCAGGTGGACGTAGAGCCTGGTAAGTCTGGCGGTAAACTACGGTACCACAGTGGTACCAGCAGGATGGATGATGGGAGACACGCTGGGCGCTGTAGCTGGTCCTGCCCCTCTGGATGCCCCTCAGAGGGCCAGGATGGCACCACCAAGTCCAAGCTGAAGAAAGAAGGAGGCTCTAAGACCCAGGAGAGGAGGGAGGATATGGACGCTCGGCTCCTTGAGCAGCACAGCACCAACTCCTCAGAGTTTGACTCCTCCCTCAGCGGCTCTCTCCCCTCTGTAGCCGACTCTCACTCCTCCCACTTGTCAGAGTTCAGCGGTGGCTCTGACCTGGAGAGCATGAAGATGTCCTGCAGCTGCAGCCATGGATCCCCCTCTGACTACCACGCCCGCTTCACCACAGTCAGCCCTCTGCCTGAAGTAGAGGGGGACCGGCTGGAGACGTTGCCCTCACCCCAAGGTGTCCTCTCCCATCCTCACTCCCCCACCTCCCCCTGCTCCTGTCTGGAGGTGTCAGTCTCCCCTCTGTGTCTGATAGCAGAGGAGAACATCAACCAGGTGTGTCCTGCAAAGGCAGAGTGGGACTCTACTAGCGGAGGAGAACTTCCCATTGGAGAGCTGCTGAAGGAGAACAATTACAACCTGCAAGCCCCTCCCCCCAGCCTGCTCCAGAACTCCTGTATTCAGATGCAAGCCCCTCCCCCCAGCCTGCTCCAGAACTCCTGTATTCAGACTGAGATCTGATCTGACATACCACCACCATTTTTGGTTTCACAGTATATTTTTCCAGAAGACAAAAGCTTTGAATGGACATTTCTGTCCTCAGAAGCGTGGAAAAGAAATAAAGCAGAAATGTTGAAAGCGCAGTGAAGCCTCAGCTCAGTCAGTAGACTAGTTAATAACAGGAAGGTGAATGCTGGTGTTTCCTGTCATGTGACCCTATTGCAGTGTTCTGACTGGCTGCTGTCCCTCCCTACAACACACCTCACAGCAGGAGTGAAAGAGAACCACTGTGCCACTGACCTCCGGGCAGACTGTCAGTCAAGCTAGAGATCAGGATGCAACACACAGGAACCTTCAAGCTCTCAATCGCAAAGTTGAACTTGAATATGAACCAGGCAATAGTATAATTACCATTCTTTTTAGTTTTAAAATGAGTTCATAAATAGGCCACTTCTGTTCAGTGATGATGTGTATTTATTATAATTCGATACTAGCCCGCTGGAAGGAATTTAAAAGCCTGGTAGTAGTCTATATATCTACGGCTAGCTGAGAGGGACAAAGTACTGGAGCAGAGTACTGTTGCTAGGTAGAAGTAGAGCTGGGTCTCTGGAAGGCCATGGTTTAAACATCGCAAAGATGGACGAATCACGCTGAGGGTTAATTATCATAACCACAACCCATCAGTCAGTTCCTTGAAATTGTTTAACAAATATTTTTCAACCTTCAGTAAAATGAAATTTTGCTTTTCTTTTTCAGGCTGAAGAAGCTTTCACCTCACAGAGTAACTTTTCTATCTGTTCTAACCAATGGTTTATATATACACTAGATGACTGATAGGGGGCGCTGTGTTGAATCCACCGTGCCTCCATCTTGGCACTCCCTCACTATTGTAAAAAATATTTTGGAAGCTAAAGAAATGCATTTAATGTCTACTTCCGTTTTTACCACATTTATTCTATTACAGACACCTTAATGCATACTTTTAAGTTATTATGTGAGCTAAACATACAAATAAAAAAATATATAACACTTTCCTTAAAGTATCATTTTTTTAGATTAATGTTACTGTCCCCACAACAACAACAACAACAAATACTTCAATGCATGTTGTTCCTTGAAACATTTGATTGAAATACTGTAGAATTCCATTCATTCCTCTGGAGGACTGCTGCTACTGGGGAGTGCCAAAATGGCCGACCGGTGGCTTCAAAGCATCTCATTGGCCAATACATAGCGTCAGCAAGCCAGGGTTTATATACATTGGTTATTACTCATTGTGCCTTACAAAGAGAAAAACAGCTTTTATTTTCAAATTGTCTGCATATCTCCATGTCTTCTAGACTTAAAAACAGATTTCAGATGGTCTCTCTGACCATGTCAGGAGATACTAGACTGGTAGGGCTTCATAGTACTGTGGTAGACTACATGACTTGTTCAATTGCCTACCAAAGACAGCACTCAGGCTCTTGATAACGCTTGTTCCTGGTAACCCTTGATGATGTCTGTTCGCCATCCCCAGACTCCACATGGTGCAGCGTTTTTACACGGTGGTGTAAATTATGTCAAATAAAGACCCAGGAATATACAGAGTGCTTTTTTGTCCAATACGCTTTACAAATGCTACGCAAATAACTAAATGTACTGCAATGCTCAGACTGTATGGGGATACCATCAGTTGGGTTCCCTCCCCTCTATTCCTGGCTGCGTCCCAAATGTCACCCTGTTCGCCAACACAGTGCACAGGTATTGCACTATATAGAGAACAGGGTGACATTTGGGCCGCAGCCCGTCTGTTCCGTGTCTCCTACCGGTCTATGAAGCCGTTTTGTGTTGCTGAATGATGATCCCTCTCTGGACTGATGTAAATGCCACATGCTGCTGCCCCCCCCCCCCCCCTCACACACTTTGTTTGGGTTTATTCCTGTTGTTTAATTCTCTGCCCTCTCCATTTCCTGTTGTTGAATTCTATGCCCTCTCCATTTCCTGTTGTTGAATTCTATGCCCTCTCCATTTCCTGTTGTTGAATTCTATGCCCTCTCCATTTCCTGTTGTTTAATTCTATGCCCTCTCCATTTCCTGTTGTTTAATTCTCTGCCCTCTCCATTTCCTGTTGTTTAATTCTATGCCCTCTCCATTTCCTGTTGTTTAATTCTATGCCCTCTCCATTTCCTGTTGTTTAATTCTATGCCCTCTCCATTTACCTTCCTATACTTTGAACACTAGTGCCAGGTAGATTTTCTCATTTGTGCAGAATGACATTATCCTGGCCCCAGATCTGTGTTTGGCGTGGCAATGACCATAGCAGTTGGAAAGACCGCACAAACAGATCTGGGACCAGGCTAGAATGGCATTTAAGGTATATTTGTTTGCTAATTTGCTTCATAATATGTGTGTAAATGCATATCTAAAAAAATATAAAATACATATGAACAACCCTTTTCCTGGTCATTCTCTCCTAATGTTTTAGTAATGGTAGTGACTCAATGTTGAGACACAATGAATGTGTGTTGTAGTGGCTTGGAGAAGGACACTAAATGCAGTAATGGAACTGCTGTTCTAGTTTAATGGATCACAGACCAGCATGTGAGTCATGAGGGGGGTTCTACTAAGCTAACAGATGGAATTGTTTTAAGATGGTCATACCATGGATCATTTAGAGATAAGAAAGCTCAGGAATTATACATTTCTTTTCTTTTTTTTACACATTTTTAACCCCTTTTGGGGTGCACAAAACTACTTCCATAAACAAATTTAAACAGGTACCAGGTTACCTTCAGACGAGAATACCATCGTGTTCGTGAGAGTCTCCCCTTTCTATAGTAGGGTCACATTAGTTTGTAGGCCAAACCTTTCGGATGCTACAGACGTTTTCGTGAAACGTTTTTCGGGATGTCTCCTTGTCTGACAAACAGCGCTGTAGCTCTGCCACTTTCCACAAAAAAACAGATACATTACATGACCAAAAGTATGTGGACACCTGCTCGTCGAATATCTCATTCCAAAATCATGGGTATAAATACGGAGTTTGTCCCCCCTTTTACTGCTATAACAGCCTCCATCTTCTGGAAAGGCTTTACACTAGATGTTGGAACATTGCCACGAGGACTTGCTTCCATTCAGCCACAAGAGCATTAGTGATGTTGGGCGATTAGGCCTGGCTCGCAGTCGGCGTTCCAATTCATCCCAAAGGTGTTCGGTGGGGTTGAGGTCAGGGTTCTGTGCAGGCCAGACAAGTTCTTCCACACCGATCTCGACAAACCATTTCTGTATGGACCTCGCTTTGTGCACGGGGGCATTGTCATGCTGAAACAGGAAAGGGCCTTCCCCAAACTGTTGCCACAAAATTGGATGCACAGCATCGCGTTTCCACTGCTCCAGAGTCCAATGGTGGCGAGCTTTACACCACTCCAGCCGACGCTTGGCATTCCGCATGGTGATCTTAGGCTTGTGTGCGGCTGCTCGGCCATGGAAACCCATTTCATGAAGCTCCCGACCAACAGTTCTTGTGCTGACGTTGCTTCCAGAGGCAGTTTGGAATTCGGTTAGTGAGTGTTGCAACTGAGGACTGATGATTTTAACGGCACTTCAGCACTCGGACGGTGCCGTTCTGTGAGCTTGTGTGGCCTACCAACAATGGTTGTCTATGGAGATTGCATGGCCTGTGTGCTCGATTTTATACACCCGACGGCTTATGTGTGGCTGAAATAGGCCGAATCCACTAATTTGAAGAGGTGTTCACTACTTTTGTCTATTATTAGTCGTATCTTCTATTAGAATCCACTAATTTGAACAGGGTCCAAGCTGTTATTGTATCTCTATTAGACTCCACTATCTGAAGACTGTATATTAGGGTATCTCTATTAGAAATCACTAATATGAAGAGGTGTCCACATTAAAGTGTATAATAGTGTATCTCTAGATTAAACGACTGATTGTGATGGGGGATTGTTATGTGAATTAGATTGACACAGGTGAATCAATCGACTCTAGGGGGTTAAAACACTGAGACCCATTAAAACACTAGAGGAAACCACAGCATCATGGGACCCATTAAAACACTAGAGGAAACCACAGCATCATGGGACCCATTAAAACACTAGAGGAAACCACAGCACAGCATCATGGCGGTAGTCTTCAGTCTCCTGTCTCTGGCAGATTTCAGTTTTAGTAACAATAAGAATCAAGGGGACAGTTGATGGTCTTCAGTTTTATTCAACTGCATTTTTCCACAACATAATATATTCACAATCATTATGTGATTTGTATAGTATCAGAGAAATAAGCCTGTATAAAGTATTTATTTATCCCAGTTTTATTGTTAAAGAACATTACAATTTTGACTTCTTAAAACACATTTGTACATATTTTTTGCAAAGCTACTGTAATAGAATAGAATGGGTAAACCGTCTCTCTCTCTCTTGCTCTCTCTCTCTCTCTCTCTCTCTCTCTCTCTCTCTCTCCACTAGACTGCTGACCATGCAGCTATCTCTCTCTCTCCACTAGACTGCTGACCATGCAGCTATCTCTCTCTCTCTCCACTAGACTGCTGACCATGCAGCTATCTCTCTCCCTCCACTAGACTGTTGACCAGGCAGCTATCTCTCTCTCTCCCTCTCTCTCCCCCTCTCTATCTCTCTCTCTCTCTCTCCCCCTCCACTAGACTGCTGACCATGCAGCTATCTCTCTCTCTCCACTAGACTGCTGACCATGCAGTTATCTCTCTCTCTCCACTAGACTGCTGACCATGCAGCTATCTCTCTCTCTCCACTAGACTGCTGACCATGCAGCTATCTCTCTCCCTCCACTAGACTGCTGACCATGCAGCTATCTCTCTCTCTCTCTCTCCCTCTCCCCCTACTAGACTGCTGACCATGCAGCTATTGCTTCAGGCTTTAACAGCTGCCTGTCTGCTCCACTCATCTCCCTGAATTCAACATGGTACATTCATTAATTTAGATTATTTTGAGGTTGAAGAAGAACAACACGCTAACATTTTGACAAGTCATTTAAACGTTTCAACATACATCTGAAATCTGTACACGACAAAACAGTCTAGATCCAAAAGCTGAACTCCAAAGGCACACATCTCACAAAGATGTTGCATATCTTCTCTCCACTGTGAGCATGGCTGCTTGTTAGACAGCATTAGCCTGCTGACTACTGCAGATGGAAGGGTGCTGCTGCTGACTGACTGACTGGGCCATATTTGATTTTCAAATGAAGGGCCTGCCTGGGCATTTTCATAACTTCTGGTCATTTCTTCCAAAGAGAGATGTTTTTTACACAGTTACAGTACTTTGTAGGCAACATAATGAACCAATGTTTCTCCTGTAAATCGTTCTAGAAAGAAAGACTTTGTATGTACCTTGAATTGCAGTACTGTATAATCAGTATTGTGCACATTGCAATTTGCTTCATCATTGTTTTCATACAAGTGGAGTTATTCACAGAACTGAGGCAACTGCCAAAATAGCATTTTATTTCTAGACAGAGAATGGATGGTTAATACTCCCTGAACCCCAGTGGTAATAGTGCTTATGGATTGTTTTATGCGTGGTTAATATTCTGATATGCAGCATGCATGAATCTAGTTTAATTTCAGGATGATAAGCTGTAGTGTTTTCTGAAAAGCCCCTGGGCCGACGCTAGCCGAGTCAAGTCATCATGCCTTCTAGCTAGAATTGATGTCCTTCCTGTTTATTTCTGGCCGGTACAATTCAACCTCTATTGGCCAGTCAAGTAGCCTGGAAAGTAGTCACACATTGATATGGGTGTTATCTGATTTGAATGGTTCTGCAGCCTGGGGACTGGACTTGGCTGCAGCACATGGACCCAGAGGGGAACGCTTGCAGATATCCTGTACATTGGACCTATGTTCTTAAAGCTTGAATAGTTCACAGCATTTTTATATATACTGCCAGTCAACTAACTAACGCTAAAACAGTTCCAGGTAAAAAAAGGTATTTGGAGAGCGAAATACCTAGTAACGGTAGGTAGAGATATGATATTATATCAAGAGAACATGAGAGGTTGGTTTGGGTCCATAATGCTTCTGAGCTGTGTTGTGCCACGTTGCATAGATCCAGTATGTTATGTTGAAGCGTCATGCAGGACAGGAGGGTGCAGGACAGAGAAAAGGGCCGTGTTCCAGAACATAAAAACCGTGTTGTGTCATGGGTAAATTGTGACTGATTGACCTACAAATAATATTGAGTATTTATTTATGATGCAAGGTGATTTGCAGTCTCGACTCGTATTTCAAGTCGACAGCAATGTTGAACACGCCCTAAAAACTGTCCCAAATGGCACCCTGTTCCCTCTATAGTGCACTAGGGAATAGGGTGCCATTTGGGACAGACCCCAGCAGGCCAGACAGGGTCAGAGGTTAGAGGTCAGATGTACTTGTTGGCCAGGTTCTGCACATCGTTCTTACTGAAGGTATCGCTGTCCACAGCAGACAGACGGTCAAACAGCCGAGTCATCTGACCACGTTCACTCTTCTCTAGCAGCATCACAACTACCTGTTAATACACAGAGACGGGTTAACGCAGCGTCACAACTACCTGTTAATACACAGAGACGGGTTAACACAGCATCACAACTACCTGTTAATACACAGAGACGGGTTAACACAGCGTCACAACTACCTGTTAATACACAGAGACGGGTTAACACAGCGTCACAACTACCTGTTAATACACAGAGACGGGTTAACACAGCGTCACAACTACCTGTTAATACACAGAGACGGGTTAACACAGCATCACAACTACCTGTTAATACACAGAGACGGGTTAACACAGCATCACAACTACCTGTTAATACACAGAGACGGGTTAACACAGCATCACAACTACCTGTTAATACACAGAGACGGGTTAACACAGCGTCACAACTACCTGTTAATACACAGAGACGGGTTAACACAGCGTCACAACTACCTGTTAATACACAGAGACGGGTTAACACAGCGTCACAACTACCTGTTAATACACAGAGACGGGTTAACACAGCGTCACAACTACCTGTTAATACACAGAGACGGGTTAACACAGCGTCACAACTACCTGTTAATACACAGAGACGGGTTAACACAGCGTCACAACTACCTGTTAATACACAGAGACGGGTTAACACAGCGTCACAACTACCTGTTAATACACAGAGACGGGTTAACACAGCGTCACAACTACCTGTTAATACACAGAGACGGGTTAACACAGCGTCACAACTACCTGTTAATACACAGAGACGGGTTAACACAGCGTCACAACTACCTGTTAATACACAGAGACGGGTTAACACAGCGTCACAACTACCTGTAAATACACAGAGACGCGCTAACACAGCGTCACAACTACCTGTTAATACACAGAGACGGGTTAAACACAGCATCACAACTACCTGTTAATACACAGAGACGGTAACACAGGGACTGTTAATACACAGGGTTAACACAGCGTCACAACTACCTGTTAATACACAGAGACGGGTTAACACAGCGTCACAACTACCTGTTAATACACAGAGACGGGTTAACACGCGTCACAACTACCTGTTAATACACAGAGACGGGTTAACACAGCGTCACAACTACCCTGTTAATACACAGAGACGGGTTAAACACAGCGTCACAAACTACCTGTTAATACACAGAGACGGGTTAACACAGCGTCACAACTACCGTTAATACACAGAGACGGGTTAACGCAGCATCACAACTACCTGTTAATACACAGAGACGGGTTAACGCAGCATCACAAACACCTGTTAATACACAGAGGACGGGTTAACGCAGCATCACAACTACCTGTTAATACACAGAGACGGGTTAACACAGCGTCCCAACTACCTGTTAATACACAGAGACGGGTTAACACAGCATCACAACTACCTGTTAATACACAGAGACGGGTTAACACAGCGTCACAACTACCTGTTAATACACAGAGACGGGTTAACACAGCGTCACAACTACCTGTACAAACATACAGAGACACACAGTGGCCTTAAAAAATGTACCAAACTGTTCCATTGTACACTCTAATGCTGTTTCCCATGATTAGTATCAATAAACAATGCAACACAAGAGACACACAGGGGTCAAAACAGCAGCATCAGTCCTACTACCTGCAGCACAGAGAGACTGTTTACATTTACATTTACATTTTAGTCATTTAGCAGACGCTCTTATCCAGAGCGACTTACAGTTGTCTAGTTTAGCTAAAATAATATCCAAAACACTGAACAAGAAGAAAAATATATTAATTATGGGATTCAAACAAACCACGATGCACCAACATCGCACTGCACTTGACTTGTAAAGGCAATTTTCCAGACGTTCACCAAGATCACATTCGCATAGATTACTTTTAAAAGGCAAGTGCAGCACGATGTTGGTGCATTGTGGTTTGTTTGCCCCTAGATCTTACCGAGAACCTGTCAGCAGTATGTAGGTGGGTGAGGTGCTGGTAGACTAAGTTGGGGTCCTTCTGTAGGAGCTGTGTGTCCAGGGCCTGCATGATGAAGCTGACTGTGTGTCCATCCAGCTGGTTACTGAGGTAGACAGGCAGAGTCTCAGGGGGAACACAGCTCAGCAGCTCAGCACAGGCTGGGAGGTTGGACTGGGCCCGCGCTGCGTTCAGGGACTGGTTGAACTCATAGGAGTTAGAGGGCTGGAGGTTGATGGTTATTGCCTCCTCCTCCCCTCTTCCTCCTCCTCCTCCTCTACACTGGTTCTCTGGGGCTGGGGTTGATGTGGATGTTGTTGATGGTTCTTCTGTCTCTGTTTCTGCTGCTTTGGTCCTGTCTGGCTCTGCAGCCTGCCAGTCTTCCTCCTCAGTACCCTCAACCTGACGGAGGACAGGTAGACAGCTTGTGACCATCTAGACATCACTTTGTGGCCCCTAATTACATTAGCTATGTCCTTACCATAATTACATTAGCTATGTCCTTACCATTATTACATTAGCTATGTCCTTACCATAATTACATTAGCTGAGTCCTTACCATTATTACATTAGCTGTGTACTTACCATTATTACATTAGCTGTGTCCTTACCATTATTACATTAGCTGTGTCCTTACCATTATTACATTAGCTGTGTCCTTACCATTATTACATTAGCTGTGTCCTTACCATTATTACATTAGCTGTGTCCTTACCATTTTTACATTAGCTGTGTCCTTACCATTTTTACATTAGCTGTGTCCTTACCATTATTACATTAGCTGTGTCCTTACCATTATTACATTAGCTGTGTCCTTACCATTATTACATTAGCTGTGTCCTTACCATAATTACATTAGCTGAGTCCTTACCATTTTTACATTAACTGTGTCCTTACCATAATTACATTAGCTGAGTCCTTACCATTTTTACATTAGCTGTGTCCTTACCATTATTACATTAGCTGTGTCCTTACCATTATTACATTAGCTGTGTCCTTACCATAATTACATTAGCTGTGTCCTTACCATTTTTACATTAGCTGTGTCCTTACCATTATTACATTAGCTGTGTCCTTACCATTATTATATTAGCTATGTCCTTACCATTATTACATTAGCTGTGTCCTTACCATTATTACATTAGCTGTGTCCTTACCATTTTTACATTAGCTGTGTCCTTACCATTTTTACATTAGCTGTGTCCTTACCATTATTACATTAGCTGTGTCCTTACCATTATTACATTAGCTGTGTCCTTACCATTATTACATTAGCTGTGTCCTTACCATAATTACATTAGCTGTGTCCTTACCATTTTTACATTAACTGTGTCCTTACCATAATTACATTAGCTGAGTCCTTACCATTATTACATTAGCTGTGTCCTTACCATTATTACATTAGCTGTGTCCTTACCATAATTACATTAGCTATGTCCTTACCATTATTACATTAGCTATGTCCTTACCATAATTACATTAGCTATGTCCTTACCATAATTACATTAGCTGTGTCCTTACCATAATTACATTAGCTGAGTCCTTACCATTATTACATTAGCTGTGTACTTACCATTATTACATTAGCTGTGTCCTTACCATAATTACATTAGCTATGTCCTTACCATTATTACATTAGCTGTGTCCTTACCATTATTACATTAGCTGTGTCCTTACCATAATTACATTAGCTATGTCCTTACCATTATTACATTAGCTATGTCCTTACCATTATTACATTAGCTGTGTCCTTACCATAATTACATTAGCTGTGTCCTTACCATAATTACATTAGCTGTGTCCTTACCATTATTACATTAGCTGTGTCCTTACCATTATTACATTAGCTGTGTCCTTACCATTATTACATTAGCTGTGTCCTTACCATTATTACATTAGCTGTGTCCTTACCATTATTACATTAGCTGTGTCCTTACCATTATTACATTAGCTGTGTCCTTACCATTATTACATTAGCTGTGTCCTTACCATTTTTACATTAGATGTGTCCTTACCATTATTACATTAGCTGTGTCCTTACCATAATTACATTAGCTATGTCCTTACCATTATTACATTAGCTGTGTCCTTACCATTATTACATTAGCTGTGTCCTTACCATTTTTACATTAGCTGTGTCCTTACCATTATTACATTAGCTGTGTCCTTACCATAATTACATTAGCTATGTCCTTACCATTATTACATTAGCTATGTCCTTACCATTATTACATTAGCTATGTCCTTACCATTATTACATTAGCTGTGTCCTTACCATAATTACATTAGCTGTGTCCTTACCATAATTACATTAGCTGAGTCCTTACCATTTTTACATTAGCTGTGTCCTTACCATTATTACATTAGCTGTGTCCTTACCATTATTACATTAGCTGTGTCCTTACCATAATTACATTAGCTGTGTCCTTACCATTATTACATTAGCTGTGTCCTTACCATTATTACATTAGCTGTGTCCTTACCATTATTACATTAGCTATGTCCTTACCATTATTACATTAGCTATGTCCTTACCATTATTACATTAGCTGTGTCCTTACCATAATTACATTAGCTGTGTCCTTACCATAATTACATTAGCTGAGTCCTTACCATTTTTACATTAGCTGTGTCCTTACCATTATTACATTAGCTGTGTCCTTACCATTATTACATTAGCTGTGTCCTTACCATTATTACATTAGCTGTGTCCTTACCATTATTACATTAGCTACAGTTGAAGTCGGAAATTTACATACACCTTAGCCAAATACATTTAAACTCAGTTTTTCACAATTCCTGACATTTAATCCTAGTAAAAATTCTGTGTCTTAGGTCAGTTAGGATCACCACTTTATGTTAAGAATGTGAAATGTCCGAATTTCCTCCAGTGATGGGTATGGTAGTGTAGTGTGTATAGTATATTATACCTCAGTGATAGGTACAGTCCTCCTGGGGTTGCTAGGTGATCCCTGAGCCAGACTCTGTCTGAGCAGCAGAGTGACCTCCTCCAGCTCCTTCTCAGCCTCCGCTACGTTGGGATCCTGCTGTAACACCTCCTGCAGGTCAGAGCTGCACGCCAGGTAGTCCTGGGGACGGGGGCACAGTCACAGTCACACACACACACACGGACGGGCACACAGTCACACACACATATACGCACACAAACACATACGCACGCACGGACGGGCACACACACACACACACACACAGTCACACAGTCACACAGACACACACACACATATACGCACATACGCACGCACGGACGGGCACACAGTCACACACACGCACGCACGCACGGACGGGCACACACATGCACACGGACACACATGCACAGAGGAAGAGATCAGGTAGTCACCCGTTTTAATGCCTGTCTACAAAGTAGTTAACCGAGATTAGCGGCCAAACCCACTAACTAGTCCTGTGAATCCCTGAACCCTGTCCCTCACCTTCAGGCCTTTATGGGCCAGGGCCCGCCTGTAGAAGGCCTTCTTATTGGCTGGCTCCAGCCTCAGGGCGGAGTCACAGTCCTGCTTGGCTTCAGCAAACATATCCAGCTTCAGGAAGCACAGTGCTCTGAGGACAGAATGTAATACAACAACAGTATTATAGTGCATCTCTATGGAGGCAGAATGTAATACAACAACAGTATTATAGTGCATCTCTATGGAGGCAGAATGTAATACAACAGTATTATAGTGCATCTCTATGGAGGCAGAATGTAATACAACAACAGTATTATAGTGCATCTCTATGGAGGCAGAATGTAATACAACAACAGTATTATAGTGCATCTCTATGGAGGCAGAATGTAATACAACAGTATTATAGTGCATCTCTATGGAGGCAGAATGTAATACAACAACAGTATTATAGTGCATCTCTATGGAGGCAGAATGTAATACAACAACAGTATTATAGTGCATCTCTATGGAGGCAGAATGTAATACAACAGTATTATAGTGCATCTCTATGGAGGCAGAATGTAATACAACAGTATTATAGTGCATCTCTATGGAGGCAGAATGTAATACAACAGTATTATAGTGCATCTCTATGGAGGCAGAATGTAATACAACAATATTATAGTGCATCTCTATGGAGGCAGAATGTAATACAACAACAGTATTATAGTGCATCTCTATGGAGGCAGAATGTAATACAACAGTATTATAGTGCATCTCTATGGAGGCAGAATGTAATACAACAGTATTATAGTGCATCTCTATGGAGGCAGAATGTAATACAACAATATTATAGTGCATCTCTATGGTTCTGGAGGAGAACAGAACACTGTTCTTCAACATTGCCAAACACAGCTCATACAATCAGCCTCTCTTGTATCTTCTGTCACCACAGACATCCTTGCACCAAGACAGCTGCAGTGTTTTAATATTGATAACCCTGTAATTTCTGTCCTAATCTACACTCCCTAAGGCCATGTGTGTGTTGTAAGGCTGGCCTTTAGTTGTTCACAATGATGTGGTTGTGGTGTGTGTACTGTGACTGCATGTACACACACAGGTCTTTATGGAGAACAGGACATGAACACAAAGGTAGGGTGCAGTGAGTCATGTCAGTGTGGACAGCCCTTTCCTCTCTACGGTACAGTACACTCTGTCAACACTGACAACACTACTCCACCTGCTGTTGTTGAGGGGAGAAATAGAACAGGGTCACATTCATTAGTGCACACCGTAGCAAAACGTTACAGTCCGTTTCTTCCATTCGGTGCCTAATGAATAGGACCCAGGTTTCCCATCCCAGGAGAGCCCAGAGGAGAGTTGCTGCATGTCTTTCTAGGACAACGTCCTCTACCCTGTTCTGTGCTACACAGTGTGTCTATAATTAGGCTCTTCTGGTAAAAGGGAAAGCACAGTAGAGAGAGAGAGAGAGAGCCTGCTCTTTCTATTTCCACACTACAGAAACAATACACCTGATTAGTCTGACTGGAATTACTGACCTCATGACAGACTGGCTGGGGTTAGAGCAGACTGGCTGGGGTTAGAGCAGACTGGCTGGGGCTAGAGCAGACTGGCTGGGGCTAGAGCAGACTGGCTGGGGTTAGAGCAGACTGGCTGGGGTTAGAGCAGACTGGCTGGGGCTAGAGCAGACTGGCTGGGGCTAGAGCAGACTGGCTGGGGTTAGAGCAGACTGGCTGGGGCTAGAGCAGACTGGCTGGGGTTAGAGCAGACTGGCTGGGGTTAGAGCAGACTGGCTGGGGCTAGAGCAGACTGGCTGGGGTTAGAGCAGACTGGCTGGGGTTAGAGCAGACTGGCTGGGGTTAGAGCAGACTGGCTGGGGTTAGAGCAGACTGGCTGGGGCTAGAGCAGACTGGCTGGGGTTAGAGCAGACTGGCTGGGGTTAGAGCAGACTGGCTGGGGTTAGAGCAGACTGGCTGGGGTTAGAGCAGACTGACTGGGGTTAGAGCAGACTGGCTGGGGTTAGAGCAGACTGGCTGGGGTTAGAGCAGACTGGCTGGGGCTAGAGCAGACTGGCTGGGGTTAGAGCAGACTGGCTGGGGCTAGAGCAGACTGGCTGGGGTTAGAGCAGACTGGCTGGGGTTAGAGCAGACTGGCTGGGGCTAGAGCAGACGGGCTGGGGTTAGAGCAGACTGGCTGGGGTTAGAGCAGACTGGCTGGGGCTAGAGCAGACTGGCTGGGGCTAGAGCAGACTGACTGGGGCTAGAGCAGACTGGCTGGGGTTAGAGCAGACTGGCTGGGGTTAGAGCAGACTGGCTGGGGCTAGAGCAGACTGGCTGGGGTTAGAGCAGACTGGCTGGGGTTAGAGAATTCACTGGAAGGCTGGGGTTAGATTCTAGAACTGCTGGGGTTAGAACATTCACGGTCCATAGCAGGCTGGGGTTAGAACATTCAAACCATATGTAGCAGAGGTGATTTGAAATCACACTCTCGTGATGAAAATATCGCCCCTCAGACCACACAGATATCCTCTTTGTCTAATGGTTGAGACATTGACTTGGGGAGTGGGAGACCAGGGCTCTTTTCCCACTGGTTACACATACAGTGCATTCGGAAATATTCAGACCCCTTCCCTTTTTCCACATTGTGCTACATTACAGCCTTATTCAAATATTGATTAAATAAAAAACATTTCCTCATCAATCTACACACAATACCCCATAACGCAAAAACAGGTTTTTAGAAATTATTGCACATTTATAAAAAATAAAAAACTGAAATACATTTTATTTATAGAAGTATTCAGACCCTTTACTATGAGACTCGAAATTGAGCTCAGGTGCATCCTGTTTCCATTGATCATCGTTGAGATGTTTCTATAACTTGATTGGATTCCACCTATGGTAAATTCAATTGATTGGACATAATTTGGAAAGGCACACACCTGTCTTTATAAGGTCACACAGTTGACAGTGCATGTCAGAGCAAAAACCAAGTCATGAGGTCAAAGGAATTGTCCGTAGAGCTCCGAGACAGGATTGTGTCGAGGCACAGATCTGGGGAAGGGTACCAAAACATTTCTGCAGCATTGAAGGTCCCCAAGAACACATTGGCTTCCTTCATTCTTAAATGAAAGAAGTTTGGAACTACCAAGACTCTTCCTAGGGCTGGCCGCCCGCCAAACTGAACAATCGAGGGAGAAGGGCCTTGGTCAGGGAGGTGATCAACATTTACATTTGAGTCATTTAGCAGACGCTCTTATCCAGAGCGACTTACAGTTAGTGAGTGCATACATTTTCATACTGGGCCCCAGTGGGAAACGAACCCACAACCTTGGCGTTGCAAGCGCCATGCTCTACCTACCAACTGAGCTACAGGGGACTCAAGGGCACACTTTAAGATTTAGCCTCTGGTCCAATGTCCACACTAGCATACTTATTGTGGTATTAGCAATGTATTGGGTATTCATTCTAAGTGGACATTGGAAGTTGACCTTAGTCTAACTCTAGTGCTGAGGAGCTGCAGGGTGTGCCGGCTTTTGTTCCAATTCAGCACAAAAAAAGAGTTTCTCAATATGCATACTACAATGCTCCACACTCTCATGCTCCGAGTGCATTCTCCGAGGACGTTCTCTTGAATACGTTCTTGTGTGGAGAACGCAGAAAACATTACATTGATTTCAAGATATGTTGCGTCATTTTTTTTAACGTGGTTGAGTCATATTTCTTTGCATACCTTCCGTTGAAGCTTGCAACGATGCATGCTTCAAAATATGTACAAACGGAGTGCGCATTTGATAAGTGCACTCCGTGCTCTGTTTCGCATACTTTGATTTGGACTCGTACTCCGACCCTCCCGTGCTCCAATTTGCGTGCTCCGAGGAAGGTAGTATGCATTTTGAGAAACACCCCATGACTCAGACCATGGTCCTCTGTGGAGATGGGAGAACCTTCTAGGAGGACAAGCATCTCTGCAGCACTCCACCAATCAGGCCTTTATGGTTGAGAGGCCAGACGGAAGTCACTCCTCAGTAAAAGGCACATGACAGCCCCAAAAGGCACCAAAAGGACTCTCAGACCATGAGAAACAAGATTCTCTGGTCAGATGAAACCAAGATTGAACTCTTTGGCCTGAATGCCAAGCGTCACGTCTGAAGGAAACCTGGCGCCATCCCTACGGTGAAGCATGGTGGTGGCAGCATCATGCTGTGGGGATGTTTTTCAGCGGCAGGGACTGGGAGACAAGTCAGGATCGAGGGAAAGATGAATGGAGCAAAGTACAGATAGATCCTTGATGAAAACCTGCTCCAGAGCGCTCAGGACCTCAGACTGGGGCGAAGGTTCACTTTCAAACAGGACAACGACCCTAAGCACACAGCCAAGACAATGCAGGAGTGGCTTCAGGATAAGACTCTGAATGTCCTTGAGTGGCCCAGCCAAAGCCCGGACACGAACCTGATCGAACATCTCTGGAGAGACCTGAAAATAGCTGTGCAAAAATGGGAGAAACTCCCCAAATACAAGTGTGCCAAGCTTGTAGGGTCATACCCAAGAAGACTCAAGGCTGTAATCGCTGCCAAAGGTGCTTCAACAAAGTACTGAGTAAAGGGTCTGAATACTTATGTAAATGTAATATTTCCGTTTTTTTAAATTGTCTAAAAACCTGTTTTTGCTTTGTCATTGTCAACACACAATTTAATAACTTTTAGAATAAGGCTGTAACGTAACAAAATGTGGAAAAAGTCAAGGGGTCTGAATCCTTTCTGAATGCACTGTACATTACTGTCCATGTTAGGGTGGAGTAGACACGGCCAGGTCCTTACCTGTTGGTGTAGATGGGACATTCCTCTGGCTTCAGCTTCAGGCATTCACTGTACGTCCTTACAGCCTCCTGGAACTGGCCTTTCTTCACAAACTCATTTCCTTCTTGTTTCAGTGAATTGAAACAAACTTCTGCTTTTCTAGCTGCAGAGAAATTGAAGAAATGATGTTGGTTGAGTAAATGTGTAACATCACACTGAGTAACTTGCCCCAAAATTATATTTTTGTAAGAATCGTATTTCACAAAAATAAGTGAGTGTGGTAATTTTGTCCTTAAAATCCAGGTCAGATGTTACTATGGTATACTGAAGTATAATTACAAGCATTCCATAAGTGTCAAAGGCTTTTATTGACAATTACATTAAGTTTATGCAAAGAGTCAATATTTGCAGTGTTGACCCTTCTTTTTCAAGACCTCTGCAATTTGCCCTGGCATGCTGTCAATTAACTTATGGGCCACATCCTGACTGATGGCAGCCAATTCTTGCATGCTTGGGCAGATTGCAGAATTTGTGGGTTTTTGTTTGTCCACCCGCCTCTTGAGGATCGACCACAAATTCTCAATGGGATTAAGGTCTGGGGAGTTTCCTGGCCATGGACCCAAAATGTCGATGTTTTGTTCCCCGAGCCACTTAGTCATCACTTATGCCTTATGGCAAGGTGCTCCATCATGCTGGAACAGGCATTGGTCGTCACCAAACTGTTCTTGGATGTTTGGGAGAAGTTGCTCTCGGAGGATGTGTTGGTACCATTCTTTATTCATGGCTGTGTTCTTAGGCAAAATTGTGAGTGAGCCCACTCCCTTGGCTGAGAAGCAACCCCACACATGAATGGTCTCAGGATGCTTTACTGTTGGCATGACACAGGACTGATGGTAGCGCTCACCTTGTCTTCTCCGGACAAGGTGTTTTCCGGATACCCCAAACAATCGGAAAGGGGATTCATCAGAGAAAATGACTTTACCCGAGTCCTCAGCAGTCCAATCCCTGTACCTTTTGCAGAATATCAGTCTGTCCCTGATGTTTTTCCTGGAGAGAAGTGGCTTCTTTGCTGCCCTTCTTAACACCAGGCCATCCTCCAAAGGTATTCGCCTCACTGTGCGTGCAGATTCACTTGCACCTGCCTGCTGCCATTCCTGAGCAAGCTCTGCACTGGTGGTGCCCCGATCCCGCAGCTGAATCAACTTTAGGAGACGGTCCTGGCGCTTGCTGGACTTTCTTGGGCGCCCTGACACCTTCTTCACAACAATTGAACCCCTCTTCTTGAAGTTCTTGATGATCCGATAAATTGTTGATTTAGGTGCAATCTTACTAGCAGCAATATCCTTGCCTGTGAAGCCCTTTTTGTGCAAAGCAATGATGACGGCACATGTTTCCTTGCAGGTAACCATGGTTAACAGAGGAAGAACGATGATTTCAAGCACCACCCTCCTTTTAAAGCTTCCAGTCTGTTACTCTAACTCAATCAGCATGACAGAGTGATCCCCAGCCTTGTCCTCGTCAACACTCTCACCTGTGTTAACAAGAGAATCACTGATATGATGGCAGTTGGTCCTTTTGTGGCAGGGCTGAAATGCAGTGGAAATGTTTTTTTGTGATTAAGTTTATTTTCATGGCAAAGAGGGACTTTGCAATTCATCTGATCACTCTTCATGACATTCTGGAGTATATGCAAATTGCCATCATCAAAACTGAGGCAGTAGACTTCGTGAAAATTAGTATTTGTGTCATTCTCAAAATGTTTGACCACGACTGTAGTCACCTCCAGTACTCAAGCAGACAGTATCTCTCCTCTCTCTGTTCCACTAGTCACCTCCAGTACTCCAGCAGACAGTATATCTCCTCTCTCTGTTCCACTAGTCACCTCCAGTACTCCAGCAGACAGTATCTCTCCTCTGTCTCTGCTGCAGTAATACCCTCCAGTACTCCAGCAGACAGTATCTCTCTTCTCTCTGTTCCACTAGTCACCTCCAGTACTCCAGCAGACAGTATCTCTCCTCTCTCTGTTCCACTAGTCACCTCCAGTACTCCAGCAGACAGTATATCTCCTCTCTCTGTTCCACTAGTCACCTCTAGTACTCCAGCAGACAGTATCTCTTCTCTCTCTGCTGCAGTAGACTATATGACCGTTGAAGGTCACAGCAGAAAGAGGTTGAGTAATGATGATGATGCTGGCTGCACACGGCCAATAGAACAACACCCTATCCCCTATTGGACTGCGTTTAACCCTGGGCTCTGGCCAAAGGTAGTGCACTGTATAGGGAATAGGGTGCTATAGGCTCTGGTCAGAATTAGTGAACAACATAGGGAGTAGGGGGTCATTTTGGACTGAGTGTAATCTCTTGTGACAGATGAAACAGCTGGTCAGCGTACAGATTAGGTTCTGGGTGACTACACTCTTAGAAAGAAAGGTGCTATCTACAACCTAAAAGAGTTCTTCAGCTGTCCCCATAGGAGAACCCTTTGAAGAACCCTGTTTGGTTCCAGATACAGTGAGGGGGAAAAAGTATTTAATCCCCTGCTGATTTTGTACGTTTGCCCACTGACAAAGACATCATCAGTCTATAATTTTAATGGTAGGTTTATTTGAACAATGAGAAACAGAATAACAACAAAAAAATCCCAAAAAAATGCATGTAAAAAATGTTATAAATTGATTTGCATTTTACTGAGGGAAATAAGTATTTGACCCCTCTGCAAAACATGACTTAGTACTTGGTGGCAAAACCCTTGTTGGCAATCAGAGGTCAGACGTTTCTTGTAGATGACCACCAGGTTTGCACACATCTCGGGTTTGTTCCACTCCTCTTTGCAGATCTTCTCCAAGTCATTAAGGTTTCGAGGCTGACGTTTGGCAACTCGAACCTTCAGCTCCCTCCACAGATTTTCTATGGGATTAAGGTCTGGAGACTGGCTAGGCCATTCCAGGACCTTAATGTGCTTCTTCTTGAGCCACTCCTTTGTTGCCTTGGCCGTGTGTTTTGGGTCATTGTCATGCTAGAATACCCATCCACAACCTATTTTCAATGCCCTGGCTGAGGAAAGGAGGTTCTCACCCAAGATTTGACGGTACATGGCCCCGTCCATCGTCCCTTTGATGCGGTGAAGTTGTCCTGTCCCCTTAGCAGAAAAACACCCCCAAAGCATAATGTTTCACCTCCATGTTTGACGGTGGGGATGGTGTTCTTGGGGTCATAGGCAGCATTCCTCCTCCTCCAAACACGGCGAGTTGAGTTGATGCCAAAGAGCTCGATTTTGGTCTCATCTGACCACAACACTTTCACCCAGTTCTCCTCTGAATCATTCAGATGTTCATTGGCAAACTTCAGACGGCCCTGTATATGTGCTTTCTTGAGCAGGGGGACCTTGCGGGCGCTGCAGGATTTCAGTCCTTCACGGCGTAGTGTGTTACCAATTGTTTTCTTGGTGACTATGGTCCCAGCTGCCTTGAGATCATTGACAAGATCCTCCCGTGTAGTTCTGGGCTGATTCCTCACCGTTCTCATGATCAATGCAACTCCATGAGGTGAGATCTTGCATGGAGCCCCAGGCCGAGGGAGATTGACAGTCTTTTGTGTTTCTTCCATTTGCGAATAATCGCACCAACTGTTGTCACCTTCTCACCAAGCTGCTTGGCGATGGTCTTGTAGCCCATTCCAGCCTTGTGTAGGTCTACAATCTTGTCCCTGACATCCTTGGAGAGCTCTTTGGTCTTGGCCATGGTGGAGAGTTTGGAATCTGATTGATTGATTGCTTCTGTGGACAGGTGTCTTTTATACAGGTAACAAACTGAGATTAGGAGCACTCCCTTTAAGAGTGTGCTCCTAATCTCAGCTCGTTACCTGTATAAAAGACACCTGGGAGCCAGAAATCTTTCTGATTGAGAGGGGGTCAAATACTTATTTCCCTCATTAAAATGCAAATCAATTTATAACATTTTTGACATGCGTTTTTCTGGATTTTTTTGTTGTTATTCTGTCTCTCACTGTTCAAATAAACCTACCATTAAAATTATAGACTGATCATTTCTTTGTCAGTGGGCAAACGTACAAAATCAGCAGGGGATCAAATACTTTTTTCCCTCATTGTAGAACCCTATTGGGTTCCATGTAGAACCCTTTCCCCCAGAGGGTTCTACATGGAACCCAAAAGAGTTCTACATGGAACCAAAAATGGTTCTACCTGGAACCAAAAAGGGTTCTCCTATGGGGACAGCCAAAGAACCCTTTTGGAATCCTTTTCTCTAAGAGTGTACATTAGACTGAGTGAGACCCCTACCTGCGTGGTGCTTGGCCTTCTCTGCTCTGGCCTGTAGGACCTCAGCGCTGGGCGGTTCCTCCCTGCGGTGCTGCTGAGCTGATAGTGGGACCAGAGGGATCTCAGGTAGTTTCTCTCTCCACTGCTCTCCATCCTGCTCTATCAGCAACCGCGTGATTCTGGAGGAACCAGACATACAGAGACACACAGACGTACGCATGTACACACACACACACACAGGTACACACACACACACATACGTACGCATGTACACACACACACACACACACACACACACACACACACACACACACACACAAATGCACGCAGGCACATACACACACACACACACACAGACGTACGTAAATACACACACACAAACGCACGCAGGCACACACACACGCACACACACACACACACACAGACCTTGTTATCCTCCCTCCTATCCTCTATTATGTAAGCGCAGGACGTGTGTGTGAGGGTATAAATAGCGTGTAGCTGCAGTAGCTGGAGGACAGCAGGTCATTCTGTCCTGCTGCTAATCAGAAGACTGACGTCTGAGCTGGCTAATTAGAGTCTACAGTAAAGGGGCCTTTCAAACAACTCTCAATCACTTCACATGGTTGTTACTGTAGGGTGGCAAAATTATGTTAACTTTCTAGAAATCCTGATCCCAGGAATCCTCCAACTGGGATTTCTGGAAAACCTGGGAATTTGGGGAAAGTTCAAGGAATTTTGCAACCCTAATGATGGGGGTGGAGTAGTTTACCTGTTGACACTGTCGTGTGCAGCCTGCACACTGATATCTATCTGTAGCACGGTTTTGTAATCCACATAGGCTTGTCGGTAACGCTCCATAGTCTCATAAGCCATGGCTCTGCGTAGGAGGGGCTTGAGGGAGAACGGCTGCAGCTCCAAGGACCTGCAGGTAGAAATAGAATAAGACAGAGGACGGGAAGGGATCAAGCCCTGCATACACCTACTGTACAGTACCTAGCATGTACAGTACAGTATCAAGCCTGCAGGTTGTGGTTGGTGTTTGAGGAGGGAGGGGTCAAGCCTGCAGGTTGTGGTTGGTGTTTGAGGAGGGAGGGGTCAAGCCTGCAGGTTGTGGTTGGTGTTTGAGGAGGGAGGGGTCAAGCCTGCAGGTTGTGGTTGGTGTTTGAGGATCAGTAAAGATTCTGCTCTCCTTTATTCTTCTGCCTCCTAAGAACTTCAACCAAACCTCCTCTATGGTTTTGCAGTGGTGTGTCAAGAGTGTGCAAAGCTGTCATCAAAGCAAAGGGTGGCTATTTTGAAGAATCTCAAATATAAAATATATTTTGATTTGTTTAACACTTTTTTGGTTACTACATGATTATGTGTTATTTCATAGTTTTTATGTATTCACTATTATTCTACAATGTAGAAAATAGTAAAAATAAAGAAAAACCCTGGAAAGAGTAGGTGTCCAAACTTTTGACTGGTACTGTAAATGTAAAGATTATAAACACACCCAGGGCGGCAGGTAGCTTAGTGGTTAAGAGCGTTGGGCCAGTAATCGAAAGGTCACTGGTTCGAATCCCAGAGCCGAATAGGTGAAAGATCTGTCGATGTGCCCTTGAGCAAGGCACTTAACCCTAATTGGTCCTGTAAGTCGCTCTGGATAAGAGCGTCTGCTAAATGACTAAAATGTAAATGTAAACCACTTCTCAATCAAACAGGCAAGAGTCAAGTGCTCTTGTGATAGGTCACGGCCTTAAACAAAAATTCATTTGACATTTTCTTTAATGATTGATAGAAAATAAACATGTCTAAGGAGATGTTATCCAAAATGTTTAACTGGGTCTCAAAAGCCTCTTTTAAATCACAAGCTAAATCTTCCCTAGAAAATGTGTGAGAGAATAGTGCAAGTATCAACATGAATCAAATCTAACCCCTGACAATGAACCCTAACATGGATGTCTACAACCTGGCTTCTATAACCCAGTAGTGATGTGTACTCTGATCTCTGAGGCCTACTCTGCTCACAGCACAGGGCTTCTATAACCCAGTAGTGATGTGTACTCTGATCTCTGAGGCCTACTCTGCTCACAGCACAGGGCCTATTTACATTTCTCCTATTGAGGCCAGTGAGTTCAAACGTATTCAAACTAGGTACTAGTATCTGTCTGTAGTGCAGGCCTAGTTAGTTACCACAAGCCCTCCCTCTTCCACTCAGCCACAGTTTGACCTACTGAAGGGCTCTTGTGGTAGAGTCTATTGAGTGATTATAGAGGGATGATGAGAGCTGATGATTGGCTAGATCCACTGGATCCAGATGTGACAGGGAGGGGTATACTGTTTAATCTCTGCTGTAATTACTGACTCTCTCTGTCCCTTTTCACTAAGGATGTGTCCCAAATGTCACCGTATCCCTACTGTTGGCCAGTGCACTATAATTGGAATAAGGTTCCATTAGGGACAGAGGCTAAGAAGGACTGTTTTGGAAGTTGTTGGTTGTGCTTTAAATAAAACCTCATCTATATAATAATGTAGGTAGAGTTGTTGAGGGAGTGTCTCACCTGGTGCAGTCCTGTATACATTCAGAGCTGTTTCCATCTTTCAGGTAGCAGGCAGCTCTGTTAGAGTAGAGAACACACAGGTCCTCAGGACTGTCCATCCCTGTGAACCAGACACAGAGACAAACGTTATTACACAGGTCCTCAGGACTGTCCCTCCCTGTGAACCAGACACAGAGACAAACGTTATTACACAGGTCCTCAGGACTGTCCCTCCCTGTGAACCAGACACAGAGACAAACGTTATTACACAGGTCCTCAGGACTGTCCCTCCCTGTGAACCAGACACAGAGACAAACGTTATTACACAGGTCCTCAGGACTGTCCCTCCCTGTGAACCAGACACAGAGACAAACGTTATTACAACAGGTCCTCAGGACTGTCCCTCCCTGTGAACCAGACACAGAGACAAACGTTATTACACAGGTCCTCAGGACTGTCCCTCCCTGTGAACCAGACACAGAGACAAAACGTTATTACACAGGTCCTCAGGACTGTCCCTCCCTGTGAACCAGACACAGAGACAAACGTTATTACACAGGTCCTCAGGACTGTCCCTCCCTGTGAACCAGACACAGAGACAAACGTTATTACACAGGTCCTCAGGACTGTCCCTCCCTGTGAACCAGACACAGAGACAAACGTTATTACACAGGTCCTCAGGACTGTCCCTCCCTGTGAACCAGACACAGAGACAAACGTTATTACACAGGTCCTCAGGACTGTCCCTCTCTGTGAACCAGACACAGAGACAAACGTTATTACACAGGTCCTCAGGACTGTCCCTCCCTGTGAACCAGACACAGAGACAAACGTTATTACACAGGTCCTCAGGACTGTCCCTCCCTGTGAACCAGACACAGAGACAAACGTTATTACACAGGTCCTCAGGACTGTCCCTCCCTGTGAACCAGACACAGAGACAAACGTTATTACACAGGTCCTCAGGACTGTCCCTCCCTGTGAACCAGACACAGAGACAAACGTTATTACACAGGTCCTCAGGACTGTCCCTCCCTGTGAACCAGACACAGAGACAAACGTTATTACACAGGTCCTCAGGACTGTCCCTCCCTGTGAACCAGACACAGAGACAAACGTTATTACACAGGTCCTCAGGACTGTCCCTCCCTGTGAACCAGACACAGAGACAAACGTTATTACACAGGTCCTCAGGACTGTCCCTCCCTGTGAACCAGACACAGAGACAAACGTTATTACACAGGTCCTCAGGACTGTCCCTCCCTGTGAACCAGACACAGAGACAAACGTTATTACACAGGTCCTCAGGACTGTCCCTCCCTGTGAACCAGACACAGAGACAAACATTATTACACAGGTCCTCAGGACTGTCCCTCCCTGTGAACCAGACACAGAGACAAACGTTATTACAGACTCAGACACAGTCAAGTTGTAACCTACATCATGGTGCTGTAGTGGTCCACTCAAACCCAGTCTGTCAAAGCAGAGCCTCCTGCTGCCTGCTAGTATGACTCATTTAGAAAGTTGTGAAGATAATGAAGAAGGCTTTGGTCTAATGAGCCACAGTATGAAACTAGTGGTTTAATGTGCCACAGTACGAAACTAGTGGTTTAATGAGCCACAGTACGAAACTAGTGGTTTAATGTGCCACAGTATGAAACTAGTGGTTTAATGAGCCACAGTATGAAACTAGTGGTTTAATGAGCCACAGTACGAAACTAGTGGTTTAATGAGCCACAGTATGAAACTAGTGGTCTAATGAGCCACAGTATGAAACTAGTGGTTTAATGAGCCACAATATGAAACTAGTGGTTTAATGTGCCACAGTATGAAACTAGTGGTTTAATGTGCCACAGTATGAAACTAGTGGTTTAATGAGCCACAGTATGAAACTAGTGGTTTAATGAGCCACAGTATGAAACTAGTGGTTTAATGTGCCACAGTATGAAACTAGTGGTTTAATGTGCCACAGTATGAAACTAATGGTTTAATGAGCCACAGTATGAAACTAGTGGTTTAATGTGCCACAGTATGAAACTAGTGGTTTAATGTGCCACAGTATGAAACTAGTGGTTTAATGAGCCACAGTACGAAACTAGTGGTCTAATGAGCCACAGTATGAAACTAGTGGTTTAATGTGCCACAGTATGAAACTAGTGGTTTAATGTGCCACAGTATGAAACTAGTGGTCTAATGAGCCACAGTATGAAACTAGTGGTTTAATGAGCCACAGTATGAAACTAGTGGTTTAATGTGCCACAGTACGAAACTAGTGGTCTAATGAGCCACAGTATGAAACTAGTGGTCTAATGAGCCACAGTATGAAACTAGTGGTTTAATGTGCCACAGTATGAAACTAGTGGTCTAATGAGCCACAGTATGAAACTAGTGGTCTAATGAGCCACAGTACGAAACTAGTGGTTTAATGAGCCACAGTATGAAACTAGTGGTCTAATGAGCCACAGTATGAAACTAGTGGTCTAATGTGCCACAGTATGAAACTAGTGGTTTAATGTGCCACAGTATGAAACTAGTGGTCTAATGAGCCACAGTATGAAACTAGTGGTCTAATGTGCCACAGTATGAAACTAGTGGTTTAATGTGCCACAGTATGAAACTAGTGGTCTAATGAGCCACAGTATGAAACTAGTGGTTTAATGAGCCACAGTATGAAACTAGTGGTTTAATGTGCCACAGTATGAAACTAGTGGTTTAATGAGCCACAGTATGAAACTAGTGGTTTAATGAGCCACAGTATGAAACTAGTGGTCTAATGAGCCACAGTATGAAACTAGTGGTCTAATGAGCCACAGTACGAAACTAGTGGTTTAATGAGCCACAGTATGAAACTAGTGGTTTAATGTGCCACAGTATGAAACTAGTAGTTTAATGAGCCACAGTATGAAACTAGTGGTCTAATGAGCCACAGTATGAAACTAGTGGTTTAATGTGCCACAGTATGAAACTAGTGGTTTAATGTGCTATACAGTATGAAACTAGTGGTCTAATGAGCCACAGTATGAACCTAGTGGTTTAATGAGCCACAGTATGAAACTAGTGGTCTAATGAGCCACAGTATGAACCTAGTGGTTTAATGAGCCACAGTATGAAACTAGTGGTTTAATGTGCCACAGTATGAAACTAGTGGTTTAATGTGCCACAGTATGAAACTAGTGGTTTAATGAGCCACAGTATGAAACTAGTGGTCTAATGAGCCACAGTATGAAACTAGTGGTTTAATGTGCCACAGTATGAAACTAGTGGTTTAATGTGCCACAGTATGAAACTAGTGGTTTAATGAGCCACAGTATGAAACTAGTAGTTTAATGAGCCACAGTATGAAACTAGTGGTTTAATGAGCCACAGTATGAAACTAGTGGTCTAATGAGCCACAGTATGAAACTAGTGGTTTAATGTGCCACAGTATGAAACTAGTAGTTTAATGAGCCACAGTATGAAACTAGTGGTTTAATGTGCCACAGTATGAAACTAGTGGTTTAATGAGCCACAGTATGAAACTAGTAGTTTAATGAGCCACAGTATGAAACTAGTGGTTTAATGAGCCACAGTATGAAACTAGTGGTCTAATGAGCCACAGTATGAAACTAGTGGTTTAATGTGCCACAGTATGAAACTAGTAGTTTAATGAGCCACAGTATGAAACTAGTGGTTTAATGAGCCACAGTATGAAACTAGTGGTCTAATGAGCCACAGTATGAAACTAGTGGTCTAATGAGCCACAGTACGAAACTAGTGGTTTAATGAGCCACAGTATGAAACTAGTGGTTTAATGTGCCACAGTATGAAACTAGTAGTTTAATGAGCCACAGTATGAAACTAGTGGTCTAATGAGCCACAGTATGAAACTAGTGGTTTAATGTGCCACAGTATGAAACTAGTGGTTTAATGTGCTATACAGTATGAAACTAGTGGTCTAATGAGCCACAGTATGAACCTAGTGGTTTAATGAGCCACAGTATGAAACTAGTGGTCTAATGAGCCACAGTATGAACCTAGTGGTTTAATGAGCCACAGTATGAAACTAGTGGTTTAATGTGCCACAGTATGAAACTAGTGGTTTAATGTGCCACAGTATGAAACTAGTGGTTTAATGAGCCACAGTATGAAACTAGTGGTCTAATGAGCCACAGTATGAAACTAGTGGTTTAATGTGCCACAGTATGAAACTAGTGGTCTAATGAGCCACAGTATGAAACTAGTGGTTTAATGTGCCACAGTATGAAACTAGTGGTTTAATGTGCCACAGTATGAAACTAGTGGTTTAATGAGCCACAGTATGAAACTAGTGGTCTAATGAGCCACAGTATGAAACTAGTGGTTTAATGTGCCACAGTATGAAACTAGTAGTTTAATGAGCCACAGTATGAAACTAGTGGTTTAATGAGCCACAGTATGAAACTAGTGGTTTAATGAGCCACAGTATGAAACTAGTGGTTTAATGAGCCACAGTATGAAACTAGTGGTTTAATGAGCCACAGTATGAAACTAGTGGTTTAATGAGCCACAGTATGAAACTAGTGGTTTAATGTGCCACAGTATGAAACTAGTGGTTTAATGTGCCACAGTACGAAACTAGTGGTTTAATGAGCCACAGTACGAAACTAGTGGTTTAATGAGCCACAGTATGAAACTAGTGGTTTAATGAGCCACAGTATGAAACTAGTGGTTTAATGTGCCACAGTATGAAACTAGTGGTTTAATGAGCCACAGTATGAAACTAGTGGTTTAATGAGCCACAGTATGAAACTAGTGGTTTAATGTGCCACAGTATGAAACTAGTGGTTTAATGTGCCACAGTACGAAACTAGTGGTTTAATGAGCCACAGTACGAAACTAGTGGTTTAATGAGCCACAGTATGAAACTAGTGGTTTAATGTGGCCTGGGACTGGGCATGTTGGAACATGGGGGTGACTCTGATGTTAAATGAAGGCAGGATGTTAATCAGGAGATCAGTATGTTGTTGTTCTGTTTGACTCAGAGGACTGAAACTGAGACTCCCAGAGGCACATGCCTGTACAGGATGAAATGTTCTGTACCACCATTATAATGTCACATTGACACAGCCTACTCTGTATTTTTAAACATTGTCTATGGACTTCACACTTACCAGATCTGACTCATTCCAAGTGAATTCCTATATCCAGTCCATTCCTAACCTGGTTGGACCAAATGCTTTACTGAAAGTGGAATGTTGTAGCTATTCAACTATCTTAATGAAATAATCATTGATTTCTTTCTCCCCAAGCTTTTGCAACTATGGCACTTCTAGTCTTTGGCCTGCTACTACTACGGGTAGTGGAAAAGCCAGTCTGGCCACATCGGAGACGCTTCAGTTCCACTGCATGTGAGACATTTCTCCATGACGACAGAGAATTTCACTGTGAGACATGTCCCCCTACAGAGCAGTTCACTGTGAGACATGTCTCCCTACAGAGCAGTTCACTGTGAGACATGTCTCCCTACAGAGCAGTTCACTGTGAGACATGTCTCCCTACAGAGCAGTTCACTGTGAGACATGTCTCCCTACAGAGCAGTTCACTGTGAGACATGTCTCCCTACAGAGCAGTTCACTGTGAGACATGTCTCCCTACAGAGCAGTTCACTGTGAGACATGTCTCCCTACAGAGCAGTTCACTGTGAGACATGTCTCCCTACAGAGCAGTTCACTGTGAGACATGTCTCCCTACAGAGCAGTTCACTGTGAGACATGTCTCCCTACAGAGCAGTTCACTGTGAGACATGTCTCCCTACAGAGCAGTTCACTGTGAGACATGTCTCCCTACAGAGCAGTTCACTGTGAGACATGTCTCCCTACAGAGGCAGTTCACTGTGAGACATGTCTCCCTACAGAGCAGTTCACTGTGAGACATGTCTCCCTACAGAGCAGTTCACTGTGAGACATGTCTCCCTACAGAGCAGTTCACTGTGAGACATGTCTCCCTACAGAGCAGTTCACTGTGAGACATGTCTCCCTACAGAGCAGTTCACTGTGAGACATGTCTCCCTACAGAGCAGTTCACTGTGAGACATGTCTCCCTACAGAGCAGTTCACTGTGAGACATGTCTCCCTACAGAGCAGTTCACTGTGAGGCATGTCCCCCTACAGAGCAGTTCACTGTGAGACATGTCTCCCTACAGAGCAGTTCACTGTGAGACATGTCTCCCTACAGAGCAGTTCACTGTGAGACATGTCTCCCTACAGAGCAGTTCACTGTGAGACATGTCTCCCTAAGGTTCACTGTGAGACATGTCTCCCTACAGAGCAGTTCACTGTGAGACATGTCCGCCTACAGAGCAGAAGCCAGGGCCACCCTTAGACTACTCCTATAATTAACTTCCTGTGTGTGGTAGGAGTTAAAGGCATGTGACTCCCAAGTGACATCATCACTCGTTCATTTAGTCAGCGTCACTAAAGCCAGCTAGACATCATATAGGAGGGGCTTGGCAGGCAGGCAGGCAGGCAGACAGGCAGGCAGGCAGGCAGACAGGCCACCTCATGACACCAAATAGCATTAATAACCCTGCATTATACTATGTATGACAGCAGTAACTGTGAGAAGCCTCAGTATATCACATCATGTTAAGTCACTTTCACAGTAGACTAGTGGAGCGTTGTGTTGTCTGACTGACTGATAGGGGTGGAGAGGAAAGAGGAGAGGATAGATTGATGGGGAGGAGAGGAGAGAGATGGGAAGGGGAGGAGAGAGATGGGAAGGAGAGGAGATAATGATGGGAAGGAGAGGAGAGAGATGGAGAGGAGAGAGTGATGGGAAGGAGAAGAGAGAGTGATGGGAAGGAGAGGAGAGAGTGATGGGAAGGAGAGAGATGGAGAGGAGAGAGATGGGAAGGGGAGGAGAGAGATGGGAAGGAGAGGAGAGGGTGATGGGAAGGAGAGGAGAGAGTGATGGGAAGGAGAGGAGAGGGTGATGGGAAGGAGAGGAGAGAGATGGGAAGGAAAGGAGAGAGGAGAGGGTGATGGGAAGGAGAGGAGAGGAGAGAGTGATGGAAAGGAGTGGAGAGAGGAGAGCGTGATGGGAAGGAGAGGAGAGTGTGATGGGAGGGAGAGGAGAGAGTGATGGAAAGGAGAGGAGAGGGTGATAGGAAGGAGAGGAGAGAGTGATGGAGAGGAGAGAGGAGAGAGTGATGGAAAGGAGAGAGAAGAGGGTGATGAGAGGAGAGGAGAGAGGAGAGAGTGATGGGAAGGAGAGGAGAGATAAAGTGGACGGTTCTCGCAGCAGTTTCTTTAGTCAGTCAGAGGAGATTTACTACTGCAGTCAGCCAGTCAGTCAGCCAGTCAGTTAGCCAGTCAGTTAGCCAGTCAGTCAGTCAGTCAGCCAGTCAGTTAGCCAGTCAGCCAGCCAGTCAGTCAGCCAGTCAGTCGCCGCCCCCAACACCAAATTCAATTTCACAGTGAGTGGTCAGAAGTCACTTGACCTGAGAGGACCTGAGCCTGTCTGCCTTTCTGCCTGTCAAGGGTATGGCTTAACTCCAGACATACTGCAAATAACCAACCACTATTGTGATGAGTGACTATGCTACTCTGTACCTGGATGTTTTAATGAATCAGGAGTACACATCTGAACTGAAATCATATCACACTGACTGGTTAAATGCTGCTGTAATGACATATATGTTGAACTATCATCTGATGAAATCAAATCACACTGACTGGTTAAATGCTGCTGTAATGACATATATGTTGAACTATCATCTGATGAAATCAAATCACACTGACTGGCTAAATGCTGCTGTAGTGACATATATGTTGAACTATCATCTGATGAAATCATATCACACTGACTGGCTAAATGCTGCTGTAGTGACATATATGTTGAACTATCATCTGATGAAATCAAATCACACTGACTGGCTAAATGCTGCTGTAATGACATATGTTGCACTATCATCTGATGAAATCATATCACACTGACTGGCTAAATGCTGCTGTAGTGATATGTTGCACTATCATCTGATGAAATCATATCACACTGACTGGTTAAATGCTGCTGTAGTGACATATGTTGCACTATCATCTGATGAAATCATATCACACTGACTGGCTAAATGCTGCTGTAGTGATATGTTGCACTATCATCTGATGAAATCATATCACACTGACTGGTTAAATGCTGCTGTAGTGACATATGTTGCACTATCATCTGATGAAATCATATCACACTGACTGGCTAAATGCTGCTGTAATGACATATATGTTGCACTATCATCTGATGAAATCATATCACACTGACTGGCTAAATGCTGCTGTAATGACATATATGTTGCACTATCATCTGATGAAATCATATCACACTGACAGGCTAAATGCTGCTGTAATAACATATATGTTGCACTATCATCTGATGAAATCATATCACACTGACTGGCTAAATGCTGCTGTAGTGACATATGTTGCACTATCATCTGATGAAATCATATCACACTGACTGGCTAAAGGATGCTGTAATAACATATATGTTGCACTATCATCTGATGAAATCATATCACACTGACTGGCTAAATGCTGCTGTAATGACATATATGTTGCACTATCATCTGATGAAATCATATCACACTGACTGGTTAAATGCTGCTGTAGTGATATGTTGCACTATCATCTGATGAAATCATATCACACTGACTGGTTAAATGCTGCTGTAGTGACATATATGTTGAACTATCATCTGATGAAATAAAATCACACTGACTGGCTAAATGCTGCTGTAGTGACATATATGTTGCACTATCATCTGATGAAATCATATCACACTGACTGGTTAAATGCTGCTGTAGTGACATATATGTTGAACTATCATCTGATGAAATAAAATCACACTGACTGGCTAAATGCTGCTGTAATAACATATATGTTGCACTATCATCTGATGAAATCATATCACACTGACTGGTTAAATGCTGCTGTAGTGACATATATGTTGCACTATCATCTGATGAAATCATATCACACTGACTGGCTAAATGCTGCTGTAGTGACATATGTTGCACTATCATCTGATGAAATCATATCACACTGACTGGCTAAATGCTGCTGTAGTGACATATGTTGCACTATCATCTGATGAAATCATATCACACTGACTGGTAAATGCTGCTGTAGTGACATATATGTTGCACTATCATCTGATGAAATCATATCACACTGACTGGTTAAATACTGCTGGTAATGACATATGTTGCACTATCATCTGATGAAATCATATCACACTGACTGGTTAAATGCTGCTGTAATGACATATGTTGCACTATCATCTGATGAAATCATATCACACTGACTGGTTAAATGCTGCTGTAGTGACATATATGTTGCACTATCATCTGATGAAATCATATCACACTGACTGGTTAAATACTGCTGTAATGACATATGTTGCACTATCATCTGATGAAATCATATCACACTGACTGGTTAAATGCTGCTGTAATGACATATGTTGCACTATCATCTGATGAAATCATATCACACTGACTGGCTAAATGCTGCTGTAGTGACATATGTTGAACTATCATCTGATGAAATCAAATCACACTGACTGGGTAAATGCTGCTGTAATGACATATATGTTGAACTATCATCTGATGAAATCAAATCACACTGACTGGCTAAATGCTGCTGTAGTGACATATATGTTGAACTATCATCTGATGAAATCAAATCACACTGACTGGGTAAATGCTGCTGTAATGACATATATGTTGAACTATCATCTGATGAAATCAAATCACACTGACTGGCTAAATGCTGCTGTAATAACATATATGTTGCACTATCATCTGATGAAATCATATCACACTGACTGGTTAAATGCTGCTGTAATGACATATGTTGCACTATCATCTGATGAAATCATATCACACTGACTGGCTAAATGCTGCTGTAGTGACATATATGTTGAACTATCATCTGATGAAATCAAATCACACTGACTGGGTAAATGCTGCTGTAATGACATATATGTTGAACTATCATCTGATGAAATCAAATCACACTGACTGGCTAAATGCTGCTGTAGTGACATATATGTTGAACTATCATCTGATGAAATCAAATCACACTGACTGGGTAAATGCTGCTGTAATGACATATATGTTGAACTATCATCTGATGAAATCAAATCACACTGACTGGCTAAATGCTGCTGTAGTGACATATATGTTGCACTATCATCTGATGAAACCATATCACACTGACTGGTTAAATGCTGCTGTAATGACATATGTTGAACTATCATCTGATGAAATCATATCACACTGACTGGCTAAATGCTGCTGTAGTGATATGTTGCACTATCATCTGATGAAATCAAATCACACTGACTGGCTAAATGCTGCTGTAGTGACATATATGTTGAACTATCATCTGATGAAATCAAATCACACTGACTGGGTAAATGCTGCTGTAATGACATATATGTTGAACTATCATCTGATGAAATCAAATCACACTGACTGGCTAAATGCTGCTGTAGTGACATATATGTTGAACTATCATCTGATGAAATCAAATCACACTGACTGGGTAAATGCTGCTGTAATGACATATATGTTGAACTATCATCTGATGAAATCAAATCACACTGACTGGCTAAATGCTGCTGTAGTGACATATATGTTGAACTATCATCTGATGAAATCAAATCACACTGACTGGGTAAATGCTGCTGTAATGACATATATGTTGAACTATCATCTGATGAAATCAAATCACACTGACTGGCTAAATGCTGCTGTAGTGACATATATGTTGCACTATCATCTGATGAAATCATATCACACTGACTGGTTAAATGCTGCTGTAATGACATATGTTGAACTATCATCTGATGAAATCATATCACACTGACTGGCTAAATGCTGCTGTAGTGATATGTTGCACTATCATCTGATGAAATCATATCACACTGACTGGTTAAATGCTGCTGTAGTGACATATGTTGCACTATCATCTGATGAAATCAAATCACACTGACTGGCTAAAGGATGCTGTAATAACATATATGTTGCACTATCATCTGATGAAATCATATCACACTGACAGGCTAAATGCTGCTGTAATGACATATATGTTGCACTATCATCTGATGAAATCATATCACACTGACTGGGTAAATGCTGCTGTAATGACATATATGTTGAACTATCATCTGATGAAATCATATCACACTGACAGGCTAAATGCTGCTGTAATGACATATATGTTGCACTATCATCTGATGAAATCATATCACACTGACTGGTTAAATGCTGCTGTAATGACATATATGTTGCACTATGATCTGATGAAATCATATCACACTGACTGGCTAAATGCTGCTGTAGTGACATATGTTGCACTATCATCTGATGAAATCAAATCACACTGACTGGCTAAATGCTGCTGTAATGACATATATGTTGAACTATCATCTGATGAAATCATATCACACTGACTGGCTAAATGCTGCTGTAATAACATATATGTTGCACTATCATCTGATGAAATCATATCACACTGACTGGCTAAATGCTGCTGTAATAACATATATGTTGCACTATCATCTGATGAAATCATATCACACTGACTGGCTAAATGCTGCTGTAATGACATATATGTTGCACTATCATCTGATGTGATACAGTGATGAGAATAACATTGCTGTTACAGAGGTTAGCTGTTTTATTACTGCAATATGTGCTAACGTTTGGTGTGCTGTAACCACTTACTGAAAGCACTAGCTGCCAATAGTGGTATGCCATAAAACAATGCTGTAACAATGGACTGATTTAACCTTGTGAAATACTAAAGCAGTGGCATTAGTTGCTAGATTGGAACATAGGTTGTTTTGGGGAATGTCCATGGAAAATGTAGGATGAACACAAAACGAATATGCAATTTGAATAGCCTGTCTCACTAACTAAGGTATTATACATCACAACTCTCGATGAATGTGAGCTATTAGTAAAACAAAGCCCAACACAACACCATAATACTGAAAACCTACCTGAGTCTGTGAAGCCGGTGATGGCCTGTGAGTATTTGTCCAGTGCATCAGCAAACTGTCCATTCTTAAAGAACAGGTTTCCCTCATTCTTGAGCCGGGCCAGCGGTGGGGGCAGGGCCCCACAAGGGGCGTCAAGGTTGCTTCCGTCTTCCCCAGCCGGCCTGGCTTCCTTAGAGTCACTCCTGCCAGAGCCCTGAGCTCCGTTCCACAGACCCTTGTCCGACGCCGAATCCTGCTGGTTCACCTTGTACTTCTCTGCATTGCCTCCCCGGTTTCTCCAGTGGCCTCCGTGTGAATTGTGGTCTGTGTGCGGGCTGGGGACCCCTTCCCCACCTCTGCCGTGGGGCTTCTTCTGAGCATTCCCCATGTCTCCCCTCTCGGCAGGAGCAGCAGCAGCACTCTCCCCTCCCACAGCCTCGCTGGGCTCAACCGGACAAGCTGCCAAGCACAGGACACACCCACAGGATGCAGTCAGTGGTTACATCACAGTGGGGGAGGGGTTGGTAGAGGCAAAGCCACTTGAAAGGGAGTTCCAGGAAGCCTCTCTCGCTCTAGCAGGCAGCCCAGCAAGCTGTTAGTGCAGTTAGAGGGGGAGGGGTGGAAAACAACCACACACGCAGACACTATATAGTCAGTAGGATGTCATGTTACTGAGACAGGGGCTAGGGGGGGTTGGGATGGTAGATAGTCAGTAGGATGTCATGTTACTGAGACAGGGGCTAGGGGGGGTTGGGATGGTAGATAGTCAGTAGGATGTCATGTTACTGAGACAGGGGCTAGGGGGGGTTGGGATGGTATATAGTCAGTAGGATGTCATGTTACTGAGACAGGGGCTAGGGGGGGTTGGGATGGTATATAGTCAGTAGGATGTCATGTTACTGAGACAGGGGCTAGGGGGAAATGGTAGATAGTCAGTAGGATGTCATGTTACTGAGACAGGGGCTGGGGGGGGGGGGGGGGGGGTGGTAGATAGTCAGTAGGATGTCATGTTACTGAGACAGGGGCTAGGGGGGGGGGGGGTGGTAGATAGTCAGTAGGATGTCATGTTACTGAGACAGGGGCTAGGGGGGGGGGGGTGGTAGATAGTCAGTAGGATGTCATGTTACTGAGACAGGGGCTAGGGGGGGGGGGGGGATGGTAGATAGTCAGTAGGATGTCATGTTACTGAGACAGGGGCTGGGGGGGGGGGGGATGGTAGATAGTCAGTAGGATGTCATGTTACTGAGACAGGGGCTAGGGGGGGGGGGGGGGGGGGGGGGGGTGGTAGATAGTCAGTAGGATGTCATGTTACTGAGACAGGGGCTAGGGGGAAATGGTAGATAGTCAGTAGGATGTGATGAAGCTGTACCTCACCCTGCGATAACACAGCTCACTGAGGCTTTATAACATCATGATCTACACAGCAACCATTAGCATGAGGGATTTGACTGCTGGATTAGAGAACAAATCCCCAGTCAGGGGCTTACAGTGGGGGGTTGAGTTAGCTACCACAGCACAGATACACAGCCAAACACTAACCAACAGACACACAGCCAAACACTAACCCACAGACACACAGCCAAACACTAACCCACAGACACACAGCCAAACACTAACCAACAGACACACAGACAAACACTAACCCACAGACACACAGCCAAACACTAACCAACAGACACACAGCCAAACACTAACCAACAGACACACAGCCAAACACTAACCAACAGACACACAGCCAAACACTAACCCAACACAGACACAGACAAACACTAACCAACAGACACACAGCCAAACACTAACCAACAGACACACAGCCAAACATTAACCCACAGACACACAGACAAACACTAACCAACAGACACACAGCCAAACACTAACCCACAACACAGACACACAGACAAACACTAACCAACATACACACAGCCAAACACTAACCAACAGACACACAGCCAAACATTAACCCACAGACACACAGACAAACACTAACCAACAGACACACAGCCAAACACTAACCCACAACACAGACACACAGACAAACACTAACCAACATACACACAGCCAGACACTAACCCACAGCCAGACACTAACCCACAGCCAAACACTAACCCACAGCCAGACACTAACCCACAGCCAGACACTAACCCACAGCCAGACACTAACCCACAGCCAAACACTAACCCACAGCACTAACCCACAGCACTAACCCACATCACTAACCCACAGCTAGACATTAACCCATAGCACTAACCCACAGCACTAACCCACAGCACTAACCCACAGCCAGACACTAACCCACAGCACTAACCCACAGCATCTCTCTGAGGTAAAACAAGACAGATCTGGTGTTTGGAGAATGCAGCAGGGTCTCAGGTCTGTCTGGGTGGTATTGATAATGATTCTCAATCAGTTAGTTAGTTAGTAACACTACATCAGTGTCACCAGCCAGCCAGCCAGCAGTCTTATTGTAGTATAATAACCTCTTTGTTTAGTAGGTCTAGGATCAGTCATCATCTTATCTGATTAAACACTTGGTGGGCTGTTTCTCAGACAGGGAAAAGGAACAACTAAAACACCTATTTCTCCTTCTCATGTTAATACATATTTTTCACTCTCTCTAGTTTTATCTCCATCTCTTCATTCAAAGAATCATTCATGGACACTCTTACTGACAGTTGTGGCTGCTTCGCGTGATGTATTGTTGTCTCTACCTTCTTGCCCTTTGTGCTGTTGTCTGTGCCCAATAATGTTTGTACCATGTTTTGTGCTGCTGCCATGTTGTGCTGCTGCCATGTTGTTGTCATGTGGTGTTGCTACCATGCTGTGTTGTCATGTGTTGCTGCCATGCGATGTTGTTGTTTTAGGTCTCTCTTTATGTAGTGTTGTGGTGTCTCTCTTGTCGTGATGTGTTGCTGCCATGCTGTGTTGTTGTTTTAGGTCTCTCTTTATGTAGTGTTGTGGTGTCTCTCTTGTCGTGATGTGTTGCTGCCATGCTGTGTTGTTGTCTTAGGTCTCTCTTTATGTAGTGTTGTGGTGTCTCTCTTGTCGTGATGTGTTGCTGCCATGCTGTGTTGTTGTCTTAGGTCTCTCTTTATGTAGTGTTGTGGAGTCTCTCTTGTCGTGATGTGTTGCTGCCATGCTATGTTGTTGTCTTAGGTCTCTCTTTATGTAGTGTTGTGGTGTCTCTCTTGTCGTGATGTGTTGCTGCCATGCTGTGTTGTTGTCTTAGGTCTCTCTTTATGTAGTGTTGTGGTGTCTCTCTTGTCGTAATGTGTTGCTGCCATGCTGTGTTGTTGTCTTAGGTCTCTCTTTATGTAGTGTTGTGGTGTCTCTCTTGTCGTGATGTGTTGCTGCCATGCTGTGTTGTTGTCTTAGGTCTCTCTTTATGTAGTGTTGTGGTGTCTCTCTTGTCGTGATGTGTTGCTGCCATGCTGTGTTGTTGTCTTAGGTCTCTCTTTATGTAGTGTTGTGGTGTCTCTCTTGTCGTGATGTGTTGCTGCCATGCTGTGTTGTTGTCTTAGGTCTCTCTTTATGTAGTGTTGTGGTGTCTCTCTTGTCGTGATGTGTTGCTGCCATGCTGTGTTGTTGTCTTAGGTCTCTCTTTATGTAGTGTTGTGGTGTCTCTCTTGTCGTAATGTGTTGCTGCCATGCTGTGTTGTTGTCTTAGGTCTCTCTTTATGTAGTGTTGTGGTGTCTCTCTTGTCGTGATGTGTTGCTGCCATGCTGTGTTGTTGTCTTAGGTCTCTCTTTATGTAGTGTTGTGGTGTCTCTCTTGTCGTGATGTGTTGCTGCCATGCTGTGTTGTTGTCTTAGGTCTCTCTTTATGTAGTGTTGTGGTGTCTCTCTTGTCGTGATGTGTTGCTGCCATGCTGTGTTGTTGTCTTAGGTCTCTCTTTATGTAGTGTTGTGGTGTCTCTCTTGTCGTGATGTGTTGCTGCCATGCTGTGTTGTTGTCTTAGGTCTCTCTTTATGTAGTGTTGTGGTGTCTCTCTTGTCGTGATGTGTTGCTGCCATGCTGTGTTGTTGTCTTAGGTCTCTCTTTATGTAGTGTTGTGGAGTCTCTCTTGTCGTGATGTGTTGCTGCCATGCTGTGTTGTTGTCTTAGGTCTCTCTTTATGTAGTGTTGTGGTGTCTCTCTTGTCGTGATGTGTTGCTGCCATGCTGTGTTGTTGTCTTAGGTCTCTCTTTATGTAGTGTTGTGGTGTCTCTCTTGTCGTGATGTGTTGCTGCCATGCTGTGTTGTTGTCTTAGGTCTCTCTTTATGTAGTGTTGTGGTGTCTCTCTTGTCGTGATGTGTTGCTGCCATGCTGTGTTGTTGTCTTAGGTCTCTCTTTATGTAGTGTTGTGGTGTCTCTCTTGTCGTGATGTGTTTTCTCCTATATTGTTATTTTCTATCCCAGCCCCCGTCCCCGCAGGAGGCCTTTTGCCTTTTGGTAGGCCGTCATTGTAAATAAGAATTTGTTTTTAACTGACTTGCCTAGGTAAATAAAGGTTAAATAAAAATAAATAAATAATAATTTGCTTAGACTTTCATTTGCATTTTTCTGTTGTAATAGAAACATGAGAAAATGGGTGGAGTTGGTTTTCTGACTGTTGAATTGTGACTCATCTGCATGTTGTTTTATAGAACAGTCAGTTTGATGTTGACTGACTGGTGACAGACTGTCCACCACAGTACAGGGCCTGTAGAGTAGGCTACTCCAGGTCAATGACTGTCACGGTTTCGGCCGAGGCTGCCTCTCTCCCTTGTTCGGGCAGGCTTCGGCGTTCGTTGTCTCCGGAATACTAGCTGCCACCGTTGTATGTTTCATGTTCGTTTGCTTTTGTCTGATTGTTGTCACACCTGTTTTCATTTAGTGTCATTAGTGTCCTATTTAGTTCTCGTTGTGTTTGTCAGGTGTTGTGTGTTATTGATTTTTGTCTGTCGTGTGTAGGGCTGATGTTCGCTATTTCGCTCGGTTGAGCTTCCCTCCACTGCGTGGAGTGTTTACGCACCTGTGTAGTGCGCATTTGTTTTGTGCGCCTTCGTGCGTTATTTCGCCTACGGGCAAGTGTTCTCGTAATTTCCTTGTTGGAGAGTTACTAAAGTCTGTTGGACTATACTTCGGTGTCCTGCGTTTGATTCCACCACTACACCCACCTACAGCACGCGTGACAGAATAACACACCTTAAAATGGAATCAGCCGGAGCCGCAGCAGCCCAGACGACGCTGGAGGACCAGGTTCGGGAACAACGGGACCAGATCCTGCAGATGGGGACCGCACTGCAGGAGGTGATCACCACCATTCGAGGCTGGGGAACGCCTCCACCGCCACCCTCCCTGCCAGCACCATCGGCCAGTCCGCCCATTCCAGCACCGGAACCCCGAGGAGTCCGACTCTCGCTCCCGAGGTCCTACGATGGAACTGCGGCCGGGTGTCAGGGATTCCTTCTCCAGGTGGAGCTGTACCTGGCCACCGTGCACCCGGCGCCCTCGGGACATGAGAGCGTGTCCGCCCTGATCTCCTGCCTTTCCGGGAAGGCATTGGAATGGGCCAACGCGGAGTGGAGGAGGATCGACGCGGACACCATCACGTACGACGAGTTCTCCCGCCGCTTCAGGGCGGTGTTTGACCATCCCCCGGAGGGGAAAGCGGCGGGGGAGCGTCTGGTCTTCCTCCGGCAGGGGAGGAGGAGTGCGCAAGAGTTCGCCCTCGAATTCCGTACTCTAGCGGCAGATGCAGGGTGGAATGATCGGGCTCTCGTCGATCACTACAGGTGTAGTCTACGAGAGGACGTCCGTCGGGAGCTGGCTTGTAGGGACACCAGCCTCTCGTTCGACCAGTTGGTCGACATGTCCATCAGGCTGGATAACCTACTAGCTACCCGCGGACGTTCCGAGGGGGGTCCGTCCATTTCATCCTCCAGCGCCTCCGAGCCGTGTCCCATGGAGCTCGGGGGTGCTGGCGCTAGAGAGAGGAGGGGTCGGCTTACTAGGGGGTCCATCCCCTGCACCAACTGTGGTCGGGGAGGACACACCGCGGCTAGGTGCTGGGGATGGCCTCCTAGGGGAGAGGACGACAGGTCCCGCACTGGGGATTCCTTCCTGTGAGTTTTCCACAGGTAGCACCTCATTCCCAGCATAAGGCGCTGGTAGATTCAGGCGCGGCTGGGAATTTTATTGATAAGAAATTTTGTTTAGCTTTAGGGATTCCCCTTCTTCCTGTTGATGTCCCTTTCCCCGTTCATGCCCTAGATAGCCGTCCGTTGGGTGCGGGCTTGATCAGGGAGGTCACTGCGCCACTTAGGATGTGTGCGCAGGGGGGTCATCAGGAGATGATTCAGCTATTTCTGATTGACTCTCCTGCGTATCCGGTGGTGCTGGGCATGCCCTGGTTGAGTACCCATAACCCATCTATTTCGTGGCAGGAGAGGGCTCTGATGGAGTGGTCTGCCCAGTGTGTGGGTAGATGTTTAGGCGTTTCCGTAGGGGCTACCTCGGTGGAGAGTCCAAACCAGGTGCCCGCATTGCACGTTCCCCCTGAGTATGGGGATTTGGCTATTGCGTTTAGTAAGTCGAGGGCAACGCAGTTGCCGCCCCATAGGCAGGGAGATTGTGCGATAGACCTCCAGGCAGGAGCTGCGCTCCCACGGAGCCATGTGTATCCTCTGTCTCAGGAGGAGAAGAAAGCTATGGAGACTTACATAGACGAATCTCTGAGACAAGGATACATACGGCCTTCCACTTCCCCTGCATCCTCGAGTTTCTTTTTTGTGAAGAAGAAGGATGGTGGTTTGCGCCCATGCATCGATTACCGTGGTCTCAATCAGATCACGGTGAAGTACAGTTATCCACTCCCGCTGATTGCGACCATGACTGAGTCCTTGCATGGGGCGCGTTTCTTCACTAAATTAGATCTCAGGAGCGCGTACAACTTGGTGCGCATCAGGGAGGGCGATGAATGGAAGACAGCCTTTAGTACCACCTCGGGCCATTACGAGTATCTTGTCATGCCATACGGGTTGATGAACGCTCCGTCAGTTTTCCAATCATTCGTGGATGAGATCTTCAGGGACATGCAGGGGCAGGGGGTCGTGGTGTACATAGATGACATTCTCGTGTACTCGCCTACCCGTGTCGAGCATGTGGCCCTGGTGCGCAGAGTGTTGCGGAGGCTGGTGGAGCACGACCTGTATGTTAAGGCAGAGAAGTGTCTGTTTTTCCAGGAGTCGGTCTCCTTTTTGGGGTATCAGTTGTCTGCGTCAGGGGTGAAGATGGAGGTAGACCGGGTGTCAGCCGTGCGTAATTGGCAAACACCAACCACTGTGAAGGAGGTGCAGCAGTTTTGGGGGTTTGCGAATTACTACCGGAGGTTTATCCGGGGTTTTGGACAGGTGGCAGCTCCCATCACGTCTCTCTTGAAGGGGGGGCCCGGTGCGTCTGCAGTGGTCTGCCGAGGCGGACAGGGCATTTGGGAGGCTGAAGGACCTGTTTACCTCGGCTCCAGTGCTGGCGCATCCGGATCCCTCTTTACCATTTCAGGTAGAGGTGGACGCGTCTGAGGCCGGTATAGGAGCCGTGCTTTCACAAAGATCAGGCGCGCCACCTAAACTCCGCCCCTGTGCTTTTTATTCTAAGAAGCTCAGTCCGGCGGAGCGAAACTATGACGTAGGGGACAGGGAGCTGTTAGCCGTGGTACAGGCCCTAAAGGTGTGGAGGCACTGGCTTGAGGGGGCTCAACACCCTTTCCTCATTTTGACGGACCACCGTAACCTGGAGTACATCCGGGCAGCGAGGAGGCTAAACCCTCGGCAGGCTAGATGGAATATGTTTTTGACCCGGTTTACGTTTAAGATCACGTACATCCCTGGGTCCCAGAACGGTAAGGCAGATGCGCTGTCTCGGCGGTATGACACGGAGGAGAGGTCCGTGGAGCCCACTCCCATACTGCCGGAGTCGTGTCTGGTGGCACCGGTAGTGTGGGAGGTCGATGCTGAGCTCGAGCGGGCGTTACGCACCGACCCTAGTCCACCACAGTGCCCGGAGGGTCGGAAGTACGTTCCGCTCGAGGTTCGGGATCGATTGATCTATTGGGCTCACACGTCACCCTCCTCTGGACATCCGGGTATCGGCCGGACAGTGCACTGTCTTAGTGCCAAGTACTGGTGGCCCACGTTGGCAAGGGATGTGAGGGTTTATGTTTCCTCCTGCTCGGTGTGCGCCCAGTGTAAGGCGCCTAGACATCTGCCTAGGGGTAAGTTACTACCCCTGCCCGTGCCACAACGACCATGGTCCCACCTCTCGGTGGATTTCCTTACTGACCTTCCTCCTTCACAGGGGAATACCACTATACTGGTCGTTGTGGACCGGTTTTCTAAGGCCTGTCGTTTGCTCCCCATGCCGGGCCTTCCTACCGCCCTGCAAACTGCCGAAGCCCTATTCACCCATGTGTTCCGGCACTACGGGGTACCCGAGGATATTGTGTCTGATCGAGGTCCCCAATTTACCTCCAGAGTCTGGAGGGCCTTTATGGAGCGGTTGGGGGTCTCGGTGAGCCTCACCTCGGGTTACCACCCGGAGAGTAATGGGCAGGTGGAACGTGTAAACCAGGATGTGGGCAGGTTTCTTAGAACATACTGCCAGGACCGGCCGGAGGAGTGGGCAAGGTACGTTCCCTGGGCCGAAATGGCCCAGAATTCCCTACGCCATTCCTCCACTAACCTAACCCCTTTCCAATGTGTGTTAGGTTACCAGCCGGTTCTGGCACCCTGGCAGCAGAGCCAGATCGAGGCTCCTGCGGTGGATGAGTGGGCGAGGCGCTCGGAGGAGACATGGAACGCTGCACACGTCCACCTGCAGCGGGCCCTCCGACGTCATAAGGCGAGCGCCGATCTCCACCGCAGTGAGGGACCGGTGTACGCACCTGGTGATCGAGTCTGGCTCTCTACCAGGAACCTGCCCCTCCGCCTGCCCTGTCGGAAACTGGGTCGGCGGTTTGTAGGGCCATTTAAAGTCCTGGGAAGGTTGAACGAGGTGTGTTATAAATTACAGCTACCTGTTGAATATAAAAGTATTAACCCCTCGTTCCATGTGTCCCTTCTCAGGCCGGTGGTAGCTGGCCCACTCCAAGAAAGTGAGATCAGGGAGACTCCTCCGCCCCCATTGGACATCGAGGGGGCACCGGCGTACTCCGTGAGGTCCATCTTGGATTCGAGACGTCGGATGGGGGGTCTCCAGTATCTAGTGGAGTGGGAGGGGTACGGTCCGGAGGAGCGGTGCTGGGTGCCGAGGAGAGACATTTTGGACCCGTCTCTCCTGACGGAATTCCATCGTGGGCACCCGACGCACCCTGCTCCGCGTCCTCCGGGTCGTCCCCGAGGCCGGAGTCGGCGCACGTCTGGAGCCGCGCGTCAAGGGGGGGGGTACTGTCACGGTTTCGGCCGAGGCTGCCTCTCTCCCTTGTTCGGGCAGGCTTCGGCGTTCGTTGTCTCCGGAATACTAGCTGCCACCGTTGTATGTTTCATGTTCGTTTGCTTTTGTCTGATTGTTGTCACACCTGTTTTCATTTAGTGTCATTAGTGTCCTATTTAGTTCTCGTTGTGTTTGTCAGGTGTTGTGTGTTATTGATTTTTGTCTGTCGTGTGTAGGGCTGATGTTCGCTATTTCGCTCGGTTGAGCTTCCCTCCACTGCGTGGAGTGTTTACGCACCTGTGTAGTGCGCATTTGTTTTGTGCGCCTTCGTGCGTTATTTCGCCTACGGGCAAGTGTTCTCGTAATTTCCTTGTTGGAGAGTTACTAAAGTCTGTTGGACTATACTTCGGTGTCCTGCGTTTGATTCCACCACTACACCCACCTACAGCACGCGTGACAATGACCATATCATATAAACCAACTGGTGGTCTCCAGGACTGGGCTGGAGGTCAGTCACTTTAAGCTCAGTACTGATTGACTTGGGAGGTATAATGGTTCAATCTCACTAAGTAGGGAGTGATCAGTCACTCACCTCTCACTAAGTAGGGAAGTGATCAGTCACTCACCTCTCACTAAGCAGGGAAGTGATCAGACACTCACCTCTCACTAAGCAGGGAAGTGATCAGACACTCGCCTCTCACTAAATAGGGAAGTGATCAGTAACTCGCCTCTCACTAAGCAGGGAAGTGATCAGACACTCACCTCTCACTAAGTAGGGAAGTGATCAGTCACTCACCACTCACTAAGTAGGGAAGTGATCAGTCACTCACCCTCACCCAAGCAGGGAGTGATCAGTCTACTCACCTCTCCCTAAGCAGGGAAGTGATCAGTTTACTCACCTCTCACTAAGCAGGAAGTGATCAGTCACTCACCTCTCACTAAGCAGGGAAGTGATCAGTCACTCACCCTCACTAAGTAGGGATGTGATCAGTCACTCACCTCTCCCTAAGCAGGGAAGTGATCAGTACTCCCCTCTCACTAAGTAGGGAAGTGATCAGTCACTCACCTCTCACTAAGCAGGGAAGTGATCAGTCACTCACCTCTCACTAAGCAGGGAAGTGATCATACACTCACCTCTCACTAAGCGGGAAGTGATCAGTCACTCACCCTCCACTAAGTAGGGAAGTGATCAGTCACTCACCTCTCACCCAAGCAGGGAAGTGATCAGTACTCACCTCTCACTAAGCAGGGAAGTGATCAGACACTCACCTCTCACTAAGCAGGGAAGTGATCAGACACTCGCCTCTCACTAAGCAGGGAAGTGATCAGACACTCGCCTCTCACTAAGCAGGGAAGTGATCAGACACTCACCTCTCACTAAGCAGGGAAGTGATCAGTCACTCACCACTCACTAAGTAGGGATGTGATCAGTCACTCACCTCTCCCTAAGCAGGGAAGTGATCAGTTACTCACCTCTCACTAAGCAGGGAAGTGATCAGTCACTCACCTCTCACTAAGCAGGGAAGTGATCAGTCACTCACCTCTCACTAAGCAGGGAAGTGATCAGTCACTCACCTCTCACTAAGCAGGGAAGTGATCAGTCACTCACCTCTCACTAAGTCAGGGAAGTGATCAGTCACTCACCTCTCACTAAGCAGGGAAGTGATCAGTCACTCACCTCTCACTAAGCAGGGAAGTGATCAGTCACTCACCTCTCACTAAGCAGGGAAGTGATCAGTCACTCACCTCTCACTAAGCAGGGAAGTGATCAGTCACTCACCTCTCACTAAGCAGGGAAGTGATCAGTCACTCACCTCTCACTAAGCAGGGAAGTGATCAGTCACTCACCTCTCACTAAGCAGGGAAGTGATCAGTCACTCGCCTCTCACTAAGCAGGGAAGTGATCAGTCACTCACCTCTCACTAAGCAGGGAAGTGATCAGTCACTCACCTCTCTGGTCTTCCCCTTGCTCATTCTCCACTTCCTGAATGACGATCTTCTTGCTTTTACGTTCCTTCTCCGGTTGACACTGGTTTAGTTTCTTATCCACCTCAACCAGAAGTTTCTGTGGGCCAGGATGTGTGAAGGAAAATCAGAACAGAAGACCTGAAAATAGTTCATTCTATTGTTCCATTAGATTCAATGCAAACATAGTCAAACAACATGTTATGCAGATGAAGACAGGTGATTTAACAGTAGTAACAGTCCATACTATTCAAGACTTAATGTTCCTTTGAAATGTGACACGACTGAAGATAAGTCAACTCCATATCCATCATTCCAGGTCACTACAGTACTATCTATTGAATAAACAGGAGACCTGATGGTCACTACAGTACTATCTATTGAATAAACAGGAGACCTGATGGTCACTACAGTACTATCTATTGAATAAACAGGAGACCTGATGGTCACTACAGTACTATCTATTGAATAAACAGGAGACCTGATGGTCACTACAGTACTATCTATTGAATAAACAGGAGACCTGATGGTCACTACAGTACTATCTATCTATTGAATAAACAGGAGACCTGATGGTCACTACAGTACCGTATATTGAATAAACAGGAGACCTGATGGTCACTACAGTACTATCTATTGAATATACAGGAGACCTGATGGTCACTACAGTACCGTCTATTGAATAAACAGGAGACCTGATGGTCACTACAGTACCGTCTATTGAATAAACAGGAGACCTGATGGTCACTAAAGTACCGCCTATTGAATAAACAGGAGACCTGATGGTCACTACAGTACTATCTATCTATTGAATAAACAGGAGACCTGATGGTCACTACAGTACCGTAATTGGGTCTATTGAATAAACAGGAGACCTGATGGTCACTACAGTACTATCTATTGAATATACAGGAGACCTGATGGTCACTACAGTACCGTCTATTGAATAAACAGGAGACCTGATGGTCACTACAGTACCGTCTATTGAATAAACAGGAGACCTGATGGTCACTACAGTACTATCTATTGAATAAACAGGAGACCTGATGGTCACTACAGTACCGTCTATTGAATAAACAGGAGACCTGATGGTCACTACAGTACTATCTATTGAATAAACAGGAGACCTGATGGTCACTACAGTACTATCTATTGGATAAACAGGAGACCTGATGGTCACTACAGTACTATCTATTGAATAAACAGGAGACCTGATGGTCACTACAGTACCGTCTATTGAATAAACAGGAGACCTGATGGTCACTACAGTACCGTCTATTGAATAAACAGAAGACCTGATGGTCACTACAGTACCGTCTATTGAATAAACAGGAGACCTGATGGTCACTACAGTACCGTCTATTGAATAAACAGGAGACCTGATGGTCACTACAGTACTATCTATCTATTGAATAAACAGGAGACCTGATGGTCACTACAGTACTATCTATTGAATAAACAGGAGACCTGATGGTCACTACAGTACTATCTATATATTGAATAAACAGGAGACCTGATGGTCACTACAGTACTATCTATTGAATAAACAGGAGACCTGATGGTCACTACAGTACTATCTATTGAATAAACAGGAGACCTGATGGTCACTACAGTACCGTCTATTGAATAAACAGGAGACCTGATGCTGTCATTCATTTTGTGGAGGGAACAGAATGGTTGATACAGTAACTCCAACACACCGTGTTGGTCTGTGTGTGTGTGTGTGTGTGTGTGTGAGTGTGTGTGTGTGTTTGTGTGTGTGTTGGGCTGTGTGTGTGTGTGTGTGTGTGAGACACTTACAGTAGCAGTGATGTTCTGTGGTTCAGCCTGCAGTACGCTCCTCAGGTCTTCAGCAGCCATCTGATAGTTCCCCTGCTGTTTCAGCACTGTGGCCCTGCGGAGCAGAGCTTCAAAACACACAATATTACAAAACCCTGTCAGCCAGGAACATGACATGGGCTTTGAAATCACACCTTATTCCTCAGTGCACTATTTTTGAACCAGGGCCCATAGGACTCAGGCCAAAAGTAGTGCACTATATAGGGAATAGGGTGCCATTTTGGACGCACATGTGGTGATGCAGTTTCCTATGTAGCATGGTTATATTAGTATTCATAACTGTGCGTATACATTAAATAGACAAGACCAGTCATTCTGAAAGGTAGACTCAATTAAGTGACGATGCACCAGCAGCACCACAGATATTGAGATGAGCAAGACGCACGACTTCTTTCTCCCAGTCATACACAGTCTCTGAGCGAGATGCACGACTTCTCTCTCCCAGTCATACACAGTCTCTGAGCGAGATGCACGACTTCTCTCTCCCAGTCATACACAGTCTCTGAGCGAGATGCACGACTTCTCTCTCCCAGTCATACACAGTCTCTGAGCGAGATGCACAACTTCTCTCTCCCAGTCATACACAGTCTCTGAGCGAGATGCACGACTTCTCTCTCCCAGTCATACACAGTCTCTGAGCGAGATGCACGACTTCTCTCTCCCAGTCATACACAGTCTCTGAGCGAGATGCACGACTTCTCTCTCCCAGTCATACACAGTCTCTGAGCGAGATGCACGACTTCTCTCTCCCAGTCATACACAGTATCTGAGCGAGATGCATGACTTCTCTCTCCCAGTCATACACAGTCTCTGAGCGAGATGCACGACTTCTCTCTCCCAGTCATACACAGTATCTGAGCGAGATGCACGACTTCTCTCTCCCAGTCATACACAGTATCTGAGCGAGATGCACGACTTCTCTCTCCCAGTCATACACAGTATCTGAGCAAGATGCACGACTTCTCTTTCCCAGTCATACACAGTATCTGCACATGTCCATGAGTTCGCTTCACGTAGTTGCAACGTCATAGATACGGGACCAAAACAGCGGAGAAGTTGAGTACCTTTCATATAGCCCGGCTCCATCTCCAGTGGAACAGTACCTTTCATATAGCCTGGCTCCATCTCCAGTGGAACAGTACCTTTCATATAGCCTGGCTCCATCTCCAGTGGAACAGTACCTTTCATATTGCCTGGCTCCATCTCCAGTGGATCAGTACCTTTCATATAGCCTGGCTCCATCTCCAGTGGAACAGTACCTTTCATATAGCCTGGCTCCATCTCCAGTGGAACAGTACCTTTCATATAGCCTGGCTCCATCTCCAGTGGAACAGTACCTTTCATATGGCCTGGCTCCATCTCCAGTGGAACAGTACCTTTCATAGAGCCTGGCTCCATCTCCAGTGGAACAGTACCTTTCATAGAGCCTGGCTCCATCTCCAGTGGAACAGTACCTTTCATATAGCCTGGCTCCATCTCCAGTGGAACAGTACCTTTCATATAGCCTGGCTCCATCTCCAGTGGAACAGTACCTTTCATATGGCCTGGCTCCATCTCCAGTGGAACAGTACCTTTCATAGAGCCTGGCTCCATCTCCAGTGGAACAGTACCTTTCATATTGCCTGGCTCCATCTCCAGTGGAACAGTACCTTTCATATTGCCTGGCTCCATCTCCAGTGGAACAGTACCTTTCATATTGCCTGGCTCCATCTCCAGTGGAACAGTACCTTTCATATAGCCTGGCTCCATCTCCAGTGGAACAGTACCTTTCATATGGCCTGGCTCCATCTCCAGTGGAACAGTACCTTTCATAGAGCCTGGCTCCATCTCCAGTGGAACAGTACCTTTCATATTGCCTGGCTCCATCTCCAGTGCCTTCTGACAGTCGTTGAGGGCATTGTGCCAGTGCTGCAGGTTGATCTCTGACTGGGCTCTGTTGTTGTAACCTGCTACGGTTGGTACCACTGACAGACTCCTGGTGAGGAGGAGACATGGAGAGAAGAGAGATGGACCACATTTAGCAGTACTGAGACTGATTACTGGATAAGACCTTCTCACTGAGGGCTTTCCTTAATATAAACATTGAATAAGGAATTATGACATAGCCCCTTTAGCAAATGAATAGGATCTCTATGAATATAAATGTATCTCTATGGTTTAAAGCTGAACTCAAGACAAAAGGAATTAAACCCATTGAATATGCATTCACTAAAAGATACTAGCATCAGCTTAGCTTGACGGTAATGACGATCCCTAACTCCTCCAAGTGAGACAGCTGTTAGTGTTAAGTTAAAGGGTCTGACCTTGAATAATACACCACTGCTTCTTCATAGTCGTTGGCCTTGAAAGCCTCGTTGCCTTTAACCTTCTCACGGTTGGCAACGAGGACTTTCTCCTGCTCAGTCAGCGCTAGAAGAACATACACATTCTATCAAGACTACGGAGCAACAACAGTCAAATAAAGACATACTGCAAGTGAGCATGAATTCATGATATAACTGAACAACACAATTCATGTATTTACACTTGTGTAACCGTTACAACTAAATAACATCTCTGAGACACTAATGACACAGTCTAATGGGAACCAAATAGATATTTCACCTGTTGTATTCATTTTGCTCCTGATTTTCAGATATCTAGAGTTTATAATTGCGGGGGGATCCTTTGTTGTTACATTTCCATCAATTTTATCACACTCCCTGTCGACGTCATACCTGCAATACAGAGGGATAACGTTGATAATATTGTCTAAGTATGATTCCAGGACCCCATACACAAATTATAAGGCAGGAAAAAACTATACACTCATTGGTCCCATTCTATATAATCAGGAGGAAGAACCTTCTATAGACTCACTGGTCCCATTCTATATAATCAGGAGGAAGAACTTTCTATAGACTCACTGGTCCCATTCTATATAATCAGGAGGAAGAACCTTCTATAGACTCACTGGTCCCATTCTATATAATCAGGAGGAAGAACCTTCTATAGACTCACTGGTCCCATTCTATATAATCAGGAGGAAGAATCTTCTATAGACTCACTGGTCCCATTCTATATAATCAGGAGGAAGAACCTTCTATAGACTCACTGGTCCCATTCTATATAATCAGGAGGAAGAACCTTCTATAGACTCACTGGTCCCATTCTATATAATCAGGAGGAAAAATCTATAGACTCATTGGTCCCATTCTATATCATCAGGAGGAAGAACCTTCTATAGACTCACTGGTCCCATTCTATATAATCAGGAGGAAGAACCTTCTATAGACTCACTGGTCCCATTCTATATAATCAGGAGGAAGAACCTTCTATAGACTCACTGGTCCCATTCTATATAATCAGGAGGAAGAACCTTCTATAGACTCACTGGTCCCATTCTATATAATTACGAGGAAGAACCTTCTTCTGTGAAGTTTTCTTCTGTCCATTTGAAACGGCATTCTGCAACACAATTCAGAATGAAGTTCAACTCATTGTTCTACTATTGTCTGACAACACAAAATAATTGTATTTCCTCATAAACAGAGAGACTTTACCTGCTTGAGAGTAATAGAGCAACTTGAGCCACGTACTGGGGGAACATTATCATTTTCAAGATCATGAAATAAAGATTGTTGTTTCAGCTCAGTTTCACTCATTTTGGCATCTCTCTCCCACTTCTGTAACAGTGAAACAGTGTGGTGGATGTTAGGTAAGTCTGGTACATAAGGACGTGTGTATCCATGTCATTGTCTACAGCAGTACTACTGCTACACTACTATGGTATTACTACTAATACAAAGTCTCAATGACACGTCCAAGTGTTGTTACAAAGTCACTGATCTCTGTTAACCCAGAACTCAAATCTTGCATAATTTGGTCAGATGCTTGATGTTTTACGTAGTCTGTCCACGACAGATTACAAAAGTCACATTGGCACAGTGAGGCCCCACAACCTTGTGGTCACTTTTAGACAACGTTGTGTGGTGAGGACAGCACCTTGAGTTCGTCAGTGATCTGGCTCCATTCATCTCCAGAGAGGCAGGCAGCGGTGGCTGGGGGGTTGTCCTTTCTGAGGGCACGGCTTCTTGGGTCCAACCTCTCCAGACGACTCTCACAGAACTCTATCAGATGGGGATAGATACCCTCATCTCCAGATCTGTAGTGAAATGGCTGACTGTGAATTTCATGACATCTATCAACATAATACAGAGATGTTCACTTGGCTGGCATAATAGTCATCAGGAAGGAAAAGAGCATATTGATCCCCATTTCAGTTCTGAATTTTTGTTGCACTATTTGTGCAACTCTTTTGTCCATTTCTCACTTAGATTGAACCATTTACCTTAGCACCCTCAGAATCTTCCCCAGGTGTTTCACGTCAGTGCATTTCTCAATGTAGCCATAGTCCAGGTGATCCACTGGAACTGCTGCAGCAGCTCCTGCTGGCACCTCTTGAGTTAGAAGTGAGGAAACTATCTCTGCATTCATGGCTGACCTGTTGACAACAGAAATGCCCATACATTAATAAAGCTACATTTACAAAGTTGTGGCTAGCCTAGTACCTACAGCCTGGGTCGTGCGACAGTCTTTGACGACAATGCTAGTTAGCTAAAGTTAGCAGTTTGGTTTAATGTTACTAGCTAACGTTACTGTTAGTGAAGAGAATGGTTGAAAGCAATAGTGAGAAGTCAATTTCCTACTCACGAGACAATAACCGTGTCACGGAGGGAATGAGAAGTTGTAGGTATTTAGCGAAATAATTACTCGCTACGATGTAAAGTTAGCGAGCGACCTGTGTGTGTCTCTCATAAACAGAGAAACTCCAAGCGATTCGTTCCTATAGTAACCAGCGTCCCGCTTCAGTTGCCGCGAGGGGGTGCGGTTCTGCTTGTTGTGCAAAGCGCCAAGTATCTTTGATGCTGCAGGTGGCTACTTCATCCAGTAGATGGCGACGTCGCGTCAAAGATAGTACAGTACTGGTAGATGGCACTGTAACAGCAACAATTTAACACTGCGCGCACACACACGCCCTATTTTTTGCAGACATTGACTACTTTGTAAATTATCAATCACGTTTGATACTTTTTTTGCGGAGAGGGCTGCAGGCACTGGTATCCCTCCACTTGCACTTACTGACAAATGACTTGTTGTTGACAGTCCATCAACGTCTGGGCCAAAGTCTTGGATTGTCTTATTTGGAATAATAAACAAACAAACATGTATTACTAGTAATACATTCCAAGTTACTTGAACTATAAATGGGGGAAAGAGAACTCACCAGTACATAAGAGCCACCAGGTGGATTTTTCAGAGAATGGGCTCTTCTGAAGGAGAGGGTAGGGGGCGGGGTTGATCAACATGCTCTTGTTTAAACTACTTCCCCAATGTAAAGAGAGAGAGCACAGTTGAGGGTCTTCATTTTATCCAGACAGTGCCTTACGTGTGGTTAGTGTGCAGAGCACAACAGTCCGTTGTCCAGGGCATGAGGGCGACTGGCCATGCATAAACAGACAGGGCAGACAGACAACAGGAAATAATGGTCTCCAGTTACTCCTCATAGACAACCACCTTGCTGTTCTGTTCATGTTTTACCCAGCCAGTCGCTGTCTGAGTTGACAGAGCATCGACCATTCGCTTTTAGTGTCAATCTTCTTTCCATCTTTTATTTTCATCCATCTCTTCATCTCTCCTCTCTTCTTCACCATGGGGTGTTCTTCGTCCAGCACACAGACTGTCGATCAGGAGAAGAGACCGGGGACAAAACCCGAGGAGGCCAATGGAGACACATTTGGTGAGTACATTTTTGTCAGGATCAGTTGACAGTGACACTTCTTTAAAGTTTTGGCAAAATTAGTCAAAGTAAGTTTTTTTTTTTGTTGCGATTAGAATAAGTTCTCACACTGCAGAAGGTTGTGTTACCTGCATTGATTTTGTCTTTTTTTTTTTTTTTACCATGGTGTTACATTGGGATTATAGCAGAAAGCTTTATTATGATCAGTATCTGGTGTTACATTGTGATTATAGCAGAAAGCTTTATTATGATCACTATCTGGTGTTACATTATGATTATAGCAGAAAGCTTTATTATGATCACTATCTGGTGTTACATTTACTCAGTTATTGGTGATCAGTTTTATCTTTTGACTAACCACAGCCAATGATAATGCATTAGTAGTTTATCTTTCCATTAGTTAAAATATGTAAAAACCAGAACAAAACAATCAGCTCTTCCTATCAGCTTCTTTCTCCCCCTATGGAGTGGAAGACCACAGGTGCTCACATCCTCATGTCTATATTACAGTACATTATGTTCCCTGGACATTAACATGTTGCCAGTTAGAGAGCCCATGCAGCTTTGATCAAACTGCTGTTGAAAACATTGCATTGTTGGCAGCACATCTGCACCCTGAGGCTATAGGGTTCTGACCCAACCTGTTAGTTAGCTGTGATTATGCTGTGGCATGACCTGTACTGTGCCATATCCCTTAGGCTATAGGGTTCTGACCCAACCTGTTAGTTAGCTGTGATTATGCTGTGGCATGACCTGTACTGTGCCATATCCCTGAGGCTATAGGGTTCTGACCCAACCTGTTAGTTAGCTGTGATTATGCTGTGGCATGACCTGTACTGTGCCATATCCCTGAGGCTATAGGGTTCTGACCCAACCTGTTAGTTAGCTGTGATTATGCTGTGGCATGACCTGTACTGTGCCATATCCCTGAGGCTATAGGGTTCTGACCCAACCTGTTAGTTAGCTGTGATTATGCTGTGGCATGACCTGTACTGTGCCATATCCCTGAGGCTATAGGGTTCTGACCCAACCTGTTAGTTAGCTGTGATTATGCTGTGGCATGACCTGTACTGTGCCATATCCCTGAGGCTATAGGGTTCTGACCCAACCTGTTAGTTAGCTGTGATTCTGCTTTGGCATGGCCTGTACTGTGTCATATCCCTGAGGCTATAGGGTTCTGACCCAACCTGTTAGTTAGCTGTGATTCTGCTTTGGCATGACCTGTACTGTGCCATATCCCTGAGGCTATAGGGTTCTGACCCAACCTGTTAGTTAGCTGTGATTATGCTGTGGCATGGCCTGTACTGTGTCATATCCCTGAGGCTATAGGGTTCTGACCCAACCTGTTAGTTAGCTGTGATTATGCTGTGGCATGACCTGTACTGTGCCATATCCCTGAGGCTATAGGGTTCTGACCCAACCTGTTAGTTAGCTGTGATTATGCTGTGGCATGACCTGTACTGTGCCATATCCCTGAGGCTATAGGGTTCTGACCCAACCTGTTAGTTAGCTGTGATTCTGCTTTGGCATGGCCTGTACTGTGTCATATCCCTGAGGCTATAGGGTTCTGACCCAACCTGTTAATTAGCTGTGATTATGCTGTGGCATGGCCTGTACTGTGCCATATCCCTGTGGCTATAGGGTTCTGACCCAACCTGTTAGTTAGCCTGTACTGTGTAAATACTTAAATCAGTTATCGAACAAATTGCCCTCTATGGTTGTGAAGTCTGGGGTCCACTCACCAACCAATAATTCACAAAATGGGACAAACACCCAATTGAGACTCTGCATGCAGAATTCTGCAAAAATATACTTTGTGTACAACGCCAAACCCCAAACAAATCATGCAGAGCAGAATTAGGACTATACCCGCTACTGATCAAAATCTAGAAAAGAGCCGTTAAATTCTACAACCACCTAAAAGGAAGCGATGCCCACACATTCCCCCACAAAGCCATCACCTACAGAGAGATGAACCTAGAGAAGAGTCCCCTAAGCAAGCTGGTTCTGGGGCTCTGTTCACAAACACATACAGAGCCCACAGAGCCCCAGGACAGAAACACATTTAGACCCAACCAAATTATAAGAAAACAAAAATATAATTACTTGACACATTGGAAAGAATCAACCAATAAACAGAGCAAATTGGAATGCTACCTGGCAGAATACCTGACCACTGTGACTGACCCAAAATTAAGGAAATCCTTGACTGTACAGACTCAGTGACCATAGCCTTGCTATTGAGAAAGGCCGCCGTAGGCAGACCTGGCTATCGAGAAAAGACAGGCTATGTGCACACTGCCCACAAAATGAAGTGGAAACTGAGCTGCACTTCCTAACCTCCTGCCAAATGTATGACCATATTAGAGACACATATTTCCCACAGATTACACACACCCACAAATAATTGTTAAACACAACAAACATTTATAAACTCCCATATCTATTGGGTGAAATACCACAGTGTGCAGTCACAGCAGCAAGATTTATGACCTGTTGCCATGAGAAAAGGGCAACCAGTGAAGAACAAACCCCATTATAAATACAACCCATATTTATCTGTTTATGTATCTTCCCCCACTATTCATACTACAACTATTTGCACATTGATAAAACATATAGCTGATAATATAACACTTGAAACGTCTTTATCTTTTTAAAACCTTTTTTAGTGCAATATTTGCCTTCTCACTTCTGTTGATTGTTTATTTCACTTGCTTTTGTAATGTCAACAAGTTTCCTATGCCAATAAAGCCCCTTTGAAATGAATTGAGTGGTGACGGCTTCTTAGAAAGCCAGCCATACCACCCCCAACTCCCCCCAGAGCCATACTACATACCACCCCTAACTCCCCCCAGAGCCATACTACATACCACCCCTAACTCCCCCAGAGCCATACTACATACCACCCCTAACTCCCCCAGAGCCATACTACATACCACCCCTAACTCCCCCAGAGCCATACCACCCCTAACTCCCTCCAGAACCATACTACATACCACCCCTAACTCCCCCAGAGCCATACTACATTACATTTACATTACATTTTAGTCATTTAGCAGACGCTCTTATCCAGAGCGACTTACAGGAGCAATTAGGGTTAAGTGCCTTGCTCAAGGGCACATTTACGTCATTTAGCAGACGCTCTTATCCAGAGCGACTACAAATTGGTGCATTCACCCTATAGCCAGTGGGATAACCACTTTACAATTATACTTTTTTTTTTTTTTTTTTGGGGGGGGTAGAAGGATTACTTTATCCTATCCCAGGTGTTCCTTAAAGAGGTGGGGTTTCAAATGTCTCCGGAAGGTGGTGAGTGACTCCGCTGTCCTGGCGTCGTGAGGGAGCTTGTTCCACCATTGGGGTGCCAGAGCAGCGAACAGCTTTGACTGGGCTGAGCGGGAACTATGCTTCCGCAGAGGAAGGGGAGCCAGCAGGCCAGAGGTGGATGAACGCAATGCCCTCGCCTGGGTGTAGGGACTGATCAGAGCCTGAAGGTACGGAGGAGCCGTTCCCCTCACTGCTCCATAGGCAAGCACCATGGTCTTGTAACGGATGCGAGCTTCAACTGGAAGCCAGTGGAGTGTGCGGAGGAGGGGGGTGACGTGAGAGAACTTGGGAAGGTTGAACACCAGACGGGCTGCGGCATTCTGGATGAGTTGTAGGGGTTTAATGGCACAGGCAGGGAGCCCAGCCAACAGCGAGTTGCAGTAATCCAGACAATAAAGCCCCTTTGAAATGAATTGAGTGGTGACGGCTTCTTAGAAAGCCAGCCATACCACCCCCAACTCCCCCCAGAGCCATACTACATACCACCCCTAACTCCCCCCAGAGCCATACTACATACCACCCCTAACTCCCCCAGAGCCATACTACAGACCACCCCTAACTCCCCCAGAGCCATACTACATACCACCCCTAACTCCCCCCAGAGCCATACCACCCCTAACTCCCTCCAGAACCATACAACATACCACCCCTATACTACATACCACCCCTAACTCCCCCAGAGCCATACTACATACCACCCCTAACTCCCCCAGAGCCATACTACATACCACCCCTATACTACATACCACCCCTAACTCCCCCAGAGCCATACTACATACCACCCCTAACTCCCCCAGAGCCATACTACAGACCACCCCTAACTCCCCCAGAGCCATACTACATACCACCCCTAACTCCCCCCAGAGCCATACCACCCCTAACTCCCTCCAGAACCATACTACATACCACCCCTATACTACATACCACCCCTAACTCCCCCAGAGCCATACTACATACCACCCCTATACTACAGACCACCCCTAACTCCCCCAGAGCCATACTACATACCACCCCTATACTACATACCACCCCTAACTCCCCCAGAGCCATACTACATACCACCCCTAACTCCCCCAGAGCCATACTACATACCACCCCTAACTTCCCCCAGAGCCATACTACATACCACCCCTAACTCCCCCAGAGCCATACTACATACCACCCCTAACTCCCCCAGAGCCATACTACATTCCACCCCTAACTCCCCCAGAGCCGTACTACATACCACCCCTAACTCCCCCCAGAGCCATACTACATACCACCCCTAACTCCCCCCAGAGCCATACTACATACCACCCCTAACTCCCCCCAGAGCCATATTACATACCACCCCTAACTAAATTGTACGCTTCCCCAAACCTGAAACTCTTATGAAGGATTTATATATATTTTTTCTCCCGACCAGAAACAGTTTGATTTATAGCTTTTCTTTTTGCTTTAGCTTTTTGTCACAACCTGGAAACCCTGCTACCCACAGAGAGGCCTGGCTGACACAGGGGCCATATTGTCCATTCATGGGGCCTGCCTGGCTCTGGTCCTGCCACATGGCTTCCACACTCCAGGGACAGGCACAGCTGAGGGCATTATGTCATCATTTAACATACACTCACACTGTGTACTCACTGCCCTGTTGTTGCAGCCTGACCATCAGTATGTCTTTATACATGTTGTTGTAGCCTGACCATCAGTATATCTTTATACATGTTACAGCCTGACCATCAGTATGTCTTTATACATGTTACAGCCTGACCATCAGTATGTCTTTATACATGTTACAGCCTGACCATCAGTATGTCTTTATACATGTTACAGCCTGACCATCAGTATGTCTTTATACATGTTGTTGTAGCCTGACCATCAGTATGTCTTTATACATGTTACAGCCTGACCATCAGTATGTCTTTATACATGTTACAGCCTGACCATCAGTATATCTTTATACATGTTGTTGTAGCCTGACCATCAGTATGTCTTTATACATGTTACAGCCTGACCATCAGTATGTCTTTATACATGTTACAGCCTGACCATCAGTATGTCTTTATACATGTTACAGCCTGACCATCAGTATGTCTTTATACATGTTACAGCCTGACCATCAGTATATCTTTATACATGTTGCAGCCTGACCATCAGTATGTCTTTATACATGTTACAGCCTGACCATCAGTATATCTTTATACATGTTGCAGCCTGACCATCAGTATGTCTTTATACATGTTACAGCCTGACCATCAGTATGTCTTTATACATGTTACAGCCTGACCATCAGTATACAGTGGGGGAAAAAAGTATTTAGTCAGCCACCAATTGTGCAAGTTCTCCCACTTAAAAAGATGAGAGAGGCCTGTAATTTTCATCATAGGTACACGTCAACTATGACAGACAAATTGAGAAGAAAAAAAATCCAGAAAATCACATTGTAGGATTTTTAATGAATTTATTTGCAAATTATGGTGGAAAATAAGTATTTGGTCACCTACAAACAAGCAAGATTTCTGGCTCTCACAGACCTGTAACTTCTTCTTTAAGAGGCTCCTCTTTCCTCCACTCGTTATCAGTATAAAAGACACCTGTCCACAACCTCAAACAGTCACACTCCAAACTCCACTATGGCCAAGACCAAAGAGCTGTCAAAGGACACCAGAAACAAAATTGTAGACCTGCACCAGGCTGGGAAGACTGAATCTGCAATAGGTAAGCAGCTTGGTTTGAAGAAATCAACTGTGGGAGCAATTATTAGGAAATGGAAGACATACAAGACCACTGATAATCTCCCTCGATCTGGGGCTCCACGCAAGATCTCACCCCGTGGGGTCAAAATGATCACAAAAACGGTGAGCAAAAATCCCAGAACCACACGGGGGGACCTAGTGAATGACCTGCAGAGAGCTGGGACCAAAGTAACAAAGCCTACCATCAGTAACACACTACGCCGCCAGGGACTCAAATCCTGCAGTGCCAGACGTGTCCCCCTGCTTAAGCCAGTACATGTCCAGGCCCGTCTGAAGTTTGCTAGAGTGCATTTGGATGATCCAGAAGAGGATTGGGAGAATGTCATATGGTCAGATGAAACCAAAATATAAATTTTTGGTAAAAACTCAACTCGTCGTGTTTGGAGGACAAAGAATGCTGAGTTGCATCCAAAGAACACCATACCTACTGTGAAGCATGGGGGTGGAAACATCATGCTTTGGGGCTGTTTTTCTGCAAAGGGACCAGGACGACTGATCCGTGTAAAGGAAAGAATGAATGGGGCCATGTATCGTGAGATTTTTAGTGAAAACCTCCTTCCATCAGCAAGGGCATTGAAGATGAAACGTGGCTGGGTCTTTCAGCATGACAATGATCCCAAACACACCGCCCGGGCAACGAAGGAGTGGCTTCGTAAGAAGCATTTCAAGCTCCTGGAGTGGCCTAGCCAGTCTCCAGATCTCAACCCCATAGAAAATCTTTGGAGGGAGTTGAAAGTCCGTGTTGCCCAGCGACAGCCCCAAAACATCACTGCTCTAGAGGAGATCTGCATGAGGAATGGGCCAAAATACCAGCAACAGTGTGTGAAAACCTTGTGAAGACTTACAGAAAACGTTTGACCTGTGTCATTGCCAACAAAGGGTATATAACAAAGTATTGAGAAACTTTTGTTATTGACCAAATACTTATTTTCCACCATAATTTGCAAATAAATTCATTAAAAATCCTACAATGTGATTTTCTGGATTTTTTTCCCTCATTTTTTCTGTCATAGTTGACGTGTACCTATGATGAAAATTACAGGCCTCTCTCATCTTTTTAAGTGGGAGAACTTGCGCAATTGGTGGCTGACTAAATACTTTTTTCCCCCACTGTATCTTTATACATGTTACAGCCTGACCATCAGTATGTCTTTATACATGTTACAGCCTGACCATCAGTATGTCTTTATACATGTTACAGCCTGACCATCAGTATATCTTTATACATGTTGCAGCCTGACCATCAGTATGTCTTTGTACATGTTGTTGTAGCCTGACCATCAGTATGTCTTTATACATGTTACAGCCTGACCATCAGTATGTCTTTATACATGTTACAGCCTGACCATCAGTATGTCTTTATACATGTTGTTGTAGCCTGACCATCAGTATGTCTTTATACATGTTACAGCCTGACCATCAGTATGTCTTTATACATGTTGCAGCCTGACCATCAGTATGTCTTTATACATGTTACAGCCTGACCATCAGTATATCTTTATACATGTTACAGCCTGACCATCAGTATGTCTTTATACATGTTGTTGTAGCCTGACCATCAGTAGTCTTTAACATGTTGTAGCTGACCATCAGTATATCTTTATACATGTTTAAGCCTGACCATCAGTATTCTTTATACATGTACAGCCTGACCATCAGTATGTCTTTTATACATGTTACAGCCTGACCATCAGTATGTCTTTATACATGTTACAGCCTGACCATCAGTATGTCTTTATACATGTTACAGCTGACCATCAGTATGTCTTATACATGTTACAGCCTGACCATCAGTATGTCTTTATACATGTGTTGACAGCCTGACCATCAGTATGTCTTTATACATGTTACAGCCTGACCATCAGTATATCTTTATACATGTTGCAGCCTGACCATCAGTATATCTTTATACATGTTAAGCCTGACCATCAGTATGTCTTTATACATGTTGTTGTAGCCTGACCATCAGTATGTATCATGTTCACTGACATCTATGTCTTATACATGTACAGCCTGACCATCAGTATGTCTTTATACATGTTACAGCCTGACCATCAGTATGTCTTTATACATGTTACAGCCTGACCATCAGTATGTCTTTATACATGTTACAGCCTGACCATCAGTATGTCTTTATACATGTTACAGCCTGACCATCAGTATGTCTTTATACATGTTTAAGCCTGACCATCAGTATATCTTTATACATGTTGTAGCCTGACCATCAGTATGTCTTTATACATGTTACAGCTGACCATCAGTATGTCTTTATACATGTTACAGCCTGACCATCAGTATGTCTTTATTACATGTACAGCCTGACCATCAGTATGTCTTTATACATGTTGCAGCCTGACCATCAGTATGTCTTTATACATGTTACAGCCTGACCATCAGTATATCTTTATACATGTTTGCAGCCTGACCATCAGTATGATCTTTATACATGTTTTGCAGCCTGACCATCAGTATGTCTTTATACATGTTACACGCCTGACCATCAGTATGTCTTTATACATGTTACAGCCTGACCATCAGTATGTCTTATACATGTTACAGCCTGACCATCAGTATGTCTTTAACATGTTACAGCCTGACCATCAGTATGTCTTTATAACATGTTACAGCCTGACCATCAGTATGTCTTTATACATGTGTTGGTAGCCTGACATCATATGTTTTATACATGGTTTAGCCTGACCATCAGTATATCTTTATACATGTTACAGCCTGACCATCAGTATATCTTTATACATGTTACAGCCTGACCATCAGTATGTCTTTATACATGTTACAGCCTGACCATCAGTATGTCTTTATACATGTTACAGCCTGACCATCAGTATGTCTTTATACATGTTACAGCCTGACCATCAGTATGTCTTTATACATGTTACAGCCTGACCATCAGTATGTCTTTATACATGTTGACAGCCTGACCATCAGTATTCTTTATACATGTTCACAGCCTGACCATCAGTATGTCTTTATACATGTTTCAAGCCTGACCATCAGTATGTCTTTATACATGTTACAGCCTGACCATCAGTATGTCTTTATACATGTTACAGCCTGACCATCAGTATGTCTTTATACATGTTACAGCCTGACCATCAGTATGTCTTTATACATGTTACAGCCTGACCATCAGTATGTCTTTATACATGTTACAGCCTGACCATCAGTATGTCTTTATACATGTTACAGCCTGACCATCAGTATTCTTTATACATGTTACAGCCTGACCATCAGTATGTCTTTATACATGTTACAGCCTGACCATCAGTATGTCTTTATACATGTTAGCCTGACCATCAGTATGTCTTTATACATGTTACAGCCTGACCATCAGTCTAAATGTTTACTGACCATCGATGTTTTACAGTAGCCTGACCATCAGTATGTCTTTATACATGTTTCAGCCTGACCATCAGTATGTCTTTATACATGTTACAGCCTGACCATCAGTATTCTTTATACATGTTCAGCCTGACCTCAGTATGCTTTTAATGTTACAGCCTGACCATCAGTATGTCTTTATACATGTTACAGGACCATCAGTAGCTTATACATGTTACAGCCTGACCATCAGTATGTCTTTATACATGTTACAGCCTGACCATCAGTATGTCTTTATACATGTTACAGCCTGACCATCAGTATGTCTTTATACATGTTACAGCCTGACCATCAGTATGTCTTTATACATGTTACAGCCTGACCATCAGTATATCTTTATACATGTTACAGCCTGACCATCAGTATGTCTTTATACATGTTACAGCCTGACCATCAGTATATCTTTATACATGTTACAGCCTGACCATCAGTATGTCTTTATACATGTTACAGCCTGACCATCAGTATGTCTTTATACATGTTAAGCCTGACCATCAGTATGTCTTTATACATGTTACAGCCTGACCATCAGTATGTCTTTATACATGTTGTTGCAGCCTGACCATCAGTATGTCTTTATACATGTTACAGCCTGACCATCAGTATGTCTTTATACATGTTACAGCCTGACCATCAGTATGTCTTTATACATGTTACAGCCTGACCATCAGTATGTCTTTATACATGTTACAGCCTGACCATCAGTATGTCTTTATACATGTTACAGCCTGACCATCAGTATGTCTTTATACATGTTACAGCCTGACCATCAGTATGTCTTTATACATGTTTACAGCCTGACCATCAGTATGTCTTTATACATGTTACAGCCTGACCATCAGTTTCTTTATACATGTTACAGCCTGACCATCAGTATGTCTTTATACATGTTAGCACATTCAATGTCAGCCTGACCATCAGTATGTCTTTATACATGTTGCAGCCTGACCATCAGTATTCTTTATACATGTTACAGCCTGACCATCAGTATGTCTTTATACATGTTACAGCCTGACCATCAGTATGTCTTTATACATGTTGCAGCCTGACCATCAGTATGTCTTTATACATGTTGCTGACACAGAGTCTAACATGTTCAGCCTGACCATCAGTATGTCTTTATACATGTGACAGCCTGGACCATCAGTATGTCTTTATACTGTTACAGCCTGACCAATCGTAGTATCTGTTTACCATAGTTACAGTGTCTGGCACCATCATGTATACTAATAAGCTCTGTATACAGTTGTGCACTGAGATCAGTATGTCTTGCCATACAGTGTTGGCACTGAGTGCACGTATGTAATAATACATTTAGATCCTGGCCATCGTAGTGTCACTGTATGTTTACCAGCTCTGGCAAGTGTCATGTCAGTTTGTACAGGTGTTGTTGCCCTACAGGTCTGGTCCAGTAGTTGTCTGTAGTGACTAGCATTGCAGCTCTGGAAAGTAGTGCTTGTAGTGACCTAGATGTCTTTTCAGTTGGCCAACGAGTGCACTGTAGTGACTGATTACCAGCTCTGCCACAATGTCTGTAGTACACTGTAGTGACTAGCATCTCTAGTCTGTCCAACAGTGCCTGTTCAGTGACTATGTTACCAGCTACTGCACGTGTGTCACTGTTGACTAGTTACCAGCTCAGGTTGTGAGTGCCATTCTGCAGTGTTGCTGTCTGTTTCAGGTGTCTGTTGAGCCATCTCTAGCAGTGTGTACTGTCTTTTCAGCTGTTGTTGCAAGTGATCTCTAGCAGTGGTTGTCGTCTTTAGCGGTGTGTTGTAGTAGCCATCACCCTTTCTTGCTGTGTCTCCTAGATCTCGTTCAGGCCGCTGTTAGTGTACGTGCACATCTTACATGTGACCTGTTTTCCCAACGTGTTCCTGTAGTCCAGCCATCCCTGAGACTGTCATGCCCCGTTCTCAGTCTTATTACATGACTCTACCTGTCTGTGCAAAGGTCATGATTGCACAAATGATCCATCCAGCATAACGCCTATCCCACATGTCCTCTGTCCCCATCCCAAGCTCCTCATGCACAGGCCCAAGCTCTGACTCACCCTGTCTCATGACATATTCACCCATGCTACATGCCTAACGATAGGCACTACTCTAGTACTGATCCCCATCTCGCTGTGCACCATACTCTCACTACCACCACCACATACTCTCATGTCCCATCCCACTGCCTCATAAGACGCCTACACACATAACGGTTCATCACTGGCTCATCAATCACTATCACATAACGTCCCATCACAGCACTAACTCTCATCCCATACTCCTCCCCCATAACCAACACACCATATCCCAGCCATACACTCCTATAACACATTCTACAGCCCTAACTACACAATAATCCATCACCATACCTCACTCACACCCATAACCCAAAACTCCTCAGCCACATCACCCATAACTCCTCATCACAGCACCCCATAACTCCTCATCACCCCATAACTCCATTACATCACCCCATAACTCCTCAGCACATCACCCCATAACTCCTCAGCACATCACCCCATAACTCCTCATCACATCACCCCATAACTCCTCATCACCCCATAACTCCTCATCACCCCATAACTGCTCATCACATAACCCATAACTCCTCATCACATCACCCCATAACTCCTCATCACCCCATAACTCCTCATCACTTCACCATAACTCCTCATCACTTCACCATAACTCCTCATCACTTCACCATAACTCCTCATTACATCACCCCATAACTCCTCAGCACATCACCCCATAACTCCTCATCACATCACCCCATAACTCCTCATCACATCACCCCATAACTCCTCATCACATCACCCCATAACTCCTCATCACATCACCCCATAACTCCTCATCACATCACCTCGTAACTCCTCATCACAGCACCCCATAACTTACTGTTGAGAGACTTTGTAGACCTACAAATCTCTCTCTCTGTTTGCTTGTCTTCCATTGGCCTGGTTAGTTCCCATTGGCCTGGTTAGTTCCCATTGGCCTGGTTAGTTCCCATTGGCCTGGTTAGTTCCCATTGGCCTGGTTAGTTCCTATTGGCCTGGTTAGTTCCTATTTTGTGCTAACCCATCACATTCCTTTCCAGTCATTGCTCCCTGGTCTTTAGGGGCTACGACAGTCATACCAAACCGGGAAGCGGGAGCGTCTAATTTGATCATTTGGTTTATGTCATGCATGAAACAATGCTCTGTTTACATCAGAGGAGTTAACAGTGACATGGATTAAATAATAGGAATGGTGTGATCAGTCTAAGAAACAGATTTCCTGAACTGTTTTGCAGACAGACTGGTTCCAACTCTATGGTAAATCGTTGTATTTTGAAACATCCTAGAAGTGGGCTATTCAACACAAACAGATCTGGGACCAGGCTAACAGACTATCTGTTGTGTGTTTCCCAGGTGTCTAGCAGCCTGCCCCTGGATGGATATGTCCCCATCTAGTCTGTATCATTCATATACACTTCCCCATCCAGTTTCATACCGAGGGGCGGAAGGTGAACCTAGTCCTCAGGGCTCAGAGAAAACCAAAGGTTGCTTTCAATATATCACATTTTTCAGCCCCGGAAATGGAGGATGAGCTTTTCATCTGTAACGTTCTGCATGTCCTAGAAACCCTCCAGTCTGATTTTGTTTTCTCTCACTGCTGAGTCAAACCAACTGAGACTCTTACCAAGGGCCACTTCTGTTCAGTCATATTTTCAACAGCAGTTAAATACTTCAGGATGACTCCAACAACCAAAGTATTTGAATACAAAGTGAAAACGGCTCCACTGTTCACAGCACATGGGTTGATTAACATCACAGGTACCTGAAGAGTGAGTGTCACCTTTGACAGCAAATGGTACATTTGACATTTCTGAACTCTGGCATCTGCTGCAGCGGCACACATAGTGAACCGTTCATCTGCAAACCTCAATTATATTGATGGAGTGTGATACATTCATTAAACGATCAATGATGTTATATGTTCTGTAGATTGATTTGTTTCAATGCAGCAATCTGTATTTGAATCCATTACATCTACAGCACGTTTTCCATGTGGAAACCTGTAGTTATTTGACTAATATAAAGGAGCTTTTGTGACTGACAGTACTGTTGTGGTTCAGTCTCAGCATGTAATAGATTTAGATGGAATGTTCCACTAGATCAGCATCATGTGCAGTTGTATTACCCTGTATGGAATACTATGGGCATTATTACTTCAGGTCCTTGGTGAATACTATGGGCATTATTACTTCAGGTCCTTGGTGAATACTATGGGCATTATTACTTTAGGTCCTTGGTGAATACTATGGGCATTATTACTTCAGGTCCTTGGTGAATACTATGGGCATTATTACTTCAGGTCCTTTGTGAATACTATGGGCATTATTACTTCAGGTCCTTGGTGAATACTATGGGCATTATTACTTCAGGTCCTTGGTGAATACTATGGGCATTATTACTTCAGGTCCTTGGTGAATAGCTTACACCCCCCCCATGTTAAAATTTTGATTGATGCCCATATACTGTGCTATAGATTGTTTCAGAAAAATACGAACCACGTTTCAGATAATTACGAACCACGTTTCAGATAAATACGAACCACATTTCAGATCATTACAAACCACGTTTCAGATAAATACGAACCACGTTTCAGATAAATACTAACCATGTTAACCTTGTGTCTCCTTAATGAGCTTTAACTTGTTGTCTCTGGCAGTTGCATGATATTTTCTTTAGTTGGCCGTGGCAGTAGATCATGGATTGGGTTAGCAGGAGTTGCTATGGAATGTTTTAGGTGTTACTATGGCAGAGTGCTGCATGTGTCTGAAGATGGTTAACCAGATTGGTTCATGACAACACAGACACACCAGCGTCAATGCTGATCAGTCACGAGGGCTTGAATTTCAGGTATTCAACCTATCAGATCCCTCATTAGTTCAACTTAGTTAACAATGTTTGCAATTCAGTAAAGTGGGAAAAGTGCTGTGCAAATATCTTTTATCAGGAATGTTACAAGTGGATCTGGTTCCAGATGTCAGGTTAAACCTATAAATACATTTCTCTCATTAACCTTATGTCTTTCTGTGTTTATTCCAGTTGTAAGGAATGGTCACATCTCGGAGGACACAGAGACCATCGCTGACCAGATGCAGCTTCCTGTCCAGAGTGCCCTGCCAGATGACTTCCTGTCAGGGGGCTGTGATGACTCTGAGGAACCCGTCATCATGGCCTCAGAGGCCCTGGAGACCATGGGGTCTGGATGGGAGGAGGACCAGCTCCTGGTGGTGCTGGCTGCAGCCGAGCCAGAGGTTCCCCCTGAAGCCCCTGCTGAGGCTGCAGCCGTGGAAGCAGAGGTCCCTTCAGAGGCTGTGGCCTTAGTAGAGGCTGTGGCCCCGGTGGAGGTGGTGACCCCTGTTGAGCCTGTCGTAGTTGAGGCTACTCCTGTGGCAGAGGCTCCTGCTAAGACAGTGGTGTCTGAGGAGGCCCCTGTTGTGGAAGCTGCTGCCCCAGTCGAGATAGCTTCCCCCATTGAGGTTGTTGCCCCAGTCGAGGTAGCTGCCCCCATTGAGGTTGTTGCCCCAGTCGAGGTAGCTGCCCCCATTGAGGTTGTTGCCCCAGACGAGGTAGCTGCCACCATTGAGGTTGTTGCCCCAGTCGAGGTAGCTGCCCCCATTGAGGTTGTTGCCCCAGTCGAGGTAGCTGCCCCCATTGAGGTTGTTGCCCCAGTCGAGGTAGCTGCCCCCATTGAGGTTGTTGCCCCAGTCGAGGTAGCTGCCCCCATTGAGGTTGTTGCCCCAGTCGAGTAGCTGCCCCTATGGTGCTGAACGTCCAGCCACTCCCGTAGAGGGCACAGCTGCCCCCTTGAGTGTGCCCGTCGCGGTAGCTG
>LR778269.1:50610219-50647159 GCA_902810595.1 Coregonus sp. 'balchen'
AACACTTACAAAGAGTTGCAGTTAGTTTCAGAGTGGGTTGCAAGGAATAAGTTAGTCCTAAATATTTCTAAAACTAAAAGCATTTAATTTGGGACAAATCATTCACTAAACACTAAACCTCAACTAAATCTTGTAATAAATAATGTGGAAATTGAGCAAGTTGAGGTGACTAAACTGCTTGGAGTAACCCTGGATTGTAAACTGTCATGGTCAAAACATATTGATACAACAGTAGCTAAGATGGGGAGAAGTCTGTCCATAATAAAGCGCTGCTCTACCTTCTTAACAGCACTATCAACAAGGCAGGTCCTACAGGCCCTAGTTTTGTCACACCTGGACTACTGTTCAGTCATGTGGTCAGGTGCCACAAAAAATGACTTAGGAAAATTGCAATTGGCTCAGAACAGGGCAGCACGGCTGGCCCTTAAATGTACACGGAGAGCTAGTATAAATAATATGCATGTCAATCTCTCCTGGCTCAAGGTGGAGGAGAGATTGACTTCATCACTGCTTGTGTTTACGAGAGGTGTTGACATGCTGAATGCACCGAGCTGTCTGTTTGAACTACTGACACCCATTCATACCCCACAAGACATGCCACCAGAGGTCTCTTCACAGTCCCCAAGTCCAGAACAGACTATGGGTGGCGCACAGTACTACATAGAGCTCTATTCCACATCAAGTAAATGATGCAAGTAGTAAAATTAGATTTAATAAACAGATAAAAAAACACCTTATGGAACAGCGGGGACTGTGAAGCAACACAAACATAGGCGCAGACACATGCATACACACACATGATAACACACGCACTATACACACACGTAAACATCTGTGAATGTATTGTCATGTTTTTAAAATTGTATGAACTGCCTTAATTTTGCTGGACCCAAGGCAGCAGCTAATGGGGATCCATAATAAATAAATAAAAAAATTCTAGAAAAATCCTCAGCCCCTGGTGTTAGTCTCCACAACTCAGAGGTTAAATGCCTGCTCTTCGCAGATGACCTGTGCCTGCTGTCACCCACAGCACATGGCCTACAGCAGAGCCTGGACCTGCTAGAGCAGTACTGCCAGACCTGGGCCCTGGCAGTAAACCCCAAAAATACTCAAATAATGATTTTCCAGAGAAGATCCAGATCTCAGGGAATTAGACCAAAGTTCTCAATTGGTACAAAATATATAGAGTACTGCACACACTACAATTACTTAGGTTTAAAAATAAGCTCAACAGGACACCTTAATGATGCAGAGAGAGAGAGAGAGAGAGAAAGCACGCATGGCATTCTACGCCATTAAAAAACAAATTCAAATACCTATTAAAATGTGGCTAAAACTAATTGAATGTGTCATTGAACCAATTGCACTTCATGGTAGCGAGGTGTGGGGTCCACTTGCAAAACAAGATTTCACCAAATGGGACAAACACTCCATTGAAACCCTGCATGCACAGTTCTGTAAGATTCTCCTACATGTCCAGAGGAAAACTACAAACAATGCATGCAGGGCAGAATTAGACCAATATCCACTAATAATAAAAACTCAAAAAAGAGCAATTGAGTTTTGGAAAATTCTAAAATACAGTGACCCCCTCTCATATCATTACCAAGCCCTGCAATGCCAAGAGCTGAGCAAAGAAAATAGTCTCCTCATCCAGCTGGTCCTGGGGCTGAGTTCACAAACCTGTTCTAATCAAATCAGAATAAACCAAATTACAACAGTCAAAACAAAACTACATTGCTTATTGGGAAAGACCAGCACAAAGTAAAATGCAGTGCTGTCTGGCCCTAAATCGACAGTACACCGTGGCTAACTATTTGACCATGGTTACTGATCAAAACCTTAGAAAAACCTTGACAAAGTACAGGCTTAGTGAGCACAGCCTTGCCATTGAGAAGGGTAGACACAGGAAAACCTGGCTCCCTGTAGAGGAAAGGCTGTGCAACCACTGCACCACAGCAGAACCTGAGACATAGCTGCATTCCCTGACAAAATGTAAAAAATATAAAACAATTAGAGAGTGTCATTTCCCCAAATTTGAAACAGTTTTTCAAGGTTTCAAAGACCTCTCTGATGAGAATAGGCTTCCCGTCCTGTTGGGGGAGGACGCAGAGAGCTGTGGGTTGGCAGCGCACTACATTGCTGCCTGCCAGAAGATGAGGGACAGTGTCTGACAGACCAAACAACCTGCACATGTCCTCTATATTGTTATTGTTCAATGGTTATTTTGACCCTTGGTTATTGTAAATATCCAAAGTAAGATTTGGCAATATGTACATTGTTACATCATGCCAATAAAGCAAATTGAATTGAAAGAGAGAGATACACAGAGAGAGAGAGATACAGAGAGAGAGAGAGACAGAGAGAGAGACAGACAGAGAGAGAGAGAGAGACAGAGACAGATACACAAAGAGAGAGAGAGACAGAGAGATACACAGAGAGAGAGAGAGACAGAGAGAGAGAGAGAGAGAGACAGAGAGAGAGAGACAGAGCAATCTCCTAGTTAACCCCTCTGCTTCTCCTCCCAACCGGCCTCTTCTTGCCTGTGCAGAGACCGAGAGCATGTATTTCTACAGCCGATTTCACAACAGGAAGAGGCTACGTTGTGACTGCAGTGAGTAATCCATCTCAAACCAACACATTTGGAGCTGGTTCAACTGGAACGAAAGAGCTGAACCGACCAAGTGTCTCTTGTTTCTCCCATCGTCGGTTAACCGTTGTTTACTGTTCGTCCTCTAGTCTAGCGGGAAACGAGAGACGTTTCTGAGCTCACACGTTCCTGTGTCCTCCAGACAGCAACACACAGACAGCTAAACAGAGCAGAACCCCACCATAATAATAAATAATAATATGCCATTTAGCAGACGCTTTTATCCAAAGCGACTTACAGTCATGCGTGCATACATTTTTTGTGTATGGGTGGTCCCGGGGATCGAACCCACTACCTTAGCGTTACAAGCGCCGTGCTCTACCAGCTGAGCTACAGAGGACCACACCATGACACTTCATATTTATGTCATCATCATGGCCGTGCATTACACATAAAGACACAACAGCACCACATTCCACTGTGAGATGAGGGCTTTTAGCTCGGAGGATTAGACCCCAGCTCATCAGTCTACAACATAAACTACCTCAATATCATCTTAGCCTACTACACCTTACTCAGATAGATATACCTGTTGTATAGAGACTCCTACCACTGCTATAATAAGTTGGCAGGAGCAGAGAGAGTGAGAACTCCTACCACTGCTATAATAAGTTGGCAGGAGCAGAGAGAGTGAGAACTCCTACCACTGCTATAATAAGTTGGCAGGAGCAGAGAGAGTGAGAACTCCTACCACTGCTATAATAAGTTGGCAGGAGCAGAGAGAGTGAGAACTCCTACCACTGCTATAATAAGTTGGCAGGAGCAGAGAGAGTGGGAACTCCTACCACTGCTATAATAAGTTGGCAGGAGCAGAGAGAGTGGGAACTCCTACCACTGCTATAATAAGTTGGCAGGAGCAGAGAGAGTGAGAACTCCTACCACTGCTATAATAAGTTGGCAGGAGCAGAGAGAGTGAGAACTCCTACCACTGCTATAATAAGTTGGCAGGAGCAGAGAGAGTGGGAACTCCTACCACTGCTATAATAAGTTGGCAGGAGCAGAGAGAGTGAGAACTCCTACCACTGCTATAATAAGTTGGCAGGAGCAGAGAGAGTGGGAAATCCTACCACTGCTATAATAAGTTGGCAGGAGCAGAGAGAGTGAGAACTCCTACCACTGCTATAATAAGTTGGCAGGAGCAGAGAGCGAGAGAGAACTCCTACCACTGCTATAATAAGTTGGCAGGAGCAGAGAGAGTGGGAACTCCTACCACTGCTATAATAAGTTGGAAGGAGCAGAGAGAGAGAGAGAACTCCTACCACTGCTATAATAAGTTGGCAGGAGCAGAGAGAGTGGGAACTCCTACCACTGCTATAATAAGTTGGCAGGAGCAGAGAGAGTGAGAACTCCTACCACTGCTATAATAAGTTGGCAGGAGCAGAGAGAGTGAGAACTCCTACCACTGCTATAATAAGTTGGCAGGAGCAGAGAGAGTGAGAACTCCTACCACTGCTATAATAAGTTGGCAGGAGCAGAGAGAGTGGGAACTCCTACCACTGCTATAATAAGTTGGCAGGAGCAGAGAGAGTGAGAACTCCTACCACTGCTATAATAAGTTGGCAGGAGCAGAGAGAGTGAGAACTCCTACCACTGCTATAATAAGTTGGCAGGAGCAGAGAGAGTGAGAACTCCTACCACTGCTATAATAAGTTGGCAGGAGCAGAGAGAGTGTGAACTCCTACCACTGCTATAATAAGTTGGCAGGAGCAGAGAGAGTGAGAACTCCTACCACTGCTATAATAAGTTGGCAGGAGCAGAGAGTGTGTGAACTCCTACCACTGCTATAATAAGTTGGCAGGAGCAGAGAGAGTGAGAACTCCTACCACTGCTATAATAAGTTGGCAGGAGCAGAGAGAGTGAGAACTCCTACCACTGCTATAATAAGTTGGCAGGAGCAGAGAGAGTGAGAACTCCTACCACTGCTATAATAAGTTGGCAGGAGCAGAGAGAGTGTGAACTCCTACCACTGCTATAATAAGTTGGCAGGAGCAGAGAGAGTGAGAACTCCTACCACTGCTATAATAAGTTGGCAGGAGCGGAGAGAGTGAGAACTCCTACCACTGCTATAATAAGTTGGCAGGAGCAGAGAGTGTGTGAACTCCTACCACTGCTATAATAAGTTGGCAGGAGCAGAGAGAGTGAGAACTCCTACCACTGCTATAATAAGTTGGCAGGAGCAGAGAGAGTGGGAACTCCTACCACTGCTATAATAAGTTGGCAGGAGCAGAGAGAGTGTGGGAGGAAAAGATAAAGCGAGGGAATGGGAGGAGCCAGTGAGCGAGGGAGAAGAAAACATGGAGTGTGTCTGTAGATATGTAACCCCCTCTTTATCTCTGGTCCCCACAGGCTGTTGGATCATCTCTCTCTCATGTGAGGAGGAGCTTCCCACACCCCCATAAAACCCCAATCCCCATCCCCTCCTCTGAGGCAGCTGCTTTCCCCCACTACTCCCCCTTCTAACCCCAGCCTCCAGCCACTGCCACATTACACACTAACATTAGAAAGCTTTAGGAGCCGCGTGGAGCTTGCAATTACTCCAGAAGCATTTATCCTACAGCCCTACAGAAGCATTTCACCTACAGCCCTCCAGAAGCATTTATCCTACAGCCCTCCAGAAGCATTACTCCTATAGCCCTCCAGAAGCATTACTCCTATAGCCTTCCAGAAGCATTACTCCTACAGCCCTCCAGAAGCATTACTCCTACAGCCCTCCAGAAGCATTACTCCTATAGCCCTCCAGAAGCATTACTCCTACAACCCTCCAGAAGCATTACTCCTACAGCCCTCCAGAAGCATTACTCCTACAGCCCTCCAGAAGCATTACTCCTATAGCCCTCCAGAAGCATTACTCCTACAACCCTCCAGAAGCATTACTCCTATAGCCCTCCAGAAGCATTACTCCTACAACCCTCCAGAAGCATTAATCCTACAGCCCTCCAGAAGCATTACTCCTATAGCCCTCCAGAAGCATTACTCCTACAACCCTCCAGAAGCATTACTCCTACAGCCCTCCAGAAGCATTAATCCTACAGCCCTCCAGAAGCATTACTCCCACAGCCCTCCAGAAGCATTACTCCTACAGCCCTCCAGAAGCATTACTCCTACAGCCCTTCAGAAGCATTACTCCCACAGCCCTCCAGAAGCATTACTCCTACAGCCCTCCAGAAGCATTACTCCTACAGCCCTCCAGAAGCATTACTCCCACAGCCCTCCAGAAGCATTACTCCTACAACCCTCCAGAAGCATTAATCCTACAGCCCTCCAGAAGCATTAATCCTACAGCCCTCCAGAAGCATTACTCCTATAGCCCTCCAGAAGCATTACTCCTACAGCCCTCCAGAAGCATTACTCCTACAGCCCTCCAGAAGCATTACTCCTACAGCCCTCCAGAAGCATTACTCCTACAGCCCTCCAGAAGCATTACTCCTATAGCCCTCCAGAAGCATTACTCCCACAGCCCTCCAGAAGCATTACTCCCACAGCCCTCCAGAAGCATTACTCCTACAGCCCTCCAGAAGCATTACTCCTACAGCCCTCCAGAAGCATTACTCCTACAGCCCTCCAGAAGCATTACTCCTATAGCCCTCCAGAAGCATTACTCCTATAGCCCTCCAGAAGCATTACTCCTACAGCCCTCCAGAAGCATTACTCCTACAGCCCTCCAGAAGCATTACTCCTACAGCCCTCCAGAAGCATTACTCCTACAGCCCTCCAGAAGCATTACTCCTATAGCATAGAGAGAGGGTCATGAGGATCAGAAAGGGAAAGAGACTAAACTCTCTATCTGCCCCTAATAGACCCAGGAGTTAACCATATAAACCTTCCTTCCTGGAGAGAGAAGCAAGAAACCCTCTAACTCTAACCCCCTCTCTATCCACAGTATTCTAACCCTGACCCCCTCTCTATCCACAGTATTCTAACCCTAACCCCCTCTCTATCCACAGTATTCTAACCCTAACCCCCTCTCTATCCAACAGTATTCTAACCCTAACCCCCTCTCTATCCACAGTATTCTAACCCTAACCCCCTCTCTATCCACAGTATTCTAACCCTAACCCCCTCTCTATCCACAGTATTCTAACCCCCTCTCTATCCACAGTATTCTAACCCCCTCTCTATCCACAGTATTCTACCCCCCTCTCTATCCACAGTATTCTAACCCTAACCCCCTCTCTATCCACAGTGTCTTAACCCCGTCTCTATCCAACAGTATTCTAACCCTAACCCCCTTTCTATCTAACAGTGTTCTAACCCTAACCCCCTCTCTATCCACAGTATTCTAACCCTAACCCCCTCTCTATCCAACAGTATTCTAACCCTAACCCCCTCTCTATCCACAGTATTCTAACCCTAACCCCCCTCTATCCACGGTGTTCTAACCCTAACCCCCTCTCTATCCACAGTATTCTAACCCTAACCCCCTCTCTATCCACAGTATTCTAACCCTAACCCCCTCTCTATCCACAGTGTTCTAACCCTAACCCCTCTCTATCCACAGTGTTCTAACCCTAACCCCCTCTCTATCCAACAGTATTCTAACCCTAACCCCCTCTCTATCCAACAGTATTCTAACCCTAACCCCCTCTCTATCCAACAGTATTCTAACCCTAACCCCCCTCTATCCACGGTGTTCTAACCCTAACCCCCTCTCTATCCACAGTATTCTAACCCTAACCCCCTCTCTATCCACAGTGTTCTAACCCTAACCCCCTGTCTATCCAACAGTATTCTAACCCTAACCCCCTGTCTATCCACAGTATTCTAACCCTAACCCCCTCTCTATCCAACAGTATTCTAACCCTAACCCCCTCTCTATCCACAGTATTCTAACCCTAACCCCATCTATATCCACAGTATTCTAACCCTAACCCCCTCTCTATCCAACAGTATTCTAACCCTAACTCCTCCGTCTCGGAGTCATGGAAAGTAGTATTTCATAACCCTTCACAGTTCCTTATTTAAACTAGTACAATGCAAATGTTCTGATGATGACTGTTGCCTGTGTAAATCCTGCAGCTCTCAAAACATTGCAAAAGGCATATGAGAACCGTGTTGCTCAGCTTAAAAGAAATAGCAAATCATTTAACAAAACCACAGGTTTCTCACAAAATACAAGACCGAGATCTTACCTTACTTGGTGTGCAGTAATGTAGGTCTGTTAACAGTCCATTACCCAGTGGTCCAATGAAAGCAGAGTCAGCTACAGCAACAGGAGAGTATCTAGCTAACAGAACAGCAGCAAGCAGTGACAGAGAAAGGGAGAGGCTTGACTGGACTAGACCAGGCAGCAGTGACAACTAGCAACTCAGACAACCAAGAAGAAGAAGAGTCTCACAAGACCACAGCTGCTAACTGACTGTCTGAGCGGCTTCCACAAAACTCTGCCTCCTCTCTGACGTCAAACACCGGGGGTCACATGACATGGTTCTATGAAAGGCAGCAGCCAGCCCCCGCGTTGCCCTGGTAACAGTAGAACACAGGGGGGCGGGAGCGCGGCAACAGTAGTTCAGCTACTTCTGAAACCGTTTCAATAGGTCATTTGACACACAGCAGCCAGATTGTGGGAAAGACACTACAACTCTGTCAACAGCACAGAGAGACACATGTTAAAAGTAACCCAGTAGAGTTGTCAAAGGTCTCATTTTAAACTAGACAAAATTGGCAGTAAACAGAATTGAGTCACCTGAAAAAGAGGGAAGGGGGTTTGGCCACTTGATTTCTATACTCTAACTAAAACAAGGGGAAAGGGTTTGGGAAATTAAAACCCTTCAAAAATCATGTTGTTTTGTGACAAAACAAGGACTTCGGTTTGACAGATTTAGAGTGTGATCTCTATAAAAGCAGCAGGTCTACATAACAGAGATGAACATCTGATATTCTCAGCTAACTACTGAACTATATGCAGTCTGATCTTAGCTAACAAGTAGGCCTAACTACTGAACTAATATATACAGTGGGGAAAAAAAGTATTTAGTCAGCCACCAATTGTGCAAGTTCTCCCACTTAAAAAGATGAGAGAGGCCTGTAATTTTCATCATACGTACACGTCAATTATGACAGACAAATTGAGATTTTTTTTCTCCAGAAAATCACATTGTAGGATTTTTTATGAATTTATTTGCAAATTATGGTGGAAAATAAGTATTTGATCACCTACAAACAAGCAAGATTTCTGGCTCTCACAGACCTGTAACTTCTTCTTTAAGAGGCTCCTCTGCCCTCCACTCGTTACCTGTATTAATGGCACCTGTTTGAACTTGTTATCAGTATAAAAGACACCTGTCCACAACCTCAAACAGTCACACTCCAAACTCCACTATGGCCAAGACCAAAGAGCTGTCAAAGGACACCAGAAACAAAATTGTAGACCTGCACCAGGCTGGGAAGACTGAATCTGCAATAGGTAAGCAGCTTGGTTTGAAGAAATCAACTGTGGGAGCAATTATTAGGAAATGGAAGACATACCTGCATTACTAGCTGTTTGGGGTTTTAGGCTGGGTTTCTGTACAGCACTTCGAGATATTAGCTGATGTAAGAAGGGCTATATAAAATAAAATTGATTGATTGATTGATACAAGACCACTGATAATCTCCCTCGATCTGGGGCTCCATGCAAGATCTCACCCCGTGGGGTCAAAATGATCACAAGAACGGTGAGCAAAAATCCCAGAACCACACGGGGGGACCTAGTGAATGACCTGCAGAGAGCTGGGACCAAAGTAACAAAGCCTACCATCAGTAACACACTACGCCGCCAGGGATTCAAATCCTGCAGTGCAAGACGTGTCCCCCTGCTTAAGCCAGTACATGTCCAGGCCCGTCTGAAGTTTGCTAGAGTGCATTTGGATGATCCAGAAGAGGGTTGGGAGAATGTCAGATGAAACCAAAATATAACTTTTTGGTAAAAACTCAACTCGTCGTGTTTGGAGGACAAAGAATGCTGAGTTGCATCCAAAGAACACCATACCTACTGTGAAGCATGGGGGTGGAAACATCATGCTTTAGAGCTATTTTTCTGCAAAGGGACCAGGACGACTGATCCGTGTAAAGGAAATAATTAAATGGGGCCATGTATCGTGAGATTTTGAGTGAAAACCTCCTTCCATCAGACATTTTACATTACATTTTAGTCATTTAGCAGACGCTCTTATCCAGAGCGACTTACAGGAGCAATTAGGGCAAGGGCATTGAAGATGAAACGTGGCTGGGTCTTTCAGCATGACAATGATCCCAAACACACCGCCCGGGCAACGAAGGAGTGGCTTCGTAAGAAGCATTTCAAGGTCCTGGAGTGGCCTAGCCAGTCTCCAGATCTCAACCCCATAGAAAATATTTGGAGGGAGTTGAAAGTCTGTGTTGCCCAGCGACAGCCCCAAAACATCACTGCTCTAGAGGAGATCTGCATGGAGGAATGGGCCAAAATACCAGCAACAGTGTGTGAAAACCTTGTGAAGACTTACAGAAAACGTTTGACCTGTGTCATTGCCAACAAAGGGTATATAACAAAGTATTGAGAAACTTTTGTTATTGACCAAATACTTATTTTCCACCATAATTTGCAAATAAATTCATTAAAAATCCTACAATGTGATTTTCTGGATATTTTTTTCTCATTTTGTCTGTCATAGTTGACGTGTACCTATGATGAAAATTACAGGCCTCTCTCATCTTTTTAAGTGGTAGAACTTGCACAATTGGTGGTTGACTAAATACTTTTTTCCCCCCACTGTGTGTGTGTGTGTGTGTGTGTGTGTGTGTGTGTGTGTGTGTGTGTATATATATATATATATATATATATATATATATATATATATATATATATATATATATATATATATATATACACACACACACATACACGTACAGTGAGGGAAATAAGTATTTGATCCCCTGCTGATTTTGTACGTTTGCCCACTGACAAAGACATGATCAGTCTATAATTTTTATGGTAGGTTTATCTGAACAGTGAGAGACAGAATAACAACAACAAAATCCAGAAAAAAGCATGTCAAAAATGTTATAAATTTATTTGCATTTTAATGAGGGAAATAAGTATTTGACCCCTCTACAAAACATGACTTAGTACTTGGTGGCAAAACCCTTGTTGGCAATCACAGAGGTCAGACGTTTCTTGTAGTTGGCCACCAGGTTTGCACACATCTCAGGAGGGACTTTGTTCCACTCCTCTTTGCAGATCTTCTCCAAGTCATTAAGGTTTCGAGGCTGACGTTTGGCAACTGGAACCTTCAGCTCCCTCCACAGATTTTCTATGGGATTAAGGTCTGGAGACTGGCTAGGCCACTCCAGGACCTTAATGTGCTTCTTCTTGAGCCACTCCTTTGTTGCCTTCGCCGTGTGTTTTGGGTCATTGTCATGCTGGAATACCCATCCACGACCCATTTTCAATGCCCTGGCTGAGGGAAGGTTCTCACCCAAGATTTGACGGTACATGGCCCCGTCCATCGTCCCTTTGATGCGGTGAAGTTGTCCTGTCCCCTTAGCAGAAAAACACCCCCAAAGCATAATGTTTCCACCTCCATGTTTGACGGTGGGGATGGTGTTCTTGGGGTCATAGGCAGCATTTCCTCCTCCTCCAAACACGGCGAGTTGAGTTGATGCCAAAGAGCTCCATTATGGTCTCATCCACAACACTTTCAACCAGTTCTCCTCTGAATCATTCAGATGTTCATTGGCAAATTTCAGACGGCCCTGTATACGTGCTTTCTTGAGCAGGGGGACCTTGCGGGCGCTGAAGGATTTCAGTCCTTCAAGGCGTAGTGTGTTACCAATTGTTTTCTTGGTGACTATGGTCCCAGCTGCCTTGAGATCATTGACAAGATCCTCCCGTGTAGTTCTGGGCTGATTCCTCACCGTTCTCATGATCATTGCAACTCCACGAGGTGAGATCTTGAATGGAGCCCCAGGCCGAGGGAGATTGACAGTTATTTTGTGTTTCTTCCATTTGCAAATAATCACACAAACTGTTGTCACCTTCTCACCAAGCTGCTTGGCTATGGTCTTGTAGCCCATTCCAGCCTGTGTAGGTCTACAATCTTGTCCCTGACATCCTTGGAGAGCTCTTTGGTCTTGTCCATGGTGGAGAGTTTGGAATCTGATTGATTGATTGCTTCTGTGGACAGGTGTCTTTTATACAGGTAACAAACTGAGATTAGGAGCACTCCCTTTAAGAGTGTGCTCCTAATCTCAGCTCGTTACCTGTATAAAAGACTCCTGGGAGCCAGAAATCTTTCTTATTGAGAGGGGGTCAAATACTTATTTCCCTCATTAAAATGCAGATCAATTTATAAAATTTTTGACATGCGTTTTTCTGGATTTTTTTGTTGTTATTCTGTCTCTCACTGTTCAAATAAACCTACCATTAAAATTACAGATTGATAATTTCTTTGTCAGTGGGCAAACGTACAAAATCAGCAGGGGATCAAATACTTTTTTCCCCTCACTGTAAGGCTGCGTTGAGACAATGACTTATCAATGACCAAAGTCCAGCTAATTTAATCCCTACCATTGTGTCACTGAGTTATCATAATGCTTCAGCAATTGTACATTATCCTAGGGGCGTTGGAAGACACAATGTAAATAAATGTATGTCCCTCTTACTGCACGGAATGCCTCTGCTGATCCTACAGCTATTGTATGCAGTAATCATATGCCTATGGACCAGAGTAACACTGTTAGCACTGAGGTGGTGTGGCCTAGTAGGAAGTCCACTGTGTACAGCTCACCCTGCACTAACATAAATAACATGAGAATATCTACTTCTGCTAAGCTTCCCAGTAAGCAATGAAAACAAGCAAGCATCCCAGAAAAGTGTTAAAAATAGCCCACGTTAACATATGTAGCTTAAAAAACAAGGTTCATGAAATTAATAATTTGCTAGTAACAGACGACATTTATATTCTGACAATCTCTGAAACTTAGACAATACCTTTGATAATACAGTGGTAGCAATACAAGGTTTACAGAAAAACATTTACAGAAAAGACAAATGCCAACGGGGGAGGTGATGCGGTCTATATTCAGAACCACATTCCTGTAAAGCTTAGATAGGATCTCATGTTAAATACTGTTGAAGTAATATGGCTACAGGTTAACCTGCCTCACCTAAAGCCCATTCTGGTGGGAAGCTGCTATTGACCACCAAGTGCTAACAGTCAGTATCTGGATAACATGGGTGAAATGCTTGATAATATATGTGATATCAATAGAGAGGTATACTTTCTGGGTGATTTAAATATTGACTGGCTTTCATCAGGCTGCCCACTCAAGAGAAAGCTTCAAACTGTAACCAGTGCCTGTAACCTGGTTCAGGTTATCAATCAACCTACCTGGGTAGTTACAAACAGCACAGGAATGAAATCATCAACATGTATTGATCATATCCAATTTGTTTGAAAGCAGTATCCAAATCTATTGGATATAGCGATCACAATATAGTAGCCATATCTAGGAAAACCAAAGTTCCAAAGGCTGGGCCTAATATTGTGTATAAGAGGTCATACAATAAGTTTTGTAGTGATTCCTATGTTGTTGATGTGAATAATATTTGTTGGTCCGTGGTGTGTAATGACGAGCAACCAGACGCTGCACTTGACACATTTATGAAATTGGTTATCCCAGTTACTAATAAGCATTCAACCAATAAGAAAATGACTGTAAAAACTGTTAAAACCACATGGATTGAGGAGGAACTGAAAAATGGTTTGGTTGAGAGGGATGAGGCAAAAGGAATGGCAAATAGTCTGGCTGTACAACCGATTGGCAAACGTACTGCAAATTAAGAAATCATGTGACTAAACTGAATAAAAAGAAGAAGAAACTACACTATGAAACAAAGATAAATTACAAAGAATGATATTAAAAAGCTTTGGAGCACCTTCAATGAAATGTTGGACAAAGAGGCAAATTCCGCTTCATCATTCACTGAATCAGATGGCTCATTCATCACAAAACCCACTGATATGGCAAATAGGAGTGGCAATATCGTCTGCTATTATCCTCAGCAATTTCCCGTCCAAGTTGTCAGACCCTGGTTGCTTGGACGGAATCAGTTGTGTTGTGACAAGGTAGCGGTGGTATACAGAAGATAGCCCTATTTGGTAAAAGACCAAGTCCATATTATGGCAAGAACAGCTCAAATAAGCAAAGAGAAACGACAGTCCATCATTACTTTAAAGACATGAAGGTCAGTCAATACGGAACATTTCAAGAACTTTTAAAGTTTCTTCAAGAGCAGCCGCAAAAACCATCAAGCGCTATGATGAAACTGGCTCTCATGAGGAACGCCACAGGAATGGAAGACCCAGAGTTACCTCTGCTGCAGAGGATAAGTTCATTAGAGTTACCAGCCTCAGAAATTGCAGCCCAAATAAATGCTTCAGAGTTCAAGTAACAGACACATCTCAACATCAACTGTTCAGAGGAGACTGTGTGAATCAGGCCTTCATGGTCGAATTGCTGCAAAGAAACCACTACTAAAGGACACCAATAAGAAGAAGAGACTTGCTTGGGCCAAGAAACACGAGGAATGGTCATTAGACCGGTGGAAATCTGTCCTTTGGTCTGATGAGTCAAAATTTGAGTTTTTGGTTCCAACCGCTGTGTCTTTGTGAGACACAGAGTAGGTGAACGGATGATCTCTGCATGTGTGGTTCCCACTGCGAAGCACGGAGGAGGTGGTGTGATGGTGCTTTGCTAGTGACACTGTCTGTGATTTATTTCGAATTCAAGGCACACTTAACCAACATGGCTACCACAGCATTCTGCAGCGATATGCCATCCCATCTGGTTTGGGCTTAGTGGGACTCTCATTTGTTTTTCAACAGGACAATGACCCAACACACCACCAGGCTGTGTAAGGGCTGAGTGGCGCAGTGGTCTAAGGCACTGCATCGCAGTGTTAACTGTGCCACTAGAGATCCTGGTTCGAATCCAGGCTCTGTCGCGACCGGGAGACTAATGGGCGGCGCACAATTGGCCCAGCGTCGTCCAGGGTAGGGGAGGGAATGGCCGGCAGGGATGTAGCTCAGTTGATAGAGCATGGCGTTTGCAACGGCAGGGTTGTGGGTTCGATTCCCATGGGGGGCCAGTATAAAATAATATGTATTCACTAACTGTAAGTCGCTCTGGATAAGAGCGTCTGCTAAATGACGTAAATGTAAATGTATTTTACCAAGGAGAGTGATGGAGTGCTGCATCAGATGACCTGTCCTCCACAATCCCCTGACCTCAACCCAATTGAGATGGTTTGGGATGAGTTGGACCGCAGAGTGAAGAAAAAGTACAAGTGCTCAGCATATGTGGGAACTCCTTCAAGACTGTCAGAAAAGCATTCCAGGTGAAGCTGGTTGAGAGAATGCCAAAAGTGTGCAAAGCTGTAATCAAGGCAAAGGGTTCTACTTTGAAGAATCTAAAATCTATTTTGATTTGTTTAACACTTTTTTGGTTACTACATGATTCCATGTGTTATTTCATAGTTTGGATGTCTTCACTATTATTCTACAATGTAGAAAATAGTCAAAAATAAAGAAAAACTCTAGAATGAGTAGGTGTGTCCAAACTTTGGACTGGTACTGTATATGCAGTTGGATCTTCTAGCTAACTACTGAACTATATGCAGTCGGACCTTCTCAGCTAACTACTGAACTACATGCAGTCTGATCTTCTCAGCTAACGTCTGAGCAGGGTGTTCCCAGCTTTACATTGGGATTATTTAGAAAACATTTATTGCCCTTTAACTGAGAAGGCCAATCACTCCTGACAGCTCCTATAGCCAAGTCGTTGTGTATAAGTAGTCTAAAGACTAGCTTCATGTAAAAGGTACTGCTGCTAGCTGCTGGTCTGGTCCTGGTGAGGGGTTGGCACATGTCATAACTATAGCCCAACACTGTCTGTCTGTTACTTTGGATAATAGCTTGTTCAGCCAAGAGATTAAAGGACTTCAAAGCCAAGTAGAATTATACACCTTCAGAAAGCCGGTTTGTCTCAATGACCCCATAGCCTTAGATTACCTATTGTTAGGTTACCTAAACCAATCCCATAGGCTGTAGGGAGAATCAGAGGATATTCTGTCACTTCTCAGCTTATTATATTACTAAAACGATCTAGGGTTGTGGGGGGGGGGGGGATTCAGTACAAACGGATTCCTTAGATGTTCAGGCTCGGGCTTCAACATACTAAATGTTTTCTGGCTGGTTCAATTGGAACTGTATAAAAAACGTAGCCCTGCGTTTTGTAAAATATACAGCGTTAAAAAATACACCAGAACCAAGCTTTGAATGTGATTGTTGTGACAGTTAAGTCATTATTTGACATGGAATAAAGAGCTATGGGCAGAAACAAACAGTTGGGGAAGTAGTAGGACTTTCCCAGGGAAAACACTTTTATTTTGGATCTCATACTCCGCATAGCTTTCTAAAACAAATACTTTGCATTTGAGTTTGAGGTAGAGTGGTTTTTAGTTTAGCCTGTTGAATGTTGCCTGTTGAATACCACAGGCAGCTATATGTTGGTATTGTTGGCTCAAGGTTTTCTAGGGCACACTGCTTTCAAATAGTACACAAAACAAAGAGTGAGGGCACTTCAGGGGGGGATATTTTGGGGTCAACCCCCTTCTCTGTCCCCATCCCCCTACCCAGAGACTGTGTATAGGGACAACTATGGAACCACTACTACTGGCCTGCTGAATAGAAGGAGTAGGGCCAGGGTATAGGGGTGAAGAAGGAAAGAAAAAGAAAGCGCTGACACACACACAGAGAGAGAGAGAGAGAGAGAAGAGATGCTTGTTAAAGGCCATACTAGGACAAATCAAATCAATTTTTATTGGCCACATGCGCCGAATACAACAGGTGCAGACATTTATTTTTAACAAAAAAGTAAAAATAAAACAACAAAAAAAGTGTTGAGAAAAAAAGAGCAGAAGTAAAAATAAAATTACAGTAGGGAGGCTATATATACAGGGGGGTACCGGTGCAGAGTCAATGTGCGGGGGCACCGGCTAGTTGAGGTAGTTGAAGTAATATGTACATGTGGGCAGAGTTAAAGTGACTATGCATAAATAATTAACAGAGTAGCAGCAGCGTAAAAAGGATGGGGTGGGGGGGCAGTGCAAATAGTCCGGGTAGCCATGATTAGCTGTTCAGGAGTCTGATGGCTTGGGGGTAGAAGCTGTTGAGAAGTCTTTTGGACCTAGACATGGCACTCCGGTACCGCTTGCCGTGCGGTAGCAGAGAGAACAGTCTATGACTAGGGTGGCTGGAGTCTTTGACAATTTTGAGGGCCTTCCTCTGACACCGCCTGGTATAGAGGTCCTGGATGGCAGGAAGCCTGGCCCCAGTGATGTACTGGGCCGTACGCACTACCCTCTGTAGTGCCTTGCGATTGGAGGCCAAGCAGTTGCCATACCAGGCGGTGATGCAACCAGTCAGGATGCTCTCGATGGTGCAGCTGTAGAATTTTTTGAGGATCTGAGGACCCATGCCAAATCTTTTCAGTCTCCTGAGGGGGAATAGGCTTTGTCGTGCCCTCTTCACGACTGTCTTGGTGTGTTTGGACCATGATAGTTTGTTGGTGATATGGACACCAAGGAACTTGAAGCTCTCAACCTGTTCCACTACAGCCCCGTCGATGAGAATGGGGGCATGCTCAGTCCTCTTTTTTTCCCCCTGTAGTCCACAATCATCTCCTTTGTCTTGGTCACGTTGAGGGAGAGGTTGTTGTCCTGGCACCACACGGCCAGGTCTCTGACCTCCTCCCTATAGGCTGTCTCATCGTTGTCGGTGATCAAGCCTACCACTGTTGTGTCGTCGGCAAACTTAATGATGGTGTTGGAGTCGTGCCAGGCCATGCAGTCATGGGTGAACAGGGAGTACAGGAGGGGACTGAGCACGCACCCCTGAGGGGCCCCCGTGTTGAGGATCAGTGTGGCAGATGTGTTGTTACCTACCCTTACCACTTGGGGGCGGCACGTCAGGAAGTCCAGGATCCAGTTGCAGAGGGAGGTGTTTAGTCCCAGGATCCTTATCTTAGTGTTGAGCTTTGAGGGCACTATGGTGTTGAATGCTGAGCTGTAGTCAATGAATAGCATTCTCATGTAGGTGTTCCTCTTGTCCAAGTGGGAAAGGGCAGTGTGGAGTGCAATAGAGATTGCATCATCTGTGGATCTGTTGGGGCGGTATACAAATTGGAGTGGGTCTAGGGTTTCTGGGATAATGGTGTTGATGTGAGCCATGACCAGCCTTTCAAAGCACTTCATGGCTACAGACGTCAGTGCTACGGGTCGGTAGTCATTTAGGCAGGTTGTCTTAGAGTCCTTGGGCACGGGGACTATTGTTGTCTACTTGAAACATGTTGGTATTACAGAGTCAGTCAGGGACATGTTGAAAATGTCAGTGAAGACACTTGCCAGTTGGTCAGCACATGCTCGGAGTACACGTCCTGGTAATCCGTCTGGCCCTGCGGCCTTGTGAATGTTGACCTGCTTAAAAGTCTGAGATGAGCCTCCTGCTACTCTGCTAGAGGAGCTGGACAGAAATAGTACCAGACAGAGCAGGGCAGGGTTCAGGATCAGACAGAGCAGGGTTCAGGACCAGACAGAGCAGGGCAGGGTTCAGGACCAGAGCAGGGTTCAGGACCGGACAGAGCAGGGCAGGGCTCAGGACCAGACAGAGCAGGGCAGGGCTCAGGACCAGACAGAGCAGGGCAGGGTTCAGGACCAGGCAGAGCAGGGCTCAGGACCAGGCAGAGCAGAGCAGGGTTCAGGACCAGACAGAGCAGGGCTCAGGACCAGGCAGAGCAGAGCAGGGTTCAGGACCAGACAGAGCAGGGCTCAGGACCAGACAGAGCAGGGCTCAGGACCAGACAGAGCAGGGCTCAGGACCAGACAGAGCAGGGCTCAGGACCAGACAGAGCAGGGCTCAGGACCAGACAGAGCAGGGCTCAGGACCAGACAGAGCAGGGTTCAGGACCAGACAGAGCAGGGCTCAGGACCAGGCAGAGCAGGGCTCAGGACCAGGCAGAGCAGAGCAGGGTTCAGGACCAGACAGAGCAGGGCTCAGGACCAGGCAGAGCAGAGCAGGGTTCAGCACCAGACAGAGCAGGGCTCAGGACCAGGCAGAGCAGAGCAGGGTTCAGGACCAGACAGAGCAGGGCTCAGGAACAGACAGAGCAGGGCTCAGGACCAGACAGAGCAGGGTTCAGGACCAGACAGAGCAGGGCTCAGGACCAGGACAGAGCAGGGCTCAGGACCAGGCAGAGCAGGGCTCAGGACCAGACAGAGCAGGGCTCAGGACCAGGCAGAGCAGGGTTCAGGACCAGACAGAGCAGGGCTCAGGACCAGACAGAGCAGGGCTCAGGACCAGACAGGATGTCACCTAAATAAAAGGAATATGGCCCATTGTCAGACACTGAGCGTTAATTATTTAGACTGGGGTTGCTGCTGGAATTAATTGGATCTGGAAGATATAGTGGATATGCAACAGAGAGCAGGGATCTGTCCCAAATGGCACCCTATTCCCTATGGGTCCTGGACAGCATGCTGAGTCCCAAATGGCACCCTATTCCCTATGGGTCCTGGACAGCATGCAGAGTCCCAAATGGCACCCTATTCCCTATGGGTCCTGGTCTAAAGCAGTGCACTATACAGGGAATAGGGTGCCATCTGGAACACGTAGCAGGTGAAGAACTAAGAGACTGACGCGAGAACAAGTAGTATCGGTTTCCATGAAACAGGAAGAGAAACCACAGAATTCGTAGACGTTGTTTCACGTGTATGTGCTGCACGTGTGAAAGATATACAAATAATAATAACAACACATCACTGAATAATTTATACCGAACAAAAATATAAATGCTACATGCAACGGTTTTACTGTTACAGTTCATCTTAGGAAATCAGTCAATGTAAATAAATTCATTATGACTTAATCTATGGATTTTACATGACTGGGCAGAGTGCAGCCACATGTCAGCCTGGGGAGATTGGCCCACCCACTGGGGAGATTGGCCCACCCACTGGGGAGCCAGGCCCAGCCAATCAGAATGAGGTTTTTTTCCCACAAAAGGGCTTTATTACAGACAGAAATACTCCTCAGTTTCATCAGCTGTCCGGGTGGCTGGTCTCAGACGATCCCGCAGGTGAAGAAGCCAGATGTGGAGGTCCTGGGCTGGAGTGGTTACACGTGGTCTGCGGTTGCGAGGCCGGTTGGACGTACTGCCAAATTCTCTATAAACGAATGTTCATTTTTGGTAGAGAAATTAACATTCAGTTCTCTGGTAACATTCAGTTCTCTGGCAACAGCTCTGGTGGACATTCCTGCAGTCAGAATGCCAATTGTTCGCTCCCTCAAAACTTGAGACATCTGTGGCATTGTGTTGTGTGAAAAAACTACAGTACTACAGTAGGTAGGTAGTACCACTACATTAGATACTACAGTAGGTAGGTAGTACCACTACATTAGATACTACACTAGGTAGGTAGTACCACTACATTAGATACTACAGTAGGTAGGTAGTACCACTACATTAGATACTACAGTAGGTAGGTAGCACCACTACATTAGATACTACAGTAGGTAGGTAGTACCACTACATTAGATACTACAGTAGGTAGGTAGTACCACTACATTAGATACTACAGTAGGTAGGTAGGTAGTACCACTACATTAGATACTACAGTAGGTAGGTAGCACCACTACATTAGATACTACAGTAGGTAGGTAGTACCACTACATTAGATACTACAGTAGGTAGAGAGATCGGTTTCCTATTTCGCAACAAAGCCTCCTTCACTCATGCTGCCAAACATGCCCTCGTAAAACTGACTATCCTACCGATCCTTGACTTCGGCGATCACTGCACCCGTACACAGCCCATCTGAAATTAGCCCGCCCAACTACCTCATCCCTATATTGTTATTTATTTTGCTTATTTGTACCCCAGTATCTCTATTTGCACATCATCTCCTGCACATCTATCATTCCAGTGTTAATACTAATTGTAATTATTTTGCACTATAGCCTATTTATTGCCTTACCTCCATAACTTGCTACATTTGCACGCACTGTATATATATATGTATTTCTGTTGTATTTTTGACTTTGTTTTGTTTTACCCCATATGTAACTCTGTGTTGTTGTTTTTAATCGCACTGCTTTGCTTTATCTTGGCCAGGTCGCAACTTGTTCTCAACTGGTTTACCTGGTTAAATAAAGGTGAAATAAAAAATAAAAAAAAGAGAGTGGGAACTGCAGAGAGACAGAGATAAAGTAGAGTCAGTGGGAACTGCAGACAGAGAAATAAAGGATAGAGTCAGTGGGAACTGCAGAGAAACACAGATAAAGGATAGAGTCAGTGGGAACTGCAGACAGACAGAGATAAAGGATAGAGTCAGTGGGAACTGCAGAGAGACAGAGATAAAGTATAGAGTCAGTGGGAACTGCAGAGAGACAGAGATAAAGTAGAGCTATTAGAGAGAGATGGAGACATCTCCTGTTTCTCCAAGCTAGGTCACCCACACGGTTTGCCTTCATAATCCAGTATGCAGTATGTAGTATAGGTCTGTAGTCTGAATGGGAGAGACGGGGAAAGGCTATGGTGGTGAATCTATACTCTGAGGGAGGGCCGAGAGAGAGAGGTCTGGCACAGCGACACAACAGGATGTACAACCTGTAAAGTGCTAATGGTCTCATATGCCACCGGCTGCTGCTGCTGGGGGCAAGGACTGGCAGGAAGGTGTGCCCTCTAATGCCCGTCTCCCCCACCCTGCTGCCAAGACATGTCTGTCTGTCTGCCTGCCTGCTTCAGCTGGCAGGTAGTTCTGTCTCAGTCAGTCCTAGCAGGTAGCCGTGTCTCTGTCCAAGTCGCAGCAAGACACTGAACAATAGAATAGAACATCACCAATAATCTGCCATTGTCCTCTTTAGGGAAGACATCAAAATACATGTTACTGTAGAGATTACAGCTGATTCAGAATTAAGGTTACTGTAGAGATTACAGCTGATTCAGAATAAAGGTTACTGTAGAGATTACAGCTGATTCAGAATAAAGGTTACTGCCGAGATTACAGCTGATTCAGAATAAAGGTTACTGTAGAGATTACAGTTGATTCAGAATAAAGGTTACTGTAGAGATTACATCTGATTCAGAATAAAGGTTACTGTAGAGATTACATCTGATCCCTGCTCCCTGAGGTGATCCATAGCATATCTCCCTGCTCCCTGAGGTGTGACGACTGAGGAGCCTGGGGGAGGAGCTTGGGAGAGGCTGATTCTACCATAGAAATAGACATGGCCTCATGGGCTCTGGACAAAACTAGTGCATTATATAGGGAATAGGGTGCCATTTCAGATGCTGTTTTCTACCCCGTTAGCTGTGGGGGCTGGTCTGCAGCGTGATATCTCCTGGTATGTAGCTGTGGGGGCTGGTCTGCAGCGTGATCTCTCCTGGTAATAACTAACTGCTAAAAAACTAAATCATTTCACTTCAAATGTACTCCTTGATTAAGACAATCATGTTGTGGCCAGTGATAGAAAGTTCCATCGTAAAATAATGTTATGCCTACGGAAAACAATTCACTAAATGTTCTTCCTTTGTGGGGCGGTATGATCGTTCAAACCTTGCGGTCTATAGTCTAACAGAGGACAGACCAGACTACCTCTGCACCAACAGACACCATGGTAACGCACGGTGTGCATGTGACAGGTAGGAGCAGGAGAAGACAGCCAATCAGAGCTTCAAATGACCCGGAGATAGAGAGAGATGAACTGACAACATTATCGCTGCAATAACAAGAATCAGAAGGGTTCCAGCCCTTTACAACACAGCACCAAACCATTGATCACTTCTAAAAGTCATCATGACTAGAGATTGCAGAATTGGATATCAGGACTCCTCCAGTCCTTCCCTGGGGTAGATGTTTAATGTGTCAGTATGAGACGATACAGTTGAAGTCTGAAGTTTACATACATCTTAGCCAAATACATTTAAACTCAGTTTTTCACAATTCCAGACATTTAATCCTAGTAAAAAGTCCCTGTTTTAGGTCAGTTAGGATCAGCACTTTATTTTAAGAATGTGAAATGTCAGAATAATAGTAGAGAGAATGATTTATTTCAGCTTTTATTTCTTTCATCACATTCCCAGTGGGTCAGAAGTTTACATACACTCAATTAGTATTTTGGTAGCATTGCCTTTAAATTGTTTAACTTGGGTCAAACGTTTCAGGTAGCCTTCCACAAGCTTCCCACAATAAGTTGGGTGAATTTTGGCCCATTCCTCCTGACAGAGCTGGTCTGTTGGAAAAATGACTTGTGTCATGCACAAAGAAGATGTCCTAACCGACTTTCCAAAACTATAGTTTGTTAACAAGAAATTTGTGGAGTGGTTGAAAAAAATGAGTTTTATTGACTCCAACCTAAGTGTATGTAAACTTCTGAACTTCAACTGTATCAGGACTCCAGTCCCTCCCTGGGGTAGATATTTGGTGTCTCACTGTGTGACGCCTTCAGCTGACCATCTACTGTATGGCTCCTTACTGTAGCTTGTTTGGCTACTCAGGGTCCCACCTATCACTAGATCACCACTCTGTCAGGAAGGTTTCTATTGGAGAGGATAGGAGACACCAGTCGTGCAGTGTGGGCGTCGTGTAGACCGAAACAGACTGGATGGAATCAGCTTGGCAATGTGTGCCGGATTCTGCATGCACTCCTACGTCTGCCCTCTTTCAATCTCATTCCTTCGCTCTCCTTCTGTCTTCCCCTCGCTCTTCCTCCATCTCTCTCCCATCCAGTCTCTATCCATCTTTAGCTCGCCCTCCATCTCCTTTCTCTCGTGCTCTCCATATTACTTGCGGCAGACCGGCTGTCACGATTCTCCTCCCACTCACCAGCACCCCCTCCTGGATCCCGCGCTCCAGGCTGCTGTCAGCTTCTCCTACTCTCCATGTGGTACACTGGATATAATGTACAGTACGGAGCTGTGTGAGTTAAGAACCACTCCAGCCATGATTGAAATTGGCAACGAAAGCATCTAAATGCGAGTGCCTGCATGATTCATGACAGAGAAAGACGTTCTCTTTTCTTCAGTTATTACCTTCAGTTCTCCACTCAGCGGAGAAAACATTAACAAAAAAATGGCACAATTACAAGAACATTTCTAAACCAACGGCTCATGTTCTGAGAACAGAACATCCATCTCCAGTAGAGGAAAGGAGACACTGATACGTGTTCCTCAGCTCATCAGATACAGTAAGAGAACACTTCTGGAAACTCACTTGGCTCAGAGTCACAGGCTGCACTCCAAACAGCATACTGTGAAGATCCTTGTGTTCATTCCAGGCCACGGACCCTCATGGTCCTAGCCAAGCTTCAGGCCACGGACCCTCATGGTCCTAGCCAAGCTTCAACCCCTCGTGCCCTTATGGTCCTAGCCAAGCTTCAACCCCTCGTGCCCTTATGGTCCTAGCCAAGCTTCAGGCCTGGACCCATATGGTTCTAGCCAAGCTTCAGGCCTGGACCCTTATGGTCCTAGCCAATCTTCAGGCCTGGACCCTTATGGTCCTAGCCAATCTTCAGGCCTGGACCCTTATGGTCCTAGCCAAGCTTCAGGCCTGGACCCTTATGGTCCTAGCCAAGCTTCAGGCCTGGACCCTTATGGTCCTAGCCAAGCTTCAGGCCTGGACCCTTATGGTCCTAGCCAAGCTTCAGGCCTGGACCCTTATGGTCCTAGCCAAGCTTCAGGCCTGGACCCTTATGGTCGTAGCCAAGCTTCAGGCCTAGACCCTTATGGTCCTAGCCAAGCACATGTGAAGCCACAGCCTGTTGTGCAGCCACTACATCTTCTGTCTATACATCAATCAAAGTCCTGTCTTTTTGGTATTATGGTCTAGTCTAAGGGATGAGACAACTTCTGGGCTCGAGGGCCCCATTTGGATTTCGAATTAAAAACTATTTTGACAACATCCCTGGCATCCAGCCTGCCAGCCGATTGAAATGCGGCCTGCAGGCGTAGTTTGCCCACCCCTGGTCTGTTCCAGAACAGTCAACTCAAAGCACTTACCACCAGACAGCAGCTATCATACTGTATATGGAGAGATGGGGAGATAGAATCTGATGGCTTTAAGCCTTCGACCTCGGCTCTCTGCAGCATTTCTCTGCAGCTCTCTGCGGTGTGTGCGCGCGTGGGAGGACTGACCAGGCTTCACAGGCCTCCTAGTGATGCTAAGCAGCTGTTGTATGGGATGTCACCAAGAGGCCGGCAGAAACACAGCCTGCGTCCCAAATAGCACCCTATTCCCTATATAGTGCACTAGATTGGACTGGAGCCAGTAGTGCACTGTGTAGGGAATAGGGTGGCAGTTGGGATACAGCTACAGTCTAGCCCTGCCAGGAACAACACCCTCCCAGCCACTATCGTTTAATCTATTTACTCCTTCCCACTGTGGCTTTACTGGTGGAACATTAGGGTTGTGGTCACTGTGGCTTTACTGGTGGAACATTAGGGTTGTGTTCATTGTGGCTTTACTGGTGGAACATTAGGGTTGTGTTCACTGTGGCTTTACTGGTGGAACATTAGGGTTTGTGTTCACTGTGGCTTTACTGGTGGAACATTAGGGTTGTGTTCACTGTGGCTTTCCTGGTGGAACATTAGGGTTGTGTTCACTGTGGCTTTACTGGTGGAACATTAGGGTTGTGTTCACTGTGGCTTTACTGGTGGAACATTAGGGTTGTGTTCACTGTGGCTTTACTGGTGGAACATTAGGGTTGTGTTCACTGTGGCTTTACTGGTGGAACATTAGGGTTGTGTTCACTGTGGCTTTACTGGTGGAACATTAGGGTTGTGTTCACTGTGGCTTTACTGGGGGAACATTAGGGTTGTGTTCACTGTGGCTTTACTGGTGGAACATTAGGGTTGTGGTCACTGTGGCTTTACTAGTGGAACATTAGGGTTGTGTTCACTGTGGCTTTACTGGTGGAACATTAGGGTTGTGTTCACTGTGGCTTTACTGGGGGAACATTAGGGTTGTGTTCACTGTGGCTTTACTGGGGGAACATTAGGGTTGTGTTCACTGTGGCTTTACTGGTGGAACATTAGGGTTGTGGTCACTGTGGCTTTACTAGTGGAACATTAGGGTTGTGTTCACTGTGGCTTTACTGGTGGAACATTAGGGTTGTGTTCACTGTGGCTTTACTAGTGGAACATTAGGGTTGTGGTCACTGTGGCTTTACTGGTGGAACATTAGGGTTGTGGTCACTGTGGCTTTACTGGTGGAACATTAGGGTTGTGTTCACTGTGGCTTTACTAGTGGAACATTAGGGTTGTGTTCCGTCCGTCCGGTAGCATCACATCAGGGTTTCAGTGTGTAACCACCAGTAACAGTCTGTTCTACACAACCTGCCATCTGTCTGCTCTCCCAACGTGTTACTGATCATTACTGTACACACTGCACACATCATGACAGGCATGGACGTTTTCATTATCCTTGCTGCCCTCTGCCGGCGTCGCCATAGTGGTGCCCTAACGTGGCGATAAGACCAGTCATTCTGGACGGAGGTAACTACTGTTTAGTCTAAATTACACTATAGTGCCTGGAAATACCATGACATTGCTAAAGTAGTCAAATATTTACTGTAATAGGAAACAACTTTCCCAGCATTATCATGTTGTCAAATTCACTTTAGACAGATGGCAATGTAATTAGCTAGCAAAGTTAGTCAAAAATAGCTAGAAATACTAACGTTAGCTAGCTAAAAATCGGGTGGTCTCCCTTCAATCTTGGCTAGCTAGCTAACGTTATACTGCATCTAAAGTCAATCTGGTGGCCTCCCCTCAATCTTACCTAGCTAGCTAATGTTACAGTGCATTCGGAAAGTATTCAGACACCTTTACTTTTTCCACTTTGTTACATTACAGCCGTATTCTAAAATTGATTAAATAGTTTTTTTCCCCATCAATCTACACACAATACCCCATAATGACAAAGCAAAAACAGGTTTTTTAGATTTTTTTTCAAATGTATTACAATTAAAAAACTGAAATATCACATTTACATAAGTATTCAGACCCATTACTCAGTACTTTGTTGAAGCGCCTTTGGCAGCGATTACCGCATCGAGTCTTCTTGGGTATGACGCTACAAGCTTGGCACACCTGCATTTGGGGAGTTTCTCCCATTCCTCTCTGCAGATCCTCTCAAGCTCTGTCAGGTTGGATGGGGAGTGTTGCTGCACAGCAATTTTCAGGTCTCTCCAGAGATCATAGATCGGGTTCAAGTCCAGGCTCTGGCTGGGCCACTCAGGGACATTCAGAGACTTGTCCCGAAGCCACTCCAGTGTTGTCTTGGTGTGCTTAGGGTCGTTGTCCTGTTGGACGGTGAACCTTCGCCCCCCGTCGGAGGTCCTGAGCGCTCTGGAACAGGTTTTCATCAAGGATCTCTCTGTACTTTGCTCTGTTCATCTTTCCCCCGATCCTGACTAGTCTCCCAGTCCTTGCCACTGAAAAAAATCCCCACAGCATGATGCTGCCACCACCATGCTTCACCGTAGGGATGGCGCCAGGTTTCCTCCAGACGTGACACTTGGCATTCAGGCCAAAGAGTTTAATCTTGGTTTCCTCAGACCAGAGAATCTTGTTTCTCATGGTCTGAGAGTCTTCAGGTGCCTTTTTTGGCAAACTCCAGGCGGGCTGTCATGTGTCTTTTACCGTCTGGCCACTCCCCATAAAAGGCCTGATTGGTGAACTCAAAAAGACGACAAAAGGTTTTCCTATTCATCATTTGCCTCCTTTTGAATGTCATTGTATTTCCAAGCCACTGTAATACACTTTTGATGAAATCTTCATCAGCACTCATTGACGATGCATTGAGTAGAATGCTCAGTCGGGCATCAGTCCAAAACAATTTGTGACGAAACATGCATCCCATGAATAGTTGAACTACTGGATGATTACGCAGTAATATTTGTGGCATACTTTTCCTGATACATCATACATAAGTACCATTTCTATTCTGCTTGTCCTTCTGACCTATCAACTCTTCTTCTCACCGGTACTCTATGTCATAACTCAGCCCTTTAACTAAAGACTAGTCTACAGAGTCTGAGAAGGAACCTCTGAAAGCCCAGTGTGATTATTGCCACATCAGGACTAGCCTATATGCTTATTATACAAACAATAACACAAGGAGAAGTTCATAACCGCATGCCTGGATGGAACTCCGGTGGATGGAACTCTGTCTGGTGGCTGTTGCTAAGCAGCGAGAGCTCTGTGGCTAATAGAGAATGTCAGAGAGAAGTGAAAGCTTCAGAAAGTTCTGGATGTATGTGCTGCTACCGCTAGATCCTATAGAGCAGTGGTCACCAACTGGTCCATCGCCATTGACTGGTAAAGCCTTGCGATCCTATTTTTATTTTATTCCTCTGGGGCTGTCGGCGGTAGGTGCACCTGATTCAGCTGCCCTGCGCGCCGGGTAGGCCAACTGTTCCCATTTTGAACCATTTTATGTGTCTGAAGGTACAAACTACGCCTTCCTGGCGGCCCCGGGGGGAGCAAATCAAGTGCTCTATAGGCCTACCGCTGGCCAATCGGATGGCTCAGATTACCGTGTCTGCAGTAACGTAGCAGGCGTAAAAAAATATGTGCTACAGCAAAGTTGATACCGTGAGATTTCAAAACGTTTAAAACCATGACTAGAGAGAGACTGTCAACGATTACAGCACCGAGCTTCTGTTTTTATGAGCGAATTCATGTTTAAGTTCTTACTCAGCACTGTCAACACTGTCTTCAACACTTTTATAAGCCATAAAATGTGCTTTCTTCCTTCTTCCACTCTTCCTTTTTCCACGCTACAACCAGCACTGTAGCAGTAATGAGTAGGAAAGTGTATCGATAGGCTTGCATTGTTATTAGCAGCCTGGGTCTTTTTTAATATCAAGGAATTTCACTTTCTCTGAATTTGTGCATGAGGCAGAAATAATGCGGTGTGACTCGAGTTTCACCATGAGCTGGAAGATGGTGTCCCTATTTGGTCAGTGTCACTGGAGGAAAGGGAGAGCGGAGGGCTGTTGAGAGGCGGACCCTCAGTCTGCTGCTCTCTCCCTCTGCTGAGACTGACCATCAGATGCAGGCACCATCAGCCCAGTAAAATATAAAATAAAAACAAAACATAAATGCTACAAAATGATCTGCCACAGCTCCTTGATACACTATCCGGTGCTTTGATGTCAGCCAGTGTCCCGGTCTCTCACACTGTTCTACTAAGAGGTCCAGTCTAGAGCTGGTTATAGCTCAGGACAACAGGCTGATGGGTTTGAAGAGCACAGTGGAATACAATGTCCAGCATATGCACAATAATAACAAACAGTATCAGAATATATTTCTAAAAGCAAAGTACTAGAGGCTCAGAGGAGAGATAGCCAAACCCACAGGTTGGTGGTTAACAGATCTGTGTGTCTGTTCCTTACCTGGTGGAACCCTGGGATACCTTCAGGACAGGAGGATCTGCTGCTCTGGGACTGCAGGTGAGCTGTGACTTCTCTGGGACTGCAGGTGAGCTGTGACTTCTCTGGGACTGCAGGTGAGCTGTGACTTCTCTGGGACTGCAGGTGAGCTGTGACTTCTCTGGGACTGCAGGTGAGCTGTGTCTTCTCTGCTCTGGGTCTTCTGTCCAGGTGAGTTGTGTCTGCTCTGGGTCTTGTGTCCAGGTGAGTTGTGTCTGCTCTGGGTCTTCTGTCCAAGTGAGTTGTGTCTGCTCTGGGGCGGGGCTCTGTCTGTCCTGCGGGTGAGTCTGGTGGGTCAGGTAAGTGGTATCCCAGTATGTAAAATGTATGCACTCACTAACTGTAAGTCGCTCTGGATAAGAGAGTCTGCTAAATGACTAAAATGTAAATGTAAAATGTATCCTCCCTCATCCACAAGTTAGCTCACCTGGATGTTACTGACAACAGCACCTGGTGGAGGAAGAGTCACACCTTATTCCTCAGCTGTCCTGGTTCATAAATGACCATGGTTGGCTGAAAATGAATACAATCCATATTGGTAATACAATACTGAATACAATACATATAGGCTAGACTTCGATTGACATCTATCTGCCTCAGTGTGTCAGGCGATGTTCTGATGTTTGATGAGGTATCTCATCTCTTGGTGAAACAGTATGATGGGAGTTCTAGCTGTGTTCTCTGAAACAGTATGATGGGAGTTCTAGCTGTGTTCTCTGAAACAGTATGATGGGAGTTCTAGCTGTGTTCTCTGAAACAGTATGATGTGGGTTCTAGCTGTGTTCTCTGAAACAGTATGATGGGAGTTCTAGCTGTGTTCTCTGAAACAGTATGATGTGGGTTCTAGCTGTGTTCTCTGAAACAGTATGATGGGAGTTCTAGCTGTGTTCTCTGAAACAGTATGATGGGAGTTCTAGCTGTGTTCTCTGAAACAGTATGATGGGAGTTCTAGCTGTGTTCTCTGAAACAGTATGATGGGAGTTCTAGCTGTGTTCTCTGAAACAGTATGATGGGAGTTCTAGCTGTGTTCTCTGAAACAGTATGATGGGAGTTCTAGCTGTGTTCTCTGAAACAGTATGATGGGAGTTCTAGCTGTGTTCTCTGAAACAGTATGATGGGAGTTCTAGCTGTGTTCTCTGAAACAGTATGATGGGAGTTCTAGCTGTGTTCTCTGAAACAGTATGTGAGTTCTAGCTGTGTTCTCTGAAACAGTATGATGTGGGTTCTAGCTGTGTTCTCTGAAACAGTTTGATGGGAGTTCTAGCTGTGTTCTCTGAAACAGTATGATGGGAGTTCTAGCTGTGTTCTCTGAAACAGTATGATGGGAGTTCTAGCTGTGTTCTCTGAAACAGTATGATGTGGGTTCTAGCTGTGTTCTCTGAAACAGTATGATGGGAGTTCTAGCTGTGTTCTCTGAAACAGTATGATGGGAGTTATAGCTGTGTTCTCTGAAACAGTATGATGGGAGTTATAGCTGTGTTCTCTGAAACAGTATGATGGGAGTTCTAGCTGTGTTCTCTGAAACAGTATGATGGGAGTTCTAGCTGTGTTCTCTGAAACAGTATGATGGGAGTTCTAGCTGTGTTCTCTGAAACAGTATGATGGGGAGTTCTAGCTGTGTTCTCTGAAACAGTATGATGGGAGTTATAGCTGTGTTCTCTGAAACAGTATGTGAGTTCTAGCTGTGTTCTCTGAAACAGTATGATGGGAGTTCTAGCTGTGTTCTCTGAAACAGTATGATGGGAGTTCTAGCTGTGTTCTCTGAAACAGTATGATGGGAGTTCTAGCTGTGTTCTCTGAAACAGTTTGATGGGAGTTCTAGCTGTGTTCTCTGAAACAGTATGATGGGAGTTCTAGCTGTGTTCTCTGAAACAGTATGATGAGAGTTCTAGCTGTGTTCTCTGAAACAGTATGATGTGGGTTCTAGCTGTGTTCTCTGAAACAGTTTGATGGGAGTTCTAGCTGTGTTCTCTGAAACAGTATGATGTGGGTTCTAGCTGTGTTCTCTGAAACAGTTTGATGTGAGTTATAGCTGTGTTCTCTGAAACAGTATGATGGGAGTTCTAGCTGTGTTCTCTGAAACAGTTTGATGGGAGTTCTAGCTGTGTTCTCTGAAACAGTTTGATGGGAGTTCTAGCTGTGTTCTCTGAAACAGTATGATGGGAGTTCTAGCTGTGTTCTCTGAAACAGTATGATGTGAGTTCTAGCTGTGTTCTCTGAAACAGTATGATGTGAGTTCTAGCTGTGTTCTCTGAAACAGTATGATGGGAGTTCTAGCTGTGTTCTCTGAAACAGTATGATGGGAGTTCTAGCTGTGTTCTCTGAAACAGTATGATGGGAGTTCTAGCTGTGTTCTCTGAAACAGTATGATGGGAGTTCTAGCTGTGTTCTCTGAAACAGTATGATGGGAGTTCTAGCTGTGTTCTCTGAAACAGTATGATGGGAGTTCTAGCTGTGTTCTCTGAAACAGTATGATGGGAGTTCTAGCTGTGTTCTCTGAAACAGTATGATGGGAGTTCTAGCTGTGTTCTCTGAAACAGTATGATGGGAGTTCTAGCTGTGTTCTCTGAAACAGTATGATGGGAGTTCTAGCTGTGTTCTCTGAAACAGTATGATGGAGTTCTAGCTGTGTTCTCTGAAACAGTATGATGTGGGTTCTAGCTGTGTTCTCTGAAACAGTTTGATGGGAGTTATAGCTGTGTTCTCTGAAACAGTATGATGGGAGTTCTAGCTGTGTTCTCTGAAACAGTTTGATGGGAGTTCTAGCTGTGTTCTCTGAAACAGTTTGATGGGAGTTCTAGCTGTGTTCTCTGAAACAGTATGATGGGAGTTATAGCTGTGTTCTCTGAAACAGTATGATGGGAGTTCTAGCTGTGTTCTCTGAAACAGTATGATGGGAGTTCTAGCTGTGTTCTCTGAAACAGTATGATGTGAGTTCTAGCTGTGTTCTCTGAAACAGTATGATGGGAGTTCTAAGCTGTGTTCTCTGAAACAGTATGATGGGAGTTCTAGCTGTGTTCTCTGAAACAGTATGATGGGAGTTCTAGCTGTGTTCTCTGAAACAGTATGATGGGAGTTCTAGCTGTGTTTCTCTGAAACAGTATGATGGGAGTTTCTAGCTGTGTTCTCTGAAACAGTATGATGGGAGTTCTAGCTGTGTTCTCTGAAACAGTATGATGGGAGTTTCTAGCTGTGTTCTCTGAAACAGTATGATGGAGTCTAGCTGGTGTTTCTCTGAAACATATGATGGGGAGTTCTAGCTGTGTTCTCTGAAAACAGTATGATGGGAGTCAGCTGGTCTCTGAAAGTATATGGGGTTTCTAGCTGGTGTTCTCTGAAACAGTATGATTGGAGTTCTAGCTGTGTTCTCTGAAACAGTATGATGGGAGTTTCTAGCTGTGTCTCTGAAACAGTATGATGTGAGTTATAGCTGTGTTCTCTGAAACAGTATGATGGGAGTTATAGCTGTGTTCTCTGAAACAGTATGATGGGGAGTTTATAGCTGTGTTCTCTGGAAACAGTGATGATGGAGTTCTAGCTGTGTTCTCTGAAACAGTATGATGGGGGTTCTAGCTGTGTTCTCTGAAACATTTTGATGGGAGTTATAGCTGTGTTCTCTGAAACAGTATGATGGGAGTTCTAGCTGTGTTCTCTGAAAAAGTAATGATGGAGTTCTAGCTGTGTTCTCTGAAATAGTATGATGGGAGTTCTAGCTGTGTATCTCTGAAACAGTTTGATGGGAGTTCTAGCTGTGTTCTCTGAAACAGTATGATGGGAGTTCTAGCTGTGTTCTCTGAAACAGTATGATGTGGAGTTTCTAGCTGTGTTCTCTGAAACAGTTATGATGGGGAGTTCTAGCTGTTGTTCTCTGAAACAGTATGATGTGGAGTTCTAGCTGTGTTCTCTGAAACAGTATTGATGGGGAGTTTAGCTGTGTTCTCTGAAACAGTTATTGATGGAGTTATAGCTGTGTTCTCTGAAACAGTATATGGGAGTTCTAGCTGTGTTCTCTGAAACAGTTTGATGGGAGTTCTAGCTGTGTTCTCTGAAACCAGTATGATGGGAGTTTAGCTGTGTTCTCTGAAACAGTATGATGGGAGTTATAGCTGTGTTCTCTGAAACAGTATGATGGGAGTTATAGCTGTGTTCTCTGAAACAGTATGATGGGAGTTATAGCTGTGTTCTCTGAAACATTATGATGGGGTTAGCTGTGTTCCTGAAACAGTATGATGGGGTTCTAGCTGTGTTCTCTGAAACAGTATGATGGGAGTTCTAGCTGTGTTCTCTGAAACAGTATGATGGGAGTTCTAGCTGTGTTCTCTGAAACAGTATGATGGGAGTTCTAGCTGTGTTCTCTGAAACAGTATGATGGGAGTTCTAGCTGTGTTCTCTGAAACAGTATGATGGGAGTTCTAGCTGTGTTCTCTGAAACAGTATGATGGGAGTTCTAGCTGTGTTCTCTGAAACAGTATGATGGGAGTTATAGCTGTGTTCTCTGAAACAGTTTGATGGGAGTTATAGCTGTGTTCTCTGAAACAGTATGTGAGTTCTAGCTGTGTTCTCTAAACAGTATGATGTGGGTTCTAGCTGTGTTCTCTGATACAGTATGATGTGAGTTCTACACTATATATACACAAACGTATGTGGACACCCCTTCAAATTAGTGGATTCAGCTATTTCAGCCACACCCGTTGCTGACAGGTGTATAAAATCGAGCAAACAGCCATGCAATCTCTATACACAAACATTGGGAGTAGAATGGCCCGTACTGAAGAGCTCAGTTACTCAATGTGGCACTGTCATAGGATGCCACCTTTCCAACAAGTCAGTTTGTCAAAATTATGCCCTGCTAGAGATGCCCCGGTCAACTGTAAGTGCTGTTATTGTGAAGTGGAAACGTCTACGAGCAACAACGGCTTAGCCGCGAAGTGGTAGGCCACACAACTTAACAGAATGGGATCGGCGAGTGCTGAAGCGCGTAAAAATAATCTGTCCTCGGTTGCAACACTCACTACCGAGTTCCAAACTGCCTCTGGAAGCAACGTCAGCACAAGAACTGTTCGTTGGGAGCTTCATGAAATGGGTTTCCATGGCAGAGCTGCCGCACACATGCCTAAGATCAACATGCGCAAAGCCGAGCGTCGGCTGGAGTGGTGTAAAGCCCGCTGCCATTGGACTCTGGAGCAGTGGAAACGCGTTCTCTGGAGTGATGAATCACGCTTTACCATCTGGCAGTCCGACGGACTAATCTGGGTTTGGCGGATGCCAGGACAACGCTACCTGCCCCAATGCATAGCGTGAACTGTAAAGTTTGGTGGAGGTGAGTTCTAGCTGTTCTTTGAAACATCAATAATTACATTATTGTCTGGTTTTGTGAGAGCGACTGAGTGAGTGACTGCGTCTGAAATGGCACCCTAGTCTCTATTTAGTGCACTAGGGCCCATAGGACCCTGGTTTAAAATAGTGCACTATATAGGGCAGTGGTATTCAAACTTTTTCAGCGGGGACCCAATTTTTTTTCCATCCACCAATAACCTTCAATCTATTACATTTTCATTACATCAGAATGAAAAGAAACCAATAAATACATTTACTCAATTTCTCAAAAACGTTTGTATATTGTCCCATACAATAATCTGCACTATATTTTTTTGCAGTTCCCCCGCAACACCGACTTTGAATACCACTGATTTAGGGGATAGGGTGCCATTGGGTCCTGGTCTAAAGTAGTGCACTATATATAGTGAACAGGGTGCCATTTGGTCCTGGTCTAAAGTAGTGCACTATATATAGTGAACAGGGTGCCATTTGGTCCTGGTCTAAAGTAGTGCACTATATATAGTGAATAGGGTGCCATATGGGACTTGGCCAGTGAGTGATACAGCGAGGTCCAGGTCAGCTGGGCCTGTAGGTCTGACTGTGACCTATTGACCTGGATCCCTGCCCTATTACATGACTAGTGTGTTACGTCAGGCAGACTGATAAGTCTGTTACCAATAACCCCCGTCAGGCAGGGTCAGGCTACGACAGGAGGACAGAGGACAGAGCAGAGAGCACCAACCAACCCCAGGAACGTCAAGAAAAGACAGGTGAGCCTATCGTGTCTTGATGCCATTACAAGCCCAACAGAACACACCTCTACTAGTTTAGCCGCGTGGTGACACTGCTTAGAGGTGACAGGAGGGGTACCACTGTAGCTGACTGGTGTTGTGGAGCAGATGGCTGGTCATCTGTAATGAAATGAAACGGAGAAACAGAGATGAGGGGGGAAAGATCTGGCAGCATTCAGCAGTACCACAACACACCGAGGTGAGACCTTGGCTGCGTCCCAGGTGGCACCCTATTATATATATATATATATATATATATATATATATATATATATATATATATATATATATATATATATATATATATATAGTTCACTACTCTTGACCAGAGCCTGGTCAAAAGTAGTGCACTAAATAGGGAATAGCGTGCTATTTGGGATGCAGCCCTTTAAACGCTCCTGTTAAATAATCAACATGAACCATCCCAGTCCCTACTGTCTCCATCTGCTTGGAATTAGACAGACAACCAGGTGGGACAATACTATGGAACAGCATGGCATATTATGCATGAAGCTAGCTAGAACCAAAGAGTATCTATTATATTGACTTTAACCTTGTCCCCAGGCTAATTGCGCATGGGCGGAAGTGTCTGGGAAGGAGATTAGCCCAAATTAAAGGCCCAGTGGTTGTCATCTTTGCAGACAACCCCAGTTTTACTTGAACAGGTTATCATCAAATCATGTGCATCAACGCTCTAACAGCAACCAACAACCTGCAGTGGTGGAAAAAGTCCCTAATTGTCATACTTGAGTAAAAGTAAAAGACACCTTAATAGAAAATTACTCAAATAAAAGTGAAAGTCACCCAGTAAAATACTACTTGAGTAAAAGTCTTAAAGTATTTGGTTTTAAATATACTTAAGTATCAAAAGTAAAAGTATAAATAATTTCACATTCACGAGTTTTCTTTTTATTTACTGATAGCCAGGAGCACACTCCATTGTTCACAAATGAAACATTTGTGTTTAGTGAATCCGCCAGATCAGAGGCATTAGGGCTGACCAGGGACGTTTTCGTGATAATTGCAGGAGTTGGACCATTTTCTTGTCCTGCTAAGCATTCAAAATGTAAGGAGTAGTTTTGTGTGTCAGGGAAAACGTATGGAGTCAAAAGTACATTGTTTTCTTTAGGAATGTAGTGGAGTAAAAGTTGAATTAAAGTACAGATACACCCATAAACGACTTAGCCAAGTAGTACTTCAACGTATTTTGAAGTAAGTACTTTACAGCACTGCCAACTTTGTAAGAGATATGTCAATAACTTTCCAGTCACCTGTTAGTGAATGGATGAGGTCGGATGGCCTGAATACACTCAGTCAATGGCCTAAGCGTTATTTACATACTTTAATGTGGCTAGCTAGCTACAGTGCTCACACTAAACAGCCAGTCATACAACCTGTTAGTTAACCATTTCTGGTGTAACTTATCCAATTCATATTACATAATAAATAAAGAGAGAGGCTTAGAACAATGTGTTCATTAAATGGATATAACAAGCATAACTAGCTAACGTTAACGTTCTTTAGTTAGCCAGCCAGCTAGCTAGTAACGTTATCTAACAGCCAGCTAGTTTTTTTTAAATCAATCCTCAAACCTGTGAGTTATCATGGAAGAGAAACATAGTTACCTGTGTTTGACTGTTGCCAAATAAAATACTGTTGACAACCTATTTTTT
>LR778269.1:50647259-50764968 GCA_902810595.1 Coregonus sp. 'balchen'
AAAGCGACGCCGTCACCCCTAGCTGGAGTTTCTTACGTAGCTGCGACCTGCGTGATCAAGGAAGCCACCTCAAGACCCTATAATCCTCTGCAAGTAAACAATTGCTGCGTTGGAACTCTGAGTGATCCGGTTTGTCCCGAAACAAACCGTAGTAGATACAGCTCCTACAGCGCTGGAACCGTTCATTTACTTCTCCAGAGAAAGAGGGACTCCATTGGAACACTCATCTGGTACCAACTTCGTTAGCTTGATGGCTAGAAGCTTAGAATAGTGGCCAATTCGTTGATGTAAATGTATGAGTGCAGGGCTCAGATTGCAACCCTGGCGAAGGCCCCGCACCTGGTTAAAGAATTCTGTTATTCTCTTGCCAATTTTGATGCTGCACGTATTGTCATGTTTTACCCCCTACGCCACTTTCAATAATTTTGTAGAACAGTCCGGTCGGTATGCCAAATAGAATCAAATGCTTTTTGGAAGTCGATAAAGCAAGCGTACATTTTGGCATTATTTTGGTGGACATGTCAGGGTGTGTAGTGTGTAAAATATGATCGGTCGTGCGATGTTTTGGTATAAATCCAATTTGGCTTTTACTCAAGACATTGTGCTTTATAAGGAAGTTTAGAACTCTAACATTTATAATACTACAGAAAACCTTCCCCAGGTTACTGTTCACACAAATGCCTCTGTAATTGTTAGGGTCAAATTTGTCTCCGTTCTTATAGATTGGGGTTATGAGTCCTTGATTCCAGATGTCAGAGAGTCCAATGGAACTTCTCATGAATTTGGCATTGTTCTGCGTTTGTGTCAATTTGAACGGTGTTGTAGAGTGATTTTTAAATGGGTTGTCCATATGTCACCACTAATGCCTCTTGTTTAGATTTGAGTTTTTTCCAAGAAGAAGAATAATAATAATAATAATAATATGCCATTTAGCAGACGCTTTTATCCAAAGCGACTTACAGTCATGTGCGCATACATTTTTACGTATGGGTGGTCCCGGGGATCGAACCCACTACCCTGGCGTTACAAGCGCCATGCTCTACCAATTGAGCTACAGAGGACCAGTTGTTTTGTTTATGGACTCCTCAATTAGTGTCAGCTGCTCGCTGTTGGACTGTGCTTTTTTGGTTCTGAGTGTACGTTTTATAGAGTTTTAAAGTCTCACAGTAATTAAGGTGTAATTCACCATTATTTGGGTCTCTGTGCTTTTGGTTTGATAGTGTTCTAAGTTTTTTCCTTATCATTTTACAACCTCCATCAAACCAGTTGATGTCATCATTACAAACCAGTTGAGATGTCATCTGGGGTCTTTTTTTTGTTTAGTTATTTATACATTTCAGTCGTGCTTCTTTTGCCGTTTTGTCTGAATATATAGTTGATGTTTTTTACTGCTAGATTGATGCCTTCTTTACTGTGAGTGATGTGGTATCCAGAAAGTTATCTAAGGGTGTTTGGATGTTTTGGTTACTGGTTGCTTTCTGGGTATTCTTCTGTGCTGTTTTGGGCCCATCTGTATGAAGTTCTGATGTTGTGCAGCTCACTGGACTGTGAATCTGTGGTTGTTTCCAGGTCTGTTCTTTTGAGGAACAACGTCATTTGGCTGACAGAGGTGTGAGTGGCTTGACGGCGAATGAGCTGAGAGAGAAAGGGTCAGTGTCTGTGATGTGGCCAAGAGGTGAGCAATGGGTGGATCTCCCCAAAGAGTCCCCCCCGTAACCTACCATTGACAAAGTACAGACCCAAGCTTCGCCCGAGCTGCAACAGATCCCTTCCGTTTCTGTTGATGGTGCTGTCACTGTTGTTTCTATGGGGGAGATTAAGACGGTTAGATACAGTATGGCCTGTAATAAAGCTGTCCCCTCGTGGTCGTTCGATCAGGTAGTGTTCCATTTGTGTCCCCACAGATGAGCACCTTTCCCTGGGCCTGGAAATGGCACGTCTTTTCCTCAAGGCTGGGGAATATCTCCTCTGAGTAATATGGGGATTCTGAGGGGGAGATATATATTGCGCAAAGGAACACAATTTTCTGTCAGTACAAGTAATCTTTTCAGTTTTAACCAAATGTGATATTTACCAATTTTGAGGGGATCAATTTGATTTTGTAGTTCGGATTTGTACCAAATGATCAATCCTCCAGATTCTCTGCTTCTATTGACAGAGGTGTGTTTCTGTGACGGCACAATCTCTCTCGCTACCCTCCCCCTCCCCACAATGACTCACTCTCATTGATTCTCCCCTGTCTGGGGAGATGGGGTGTGTGTCGGTGGGTTGGGGCTCTGTGTGTGTGTCGAACGTCACGTTTGTGCTCAGCTGGGTTAGTCTATCATGCGCTGGCCAGCGGGGAGTTGTTCGTCTCAGAGGAAGGATGACACCAGTGTTGTCAGAGCTACAGAGAAACAGCAGGGATGGGACACAGGCCAGTCGGTTGGTCCTGAAGCTGATCAGAGACTGAAAGCCACAGAGAGAGCAACAGGCTGTCTCGTCCTAAAGCGGAGAGCCACAAGAGAGCGGCCCAGACCAGAGACAGGTTTACAAAAAAGAGGACAGGTCTCGTCCTAGATCAGAGACACGAGAGACCAGTCAGAGAGGGTTTAGGCCCGGTTCCCCCCTGATCAGGATCAGAGCCCCCATTCAGAATTTTTTAGGCCCGGTTTCCCTGTCAAGACTAGAGAGACCAGTAAGGGGGTTTAGGCCCGGTCTCCTGATCAGAGCCCCAAAGAGGACCAGTCAGAGATGGTTTAGGCCCGGTCCCTGATCAGAGACCAGAGACCCCTTCAGAGTGGTTTAGGACCGGTTTTCCCGTCAGAGATCAGAGAACCAGTCAGGATGGTTTAGGACTGGTCCCCTGATCAAGAGGCATCAGAATGGTTTTTAGGCCCGGGTTTCTCCCTGATCAAAACCAAGACCAGTCAGAGATGGTTTAGGACTGGTCTCCCGATCAAACAAAGAGACCAGCAGAAGGTTTAGGCCCCGGTCTCCCGATCGAGACTCAGAGCCCCTTTCAGAGGGGTTTTTGGGCCCGGGTTTTCCCTGATCAAACTAAAGACCACAGAGAGGGTTTTAGGCCCGGTTTTCCCCCCTGATCAAAACAAGACCCCGTCAAGATGGTTTTAGACCGGGTTTCTCCCTGATAAAGGACCGAGACCCCTTCAAGTGGTTTAGGACCTTTCCCCCTGATCAGAGACTCAAGAGACCAGTCAGAGAGGGTTTTGGGACGGTTCTCCCTGGGATCAAGAGCCATCAAAAGGGGTTTTAGGACCGGTTCCCCCTGATCGGCCAGAAACCCAGTCAGGAGGGTTTAGGACCGGTCTCCCTGATCAAGAAAAACCCCATTCAGAGAGGTTTAGGACCGGGGGGTTTCCCCTGATCAGAGCCCAAGACCAGTCAGAGAGGTTTGGACCTCCCCCTATCGAGACACAAGAGCCAGTCAGGAGGGTTTAAAAGGACGGTTCCCTGATCAAACTCGAGACCCCTTCAAGACAGGTTTTTGGGACCGTTTTTCCCCCTACAAGTCAGAGACCAGTAAAGGTTTGGGGACCGGTCCCCCTGATCAAGCGCAGTCGAGATGGTTTGGGCCGTCCCCCTATCGGGGAACCAGAGCCCCTTTTTCCAGAAGGGTTTTTAGGCCCGGTTTTCCCCTGATCAGAGCCAGAAGCCCATCAGAGAGGTTTAACCGGTCCCCTGATAAAAGAGAGACAGTCGAGGTTTAGGACCGGTCCCCTGATCAAGACACAGGGGAAGTCAAGAGGGTTTAGGACCTTCTCCCTGATCGAGACACAGAGAACCAGTCAGGATTTTTTTAGGGTTCCCCTGATAGAGATAAGACCCAAGAGTGGTTTAGGACCGGTCTCCCTGATCAAGACCAGAGAACCATCAGAGAGGTTTTTGGCCCGGTTCCCTGATCAGAGAACGAAGGCCAGCAAGAGGGTTTGGGGCCCGGTTCCCTGCAAGGGGGGCCAGTCAGAGGGGTTTTTAGGACGGTCTCCCCGTCAAAAAAAAAGGGAAAAACCAGTCGAGATGTTTAGGCCCGGTCCCCCCTGTCAAGACTCAGGCCCCCATTCAGGATGGTTTAGGCCCGGGTTTTCCCTGTCAAGACCAGAGAGACCAGTCAAGAGGGTTAGGACCGGCCCCCTATAAGACACAGAGAACCAGTCAGAGAGGGGTTTAGGACCTTTTCCCCCCCCCTGTCAGAGAAACCCCTTCAGAAGGGTTTAGGCCCGGTTTTCCCTGATCAGAGCCAGAAAACCCCATTCAGAAGGTTTAGGCCCTTTCCCCCCTGACAAAAAGGACCAGCAGGATGGTTTAGGACCGGCCCCCCTGATCAGAACTCAGAGACCCCATTAGAGATGGTTTGGGGCCCGGTTTTTTCCCTATAGAGACCAGAGAGACCGTCAGAGATTTTTGGACCGGTCTCCCTGATCAGAGAGACCATCAAGAGGGTTTAGGCCGGTCTCCCTGATCAGAGACACGAGAGACCATCAGAAGGTTTAGGCCCGGTTTCCCCCTGTCAAGCACAGGGGGGGAACCAGTCAAGAGTTTATGACCGGTTCCCTGATCAGAGACACAGAAACCGTCAAGGGGTTTTTGGACCGTCTCCCTAAAAGCCCGGAGACCGTCAAGAGGGTTTAGGACGGTCTCCCTGTCAGAGAAAAAACCATCAAGAGGGTTTAGGACGTTTTTCCCTGATCGAAACAGAGAGACCAGTCAGAGGGGTTTTAGGCCCGGGTCTCCCTGATCAGGACCAGGAGCCATCGGGGATGGTTTTAGGACCGGCCCTCCCTGATCAGAGACACAGAGAGCCCAGTCAAGATGGTTTGGCCGGTCTCCTGATCAAGACACAGGGGCCAGAGAGAGGGTTTTAGCCCGGCCCTCCCTAAATAAGACCGAAGACCAGTCAGAATGGTTTGGACGGTCTCCCTGATCAAAACAGAAAACCCAAAAAAGGGTTTGGACCGGGTTCCCGATCAGAGACGAACCCCTTCAGAGGGGTTTTATGCCCCGGTTCCTGATCAAGCCCAAAGGGGGAGACCATCGAGTGGGTTTGGGACCGGTTCCCCCCTGATCAAGCCAGAGACCCCCTAGAGAGGTTTAGGCCCGGTTCCCCCTGATCGAGAAGGCCCCCCATTCAGGTGGTTTTAGGACCTTTTTCCCTCCCTGATCAGGAACTAGAAGACCAGCAGAGATTTTTGGGGACGGTTTCCCCTGATCAGAGGCCAGTCAGGATTTTTTAGGAGGTTCCCTGATCAGAGACCAAGAGACCAGTCGGAGGGTTTGGGAACCCCTTTCTCCGTCGAGCCAGAGAGCCAGTAAGTTTTTTTTGGGGGACCGGTCCCCTGATCGGGACCACCCCCCCCCAAGAATGGTTTGGCCCGGTTCCCTGATCAAAAACCCCCAGAGAGACCAGTCAAGATGGTTTGGGACCGGTCTCCCGATCGGGACACAGAGAGACCAGTCAGAGAGGGTTAGGACCGGTTCCCTGATCAGAGACTCAGAGACCCCATTCAAGGGGGTTTTTAGGACCGGGTTTTTCCCCTGATAAAAACCGAAGCCAGTCAAGGGGGTTAAAAGGCCCGGTCCCCTGATCAGAGAAAAAGCCAGAGATGGTTGGCCCGGGTTCCCCTGATCAGAGACCAGAACCCCCTTCAAGAGGTTTAGGCCCTTTTTTTCCCTGATCAGAGACCAAAAAGCCAGTCAGAGATGGTTTAGGCCCGGCCCCTGATCAGAGAGACCAGTCAGAAGGGTTTAGGCCCCGGTCCCCCCCTGATCAAGCCCAAGAGGACCATTCGAGTGGTTTAGGACCGTCTCCCTGAAAAAGAGAGACCAGCAGGATGGTTTAGGGCCCCCCCTCCCTGATCGGGAAACAGGAACCAGTCAAGATGGTTTAGGAGGGTTTCCCCCCTGATAAAGGGGAACGAAGACCAGTCAGTGGTTTTAGGACTGCCCCCCGATAAGACCGAGAGCCCAGTCAGAATGGTTTAGGCCCGGGCCCCCTTTAAAGGGACACAGAGAGACCAGTCAGGTGTTGGGCCCGGTTCCCTGATCAAGCCGAGAGACCATCAGAGATGGTTTAGGACCGGCCCCTGATCAAGCACAGAAGCCCTAAAAGGGGATGGTTTAGGACCGGTCCCCCCCTGATAAAGACCAGAAACCATAGAGATGGTTTAGGACCGGGTTCCCCCCCTGTTTTTCAAACCAGAGAACCATCAAGATGGTTAGGACCGGTCTCCCTGAAAAAAGGAGCCCCGTCAGGATGGTTTGGGGGACGGTCTCCCTGACGAGAGCCATCAGAGTGGTTTTGGACCGGTCCCCCTGATCAAGACCAGAGAGCCGTCAAAAGGGTTTTAGGACCGGTTCCTATCAGAGACCAGCAGAGGGGTTTTTTGGACCGTCTCCTGCAGAGAAACAGAGAGCCCATCAGAGTGGTTTAGGCCCGGTCTCCCGATCAGAGCCCCAGAGCCCCCATCAGAAGGTTTGGGCCCGGGTCTCCCTGATCAAGCCCCAGAGAGACCATCAGAGATGGTTTAGGACCGTCCCCCCCTGATAAGACACAGGACCCCCAGTCAGGAGGTTTAGGAGGTCTCCCTGATCAGGGGAAAACCATCAAAGGTTTTAGGCCCGGGGTTCCCCTGATCAGAGACCAGAGAGACAGTGAGATGGTTTGGGACCGGTCTCCCTGACAGAGGCCAGTCGGATGGTTTTAAGGGCCCGGTCCCCTGTCAGAGACTCGAGAGACCAGTCAGAGATGGGTTTGGAGGGGTCCCCCTGATCAAGCACAGAGAGCCAGTCAAGAGGTTTTAACCCGGTTCCCTATCAGAGAAAAGACCCCTCAAGATGGTTTGGGGCCGGGTTTCCCAAACAAGACCAAGGGACCGTCGAGAGGTTTCCCGGTCTCCCCCTTAAGAGCACAGAGAGACCATCAGAGAGGGTTAAAAGGACCGGTCCCCCTGATCAGAGGGGACCATCGGAGGGTTTTTGGACCTTTTCCCCCAAAACAGAGACCCAGGGGACCAGTCAGAGATGGTTTGGGGGCCCGGTCTCCCTGTCAGAGAAAGGCCATCAGAGAGGTTTAGGACCGGCCCCTGTCAGAACCCGAGAGACCATCAGAGATGGTTTGGGCCCGGTTCCCTGACAGAGAACAGAGAAAACCAGTCGAGATGGTTTTAGGGCCCGGGTCTCCCTATCAGAGAGCCATTCAAGATGGTTTAGGCCCGGGTTCCCTGATCAGAACCCAAAAAAGGACCATCAGAGATGGTTAAGGCCCGGTCTCCCGACAGAAAACCAAAGACCAGTAGAGAGGGTTTTAGGCCCGGTCCCCCCTGATCAAGCCAGAGCCCCACCCAAAGATGGTTTAGGCCCGGTTCCCTATCAGAGCCCAAAAGAGCCTCAGGATGGTTTAGGCCCGGGGTCCCCTGATCAGAGAGACCCATCAGAGATTTTTTTGGGACGGTCTCCCAAAACAGAGACACGAGAGACCATCAAAAGGGGTTTTAGGCCCGGGTTCCCCTCCCTGATCAGAGACCAAGCCCCTTCAAAGAGGGTTTTGGACCGGTCTCCCCCTGATCAGAGACACAAGAGACCATAAAGGATGGTTTGGACCGCCCTCCCGATCGAGAGACCAGTCAGAGAGGGTTTAGGATGGTTCCCCTGATAAAGGCCCGAGAGCCCAGTCAAGATGGTTTAGGACCGGGTTCTCCCCCTGATCAGAGACACAGAGAGCCCAGTCAGAGATGGTTTAGGCCCGGGTCTCCCTGATCAGAGAGACCATCGAAGGTTTGGGACCGTCTCCCTGATCAAGAACAGGGGACCGCCCGAGAGGGTTTGGGGACCGGTTTTCCCCTATAAAAGGGGGCCCCGAGGACCAGTCAGAGATGGTTTAGGCCGGGTCTCCCGATCAGAGACACAGAGAGACCAGTCGAGATGGTTTGGGCCGGTTTCCCCCTGACAGGAACAGAGGCCCACAAAAGGGGTTTTAGGAGGTCCCTCCCCCTGATCGAGACCAGAGAGCCCATCGAGATTTTTTTTAGGCCGGTTCCCTGATCAGGCACGAGAGACCAGTCAAGATGGTTTAGGACCGGTTCCCCCGATCAGAGGAAACCGGGCAATGGTTTGGGGCCCGGGGTCTCCCCGTCAAGACCAAGAGACCATTCAGAGAGGGTTTGGGACCCCCTCTCCCTATCAGAGAGACCATCAGAGAGGTTTTTTCCCGGTCTCCCGATCAGAGCCCGAGAGACCAGTCAGAGATGGTTTAGGACCGGTCTCCCTGATCAAGAACAGAGAACCACAGAGAGGTTTAAAGGGGCCCGGGTCTCCTATAAAAGAGGGACCGTCAAATGGTTTTAGGCCCGGTCCCCCTATCAGAGAGCCGTCAGAGGGGTTTTTTAGGACCGTTCCCTATCAGAGACCAGAGCCCCCATTCAGAATGGTTTCCCCCCGGGTTCCCTGTCGGGAAACTCAGAAAACCCCATTCAGAGAGGTTTAGGCCCGGGTTTTCCCCTGATCAAGACCAGAGCACCCAGGAGGGTTTGGGGCCGGTCTCCCTGATCAGAAAAGCCCCCATTAGGTTGTTTGGCCGGGTTTTCCCCTATAGAGCCAGAAGACCAGTCAAGAGGTTTGGACGGTCCCCTGATCAAAAGAGGCCAGTCAAAATGGTTTAGGCCCGGTTTTCCCCCTGATCAAGACACGAGAGACCATCAGAGATTTTTTTGGACGGTTCCTGTCAGGGGCAAGAAGACCACAGAGAGGGGTTTTAGGCCCGGCCCCCTGACAGAGACTCAAGACCCCATCAGGAGGGTTTAGGCCTTTTTTTTCCCCTGATCAGGACCAGAGGACCAGGATGGTTTGGGGCCCGGGTCTCCTGATCAAACCGAGAGACCTGAAGGGTTTAGGGGGTCTCCCTATCAGAGACCAAGCCCCCATTCAGAGATGGTTTGGGCCCGTTTCCCTGATAAGACCAGAGGACCGTGAGGGGTTTTGGGGACCTTCCCTGATCAGAGAGACCAGTCAGAGATTTTTTAGGCCCGGCCCCTCCCATCAGAAAGCCCCCCTCAAGATGGTTTAGGACCGGTTTTCCCTGATCAGAGCCCAAAGAAAACCGTAGAGAGGGTTTTTAGGACCGGGTTTCCCGACAGAAGACCAGTCAAGAGGGTTTTTAGCCGGGTCCCCCTGATCAGAGAAAAAAACCAGTCAGGATTTTTTGGGACCGGTCTCCCGATCAGAGCACGAGAGCACAAGATGGTTTAGGACCGGCTCCCTGATCAGAGACCAGAGAACCATCAGAGAGGGTTTTTGACGTCTCCCTGATCAAGAGCCCGAGAGACCAGAAGTGGTTTGGACGGCCCCCTGATCAGGCCCAAAGGAGACCACGAGAGGGTTTGGGCCCGGGTCTCCCTGTCAAAAAAAGGGCCGCCCCGAGATGTTTAGACCCGGTCCCCCCTGATCAGGACCAAAGGACCGTCAGAGAGGGTTTGGGACCGGGGCCCCTGATCAAGACAAGAGAGACCAGTGAGAGGGTTTTGGACCGGTCTCCCTGATAAAGGGAGACCAGTAAAGGATGGTTTAGGACCTCCCCCCTGATCAAAGACCAGAAAACCCATCCGAAGGGGTTGGGACCGGTCCCCCCCTATCAGGACCAGAGAGCCCAGTCAAAGGGGTTTAGGACGGTCTCCTGATCGAGAGACCAGTCAGAGAGGGTTTGGGACCGGGGTTCCCTGATCAGAGCACAGAGAGAACCAGTCAGAGGGGGTTTTGGGGACCGGTTCCCTGATCAAGCACAGAAACCCAGTCAAAAATTTTTAGGCCCGGTCTCCTTTTAGGGACCAGTAAAATTGGTTTAGGACCGGTTCCATCAAGACCAGAGAGACCGTCAGAGAGGGTTTTTAGGACCGGCCCTCCCTCGAAAACCAGAACCCCAGTAAGATGGTTTAGGACCGGTCTCCCTGATCAAGACCAGAGAGACCATCAAGGGGTTTTAGGCCCGGGTCCCCTGATCAGAGCACAGAGAGACCAGTCGGGGGTTTTGGGGACCGGTCCCCCCCTGTCAGAGAGACCAGTCAGAGATGGTTTAGGACCGGTCCCCATCAGAGACACAGAGAACCATCGAAGGGGGTTTTTAGGCCCGGTCTCCCTGATCAAGAGGACCAGCGAATGGTTTAGGACCGGTCCCCCCTACAAGCCAGAGAGACCAGTCAAGATGGTTTTTTGGGGGCCCCTTTCCCCCCCGATCGAGAACAGAGAACCAGCAGATGGTTTAGGGACCGGTCTCCCCTGATCAGGAACGGGAACCGCCCCGAGAGGGTTTTGGAGGCCTCCCCTGATCGGGAACACGAAAACCAGTCGAGAGGTTTTAGGCCCCGGTCTCCCTGATCGAGACAAAAGAAGTCAGAAGGGTTTTTAGGACCGGTCTCCCTGATCAGAGAACCAGTCAGAGTGGTTTAAGGCCCTTCCCCTGATCAGAGACACAGAGAGACCAGTCAGAGGGTTTGGCCCGGTCTCCCTATAGAGACCGAGAGACCATCAAGAGGGTTTTTAGGACCGGTCTCCCGATCAGGACCAGAGAGACCAGTCAGATGGTTTAGGAACCGGTCCCCCTGATCAGAGAACAGAAGACCAGTCAGAGAGGGGTTAGGACCGGTTCCTCCCCTGAACGGCCCAGCAGAGATGGTTTAGGACCGGCCCTCCCTGATAGAGACACAGAGGACCCAAGATTGTTTAGGCCCGGTTTCCCTATCAAGAACAGAGAGCCCTAAAAGGGTTTTAGGCCCGGCCCCCCCCCCCTGATAAAACAGGGGAACAATCAGAGATTTTTTGGCCCGGGTTCCCTATCAGGACCAGAGAGACCAGTCAGAGATGGTTTTGGAGGTCCCCCCTGATCAAGAACGAGAGACCTAGAGAGGTTTTAGGAGGGTCCCCCCCTGATCGGACCGAGAGCCCATAGAATGGTTTAGGGAGGGTCTCCCTGATCAGAAAAAGGCCCCCATTTCAGAGATGTTTAGGGCCCGGGTCTCCCGATCAGAAAACAGAAGACCAGTCAGAGTGGTTTAGGACCGTCTCCCTGTCAGAGAAAAACCATCAGAGATGTTTGGCCCGGTCCCCTGATCAGAGACCAGAGAGCCCATCCAGAGAGGGTTTTAGGGGACCGGTTCCCGTCGGGAACAGAGAGACCAGTGAGAGGGTTTTTGGGCCCGGTTCCCCTGATCAGAGAGACCATCAAGAGGGTTTTTAGGCCCGGGTCCCCCCCTGATAGAGAGCCCGTCAGAGTGTTTGGAGGCCCCCTGATCAGAGCCCCAGAAGCCAGTCAGAGAGGGTTTTAGGCCCGGGTCCCCCCTGATCAAGACACGAGAACCATCAAGAGGGTTTTAGGCCCCGGTCTCCCTGAAAAGAAAAAGGGACCACAAAAGGGGGTTTTGGAGGGTCTCCCCTGATCAAAAAACCCAGGGACCAGAAAGTGGTTTGGACCGGCCCCCTGATCAAGACCAGAGAGACCAGTCAAGATGGTTTAGGCCCGGTCTCCCTGATCAAAAGACAAGAGAGACCGCCCAAGATGGTTTGACCTCTCCTGATCAAAACAAGAGACCAGTCAAGGGTTTAGGCCCCGGTCTCCCGCAGAGAGCCAGCCCGAGATGGTTTAGGCCCGTCCCCTGATAAGACACAGAGAGCCCAGCAGAGTGGTTTAGGACCGTCCCCCCCTGATCAGAGGGGGAAAACCATTTTGAAAGGGGCTGTTTTGGTTTTTATCATCCTTGTTTTTTTACGCCAAAAACCCACACACATCTAAAACCCCCGCCCCCTTTGCGTTCCAGGGGGTGGAATAGATGTGAGTCTCTGTGAATCCAATCCAAGTTATTGACTTTTTTAACGTTCTTTTTGGGCCCATTTATTATCATGGCAGTCACAGCCCCCTTTTAGTCCTTTTTACTCTGTATGCCCTGTGCCGCTTTTGTAAAAGGCGGGATGTCCCCATTTTAAGACTGGGTGCGGCTTCCCGTCTCCCTTTGGGTAGCATCCTGTGTTAGAGCACAGGAAGACACCCAAAACACGGGGCCCCAACCGCTCTTCACCCAGCTTGAATAAAACCCAACACTGGGGCCCCCAACCGCTTTTTCAGCCCACTGAACTAAAAACAAAGGCATTTTGGAATTGATTATGTTTTTTCAGGTTCCAGAGGCATCGAACCCCCCAACACCCCCCTGAAATAATGGCAAATTTTTTGGGCAGGTTTTGGTCCCAAAATGCCCCCCATGGGCCCTGGCCCAAATCATGCACCAAATATGCTATAAGGTGCGGTCACGATTGAACCTGCAACACTATCAGTGGAAGCAGCTGTAGTTTGGATGATATGTAAGGGTTATTATTTCACCAGAGAGGACTCTGTGCTAAACGTCTAAACGTCACGCCGTTAGCCGCTTTAATGCCTGCTCTGCTCTCTGTTCTCTGAAAAGCAGCTCTCGCTGTCACAATGACTGTCTGTTTTAGACAGTTCCTTCTGAACAGAACCACTTCCACTGTTCCCACCAGAAAAATAAAGTTCTGAACCGGTTCCTTCTGAACAGAACCACTTCCACTGTTCCCACCAGAAAAATAAAGTTCTGAACCGGTTTCCTTCTGAACAGAACCACTTCCACTGTTCCCACCAGAAAAATAAAGTTCTAACCGGTTCCTCTGAACAGAACCACTTCCACTGTTCCCACCAGAAAAATAAAGTTCTGAACCGGTTCCTTCTGAACAGAACCACTTCCACTGTTCCCACCAGAAAAATAAAGTTCTGAACCGGTTCCTTCTGAACAGAACCACTTCCACTGTTCCCACCAGAAAAATAAAGTTCTGAACCGGTTCCCTCTGAACAGAACCAACTTCCCACTGTTCCCACCAGAAAAATAAAGTTCTGAACCGGTTCCTTCTGAACAGAACCACTTCCACTGTTCCCACCAGAAAAATAAAGTTCTGAACCGGTTCGAAACCAAAATAAAGGACCGGTTTGTATCATTCCTTTCTGTTCCTTTTTAAAACCTGTGAATTCAAGTTTTTTTTACATTTAGCTCATTAATTTACTTCACCAATCAGTGCGGATGGAGCAGCCAAGCTTGTTGTTTACATGTGTGATGGACAGACAAGTGTAGCCCATGGCGCAAGATGGGACTGACATTTAGCAGGTGGGTAAAGAGCCAGAGAGGGTTCTTGGCTAAAAGGGATCCAGCTTTTGTCAAATTAATGTCAGATTTGACTTTTCGTAGCAGGTTAGGAGAACTTACACAGCAGGTTAGGATAATTAAGTTAAGGTTAGCAAAAGGGATCAGGTTAGCTAAAATGCAACTTTTGACGTTAATTTGACAAAAGCTGGATCCCTTCTAGCCATGACCCGAGAGAGGGTTGAGGAGGAGGCTTGAAGCACTGGGCATCTTATGACATGCATTATACGAATTAGGTCCACATAATTACACCTAGGAGGAGCAGCTTCTATGGAGGAACTTTGAATGTCCTTTTATCTATCTAGCTAACAAGCTTCTGTGTGCAGAGAGGCACCAGAATTAAAAACACGTCTTACCTTTTTGTAGTTAATATATCCAACGTGATCACTAGGCCTGTAGTATCCATAACTAGTAGTGATAAGGGAATCCATTCTTCTCTAGCTAATTAACATTCTCTCTCCCTATCTTCTGAATAATGCTAGTAACATCTGTACATGCTCTGCTTCTTAGGGGGACGGGCAGGTAGCCTAAACACACAGGCAGACACTGGAAGACGAGTGACAGAGTTACTGTAAGGTGGGAGTGTATTGGACAGGGATGGGGGAGGGGTTTACTGTAATGCTGGAGTGTCTGTGGACAGGGAAGGGATGGGGAGGGGTTACTGTAATGCTGGGATGTGTCTGTGGACGGATGGGAGGGGTTACTGTAATGCTGGGAGTGTCTGTGGACAGGATGGGGATGGGGAGGGGTTACTGTAATGCTGGTGAGTGTCTGTGGACAGGGATGGGGAGGGGTGTTACTGTAATGCTGGGGAGTGTCTGTGGACAGGGAAGGGGAGGGGTTACTGTAATGCTGGGAGTGTCTGTGGACAGGGATGGGGAGGGGTTACTGTAATGCTGGGAGTGTCTGTGGACAGGGATGGGGATGGGGAGGGGTTACTGTAATGCTGGGAGTGTCTGGACAGGGATGGGGAGGGGTTACTGTAATGCTGGGAGTGTCTGGACAGGGATGGGGAGGGGTTACTGTAATGCTGGGAGTGTCTGTGGACAGGGATGGGGAGGGGTTACTGTAATGCTGGAGTGTCTGGACAGGGATGGGGGAGGGGTTACTGTAATGCTGGGAGTGTCTGTGTGACAGGGATGGGGAGGGTTTACTGTAATGCTGGGAGTGTCTGTGGACAGGATGGGAGGGGTTACTGTAATGCTGGGAGTGTCTGTGGACAGGGATGGGGAGGGGTTACTGTAATGCTGGGAGTGTCTGGACAGGGATGGGGAGGGTTACTGTAATGCTGGGAGTGTCTGTGGACAGGGAAGGGGAGGGGTTACTGTAATGCTGGGAGTGTCTGTGGACAGGGATGGGGAGGGGTTACTGTAATGCTGGGAGTGTCTGTGGACGGATGGGATGGGGAGGGTTATGTAATGCTGGGGAGTGTCTGTGGACAGGGATGGGGAGGGGTTACTGTAATGCTGGGAGTGTCTGTGGACAGGGATGGGGAGGGGTTACTGTAATGCTGGGAGTGTCTGTGGACAGGGATGGGGAGGGGTTACTGTAATGCTGGGAGTGTCTGTGGACAGGGATGGGGAGGGGTTACTGTAATGCTGGGAGTGTCTGTGGACAGGGATGGGAGGGTTACTGTAATGCTGGGAGTGTCTGTGGACAGGGATGGGAGGGGTTACTGTAATGCTGGGAGTGTCTGTGGACAGGGATGGGGAGGGGTTACTGTAATGCTGGGAGTGTCTGTGGACAGGGATGGGGGGGGGTTACTGTAATGCTGGGAGTGTCTGTGGACAGGGATGGGGAGGGGTTATGTAATGCTGGGAGTGTCTGTGGACAGGGATGGGGAGGGGTTACTGTAATGCTGGGAGTGTCTGGACAGGGATGGGGAGGGGTTACTGTAATGCTGGGAGGGGCCTGCCAGTGGTAGTTAGCGGAGACAGCTGTTGGAGGGTCATCTACCTGCAACCCCTGACCCCTGAATAAAGACCTGTCAGAGGCCTAGTCATACAGGACCTAGAGGTCAGAGGCCTAGTCATATAGGACCTAGAGGTCAGAGGCCTAGTCATATAGCCTAGAGACAGAGGTCAGAGGCCTAGTCATTACAGGACCTAGAGGTCAGAGCAGGCCTAGTCATATAGGACCCAGAGGTCAGAGGTCAGAGGCCTATCCATTAAGGACCCAGAGGTCAAGTCAGGGCCTAGTCATTACAGACCTAGAGGTCAGAGGCCTAGTCATTACAGCGGACCAGAGGTCATAGAAGGTCAGAGGCCTAGTCATAAGGACCTAGAGGTCAGAGGCCTAGTCTAAGGACCTAGAGGTCAGAGGCCCTAGTCATTAAGGACCTAGAGGTCAGAGGCCTAGTCATTACGGACCCAGAGGTCAGAGGTCCTAGTCATATAGGACAGAGGTCAGAGGCCTAGTCATTAGGACCCAGAGGTCAGAGGCCTAGTCATTACAGGACCCAGAGGTCAGAGGCCTAGTCATATAGGACCTCAGAGGTCAGAGGCCTAGTCATTACAGGACCCAGAGGTCAGAGGCCTAGTCATTACAGGACCCAGAGGTCAGAGGCCTAGTCATTAGGACCAGAGGTCAGAGGCCTAGTCATTACAGGACCCAGAGGTCAGAGGCCTAGTCATTACAGACCAGAGGTCAGAGGCCTAGTCATTACAGGACCCAGAGGTCAGAGGCCTAGTCATTATAGGACCTAGAGGTCAGAGGTCAGAGGCCTAGTCATTATAGGACCTAGAGGTCAGAGGCCTAGTCATATAGGACCTAGAGGTCAGAGGCCTAGTCATATAGGACCTAGAGGTCAGAGGCCTAGTCATATAGGACCCAGAGGTCAGAGGCCTAGTCATATAGGACCTAGAGGTCAGAGGCCTAGTCATATAGGACCCAGAGGTCAGAGGCCTAGTCATTACAGGACCCAGAGGTCAGAGGCCTAGTCATATAGGACCTAGAGGTCAGAGGCCTAGTCATTACAGGACCTAGAGGTCAGAGGCCTAGTCATATAGGACCTAGAGGTCAGAGGCCTAGTCATATAGGACCTAGAGGTCAGAGGCCTAGTCATTACAGGACCCAGAGGTCAGAGGCCTAGTCATATAAGACCTAGAGGTCAGAGGCCTAGTCATTACAGGACCCAGACGTCAGAGGCCTAGTTCTATAGGACTAGAGTCAGAGGTCAGAGGCCTAGTCATTATAGGACCTAGAGGTCAATAGGACCTAGAGGTCAGAGGCCTAGTCATATAGGACCTGAGGTCAGGGGGCCAGTCATATCGGACCAGAGGTCAGAGGTCAGAGGCCGAGTCATTTAAGGACCTAGAGGTCAGAGGCCTAGTCATTAATAGGACCCAGAGGCCTAGTAATTATAGGACCCAGAGGTCAGGGCCTAGTCATATAGGACCCAGAGGTTCAGAGGCTAGTCATTATAGGACCGAGGCAGAGCAGTCATATAGGACACAGAGGTCAGAGGCCTAGTCATATAGGACATAGAGGTCAGAGGCCAGTCATATAGGACCAGAGGTCAGAGTTCCGAGGCTTAGCATATAGGACCCAGAGGTCAGAGGCCTAGTCAGAGAGGACCCAGAGTCAGAGGCCTAGTATTTAGGACCTAGGTCAAGAGGCCTAGTCATATAGGACATAGAGGTCAGAGGCCTAGTAACATGGACATAGAGGTCAGAGGCATAGTCACTTATAGGACATAGAGGTCGAGGCCTAGTCATATAGGACCTAGAGGTCAGAGGTCAGGAGGCCCTAGTCATTATAGGACCTAGAGGTCAGAGGAATAGTTCATATAGGACCCCCCCCCCCCAGAGGTCAGAGCCTAGTCATTATGGGACCCAGAGGCCTAGTATTATAGGACCAGAGGGTCAGAGGTCAGGGCCATAGTCATTATAGGACCCAGGAAGGTCAGAGGCCTTCCTAGTCAGATAGGACCCAGGGCATAGTCATATAGGAACCAGAGGTCAGAGGTCAGAGGCCTAGCCCCATGGGTGGCTGGCTGGTTTTATAAAGGGGTACGGGGTCCTATAGTCTGTTTTCTGGGATGCTGGGAACTGACTGTTATTTACAACATGCTGGCATACACTGTCAGGCCATGGAGGGATGTAGCCTATTCATTCACAGAACTGGAGGATTTCATAACTGAATGTCAATACATGGAGTCCATCAGTGGTTTATTCACAATTCAATGACATCAGCTCCAGCTCTGCATCTCTGTTCTGCCTGTCCCCATACGCCTGCTTCTGTGTGGGATTAGAATTTAAATATCTCAACTTTAGCCTTGAAGCTGTTTTCCTCCTCCCTCCCACGTCGTCTCTTTCAGACGGTTTGACATCTACATGATCATTCTGTTTGTTGTGGTTGTCTTTTAAAGTTTTATTATTTTGTACGGATTCGGGAGAGGCGAAGGTCGAGAGCCATGCGTCCTCCGAAACACGACCCTGCCAAGCCGCACTGCTTTTTGACACACTGCTCGCTTAACCCGGAAGCCAGCCGCACCAATGTGTCGGAGGAAACACCGTCCAGCTGGTGACCAAAGTCAGCTTGCAGGCGCCCGGCCCGCCACAAGGAGTTACTAGAGCGCGATGGGACAATGACATCCCGGCCGGCCAAACCCTCCCCTAACCCGAACGAAGCAGGGCCAATTGTGCGCCGCCCTATGGTTCACCCGGTCACGGCCGGCTGTGACACAGCCTGGGATCGAACCCAGGTCTGTAGTGACGCCTCAAGCACTGCGATGCAGTGCCTTAGACCGCTGTGCCAATCGGGAGGCCCGGTTGTCTAAGGAGGGTTACTTAGTTCTCTCTGTCTCTCCTTTCTGAGCTTACACCTCTTCGTCACCTAGTGTGTTGTTTCTGTGAATATTGAATAAGCATCATTGGATGTGTTGCACCGTAGTGTGTACAGCTTGCATTAATACTTCAGTAGCCTCTTATCAGCGTAGTCCGTACAGCTGTGTGTAGCAGGCTGTTATCAGCGTAGTCCGTACCGCTGTGTGTAGCAGGCTGTTATCAGCGTAGTCCGTACAGCTGTGTGTAGCAGGCTGTTATCAGCGTAGTCCGTACCGCTGTGTGTAGCAGGCTGTTATCAGCGTAGTCCGTACCGCTGTGTGTAGCAGGCAGTTATCAGCGTAGTCCGTACCGCTGTGTGTAGCAGGCTGTTATCAGCGTAGTCCGTACCGCTGTGTGTAGCAGGCTGTTATCAGCGTAGTCCGTACAGCTGTGTGTAGCAGGCAGTTATCAGCGTAGTCCGTACCGCTGTGTGTAGCAGCCTGTTATCAGCGTAGTCCGTACAGCTGTGTGTAGCAGGCAGTTATCAGCGTAGTCCGTACCGCTGTGTGTAGCAGCCTGTTATCAGCGTAGTCCGTACAGCTGTGTGTAGCAGGCTGTTATCAGCGTAGTCCGTACAGCTGTGTGTAGCAGGCTGTTATCAGCGTAGTCCGTACCGCTGTGTGTAGCAGGCAGTTATCAGCGTAGTCCGTACCGCTGTGTGTAGCAGGCTGTTATCAGCGTAGTCCGTACAGCTGTGTGTAGCAGGCTGTTATCAGCGTAGTCCGTACAGCTGTGTGTAGCAGGCAGTTATCAGCGTAGTCCGTACCGCTGTGTGTAGCAGGCTGTTATCAGCGTAGTCCGTACAGCTGTGTGTAGCAGGCTGTTATCAGCGTAGTCCGTACCGCTGTGTGTAGCAGGCTGTTATCAGCGTAGTCCGTACCGCTGTGTGTAGCAGGCTGTTATCAGCGTAGTCCGTACCGCTGTGTGTAGCAGGCTGTTATCAGCGTAGTCCGTACAGCTGTGTGTAGCAGGCTGTTATCAGCGTAGTCCGTACCGCTGTGTGTAGCAGGCTGTTATCAGCGTAGTCCGTACAGCTGTGTGTAGCAGGCTGTTATCAGCGTAGTCCGTACCGCTGTGTGTAGCAGGCTGTTATCAGCGTAGTCCGTACAGCTGTGTGTAGCAGGCTGTTATCAGCGTAGTCCGTACAGCTGTGTGTAGCAGGCTGTTATCAGCGTAGTCCGTACAGCTGTGTGTAGCAGGCAGTATGGTGTGAACATCTTCTCTAATATGTGTGATGACAGATCAGCTGTCTTAATCCAGCGGTATAAGTAGCCTTAACAACTGGTAGCCATGGCAGCAACAGCATACTGCAGCGTAATTAAGCAGTAACCCGTGAGCAGAATAAAGAGCCTCCCGGGACAGCGGCAGAGCCAGAATAAAGAGCCTCCCGGTACAGCGGCAGAGCCAGAGTGAAGAGCCTCCCGGACAGCGGCAGAGCCAGAGTGAAGAGCCTCCCGGACAGCGGCAGAGCCAGAGTGAAGAGCCTCCCGGTACAGCGGCAGAGCCAGAGTGAAGAGCCTCCCGGTACAGCGGCAGAGCCAGAGTGAAGAGCCTCCCGGTACAGCGGCAGAGCCAGAGTAAAGAGCCTCCCGGTACAGCGGCAGAGCCAGAGTGAAGAGCCTCCCGGTACAGCGGCAGAGCCAGAATGAACCTACAGGTGTAAAACTCACCCTGAGTAGGTCAAATCACCTGGAGGTGTTCAGCTTTGTTTAGTCTGGCTGTGGGCCACTGCTTGTCCTCTTCCTCCTCCTTCCTCCTCCCCTCAAGGCTCCTACTGAATAACACTGGTAGACTGTGTTGGAGGTTGGACAGCTACTTTTATATAACGCCATTCTAGTCACAGCCAGTTGCTTTGCAGTCAGGGAGCATGCAGGTTTGGGTGTGAGAAAGCAGGAAGCTCCGTCACTGGCTTGTTTAACATCACTTACCTTTGAAGAGTATTTCCTAAAAGGAAAAAAACTATTTGTGAGTATCCGAGTGGTGCTATTTGAATTGGTTTCCTATTAAAATAAATAAAGTATTTCTGTCGCGGTGTAAAGTGAGCTGTCAAACTAAGGAGGATGTTGTTCTCCTTAGAGAAATGGAAAGCATGTCCTCTTATCATCCGTGTTCAGCGGCTGTCAAGACTCTGCTACTAGATACTGTATGACAGTTCTGAATCCTCTCCTGTAACCCTAACCCCTCACACCCACAAAACTAATCCACAGGGCTTCTCACATTATCACCCGTTTCCTGTCCAAGCCGTGTGCTGCTGCTGACCTGTCAGTGTGATGGATGTTAGATGGAAGTTAGATGTATCAGCCAGTCAGTCAGCAAGTCTGCCCTCAGCCTTGTCCTACTGACAGCCAGGTCCCTCTCTTCTCCTCTATCAGTCCTGGGCTGGCTGGGGTAACTACAGCCAGGTCCCTCTCTTCTCCTCTATCAGTCCTGGGCTGGCTGGGGTAACTACAGCCAGGTCCCTCTCTTCTCCTCTATCAGTCCTGGGCTGGCTGGGGTAACTACAGCCAGGTCCCTCTCTTCTCCTCTATCAGTCCTGGGCTGGCTGGGGTAACTACAGCCATGTCCCTCTCTTCTCCTCTATCAGTCCTGGGCTGGCTGGGATAACTACAGCCAGGTCCCTCTCTTCTCCTCTATCAGTCCTGGGCTGGCTGGGGTAACTACAGCCAGGTCCCTCTCTTCTCCTCTATCAGTCCTGGGCTGGCTGGGGTAACTACAGCCATGTCCCTCTCTTCTCCTCTATCAGTCCTGGGCTGGCTGGGGTAACTACAGCCAGGTCCCTCTCTTCTCCTCTATCAGTCCTGGGCTGGCTGGGGTAACTACAGCCAGGTCCCTCTCTTCTCTATCAGTCCTGGGCTGGCTGGGGTAACTACAGCCAGGTCCCTCTCTTCTCCTCTATCAGTCCTGGGCTGGCTGGGGTAACTACAGCCAGGTCCCTCTCTCCTCTATCAGTCCTGGACTGGCTGGGGTAACTACAGCCAGGTCCCTCTCTTCTCCTCTATCAGTCCTGGGCTGGCTGGGGTAACTACAGCCAGGTCCCTCTCTTCTCCTCTATCAGTCCTGGGCTGGCTGGGGTAACTACAGCCAGGTCCCTCTCTTCTCCTCTATCAGTCCTGGACTGGCTGGGGTAACTACAGCCAGGTCCCTCTCTCCTCCTCTATCAGTCCTGGGCTGGCTGGGGTAACTACAGCCTCTCTCAGGCTCTGAGAGCTCTCAGGAGTAACAGCCCATCTCGTTGTGAGAGGGACAATAAAGAGACTACAATACAGAGGAGGACAATGGACTGGAGAGAGAATGGAGGGAATAGAATGGAGAGAATAGAATGGACTAGAGAGAGATGGAGGGAGAGAATAGAAAGAGTGGAGAGAGAGAGAGAGAGAGAGAGAGAGGAGGTAATGAAAGCTGGACGAGACAACATGACGTGTGACTGTCAGGTCATGTCACCCTGGTAACCATGGAACGCTGGGGGGGTTCCATCAGGCCCTAGCCTCAGTCACAGATGATCCATTATATTGACCAGATACTCCATTGGTCGCTCTAACAATGTAAATAAATGTATTCAAAAATGGAAGGCAGTCGGGAGGAGGCAAGATCAGTTGGACCATTGTAGCCAATGAGGCAGATACATGTGTGTGTGATAGCAGGGCACAACTCTGAAATAGTCTTTTTTTTTTTTTTCTCTCCAAGTTGCCGCGATGTCACGTGTCCTACTTATATCAGTACACACATAGCAACCTAATCATTAGGGAACGTCTATTCCATCAAATAAGCCACACGTAGCAAATAAGCCATTCATTATTTCGTTAACCAAATTCGGCACTCATTGATCTCCATACCGGCCAGCAAATTTCTCTGGGCTTGTTTTGCTTCCCCCGGCCTCATAGATCGTAACATGATTGGTATAATGTATGCATAGAACCGTAGGATCCTCATTTAGCCTCTTGTGGATGGTCTATTCATGTTCTCGTCAATGAAGGAAGGGCACATCATAGCTTATCAAACACATGGTGCGGTGTTACCCGGGCCCTAACACATGGTGCGGTGTTACCCAGGCCCTAACACATGGTGCGGTGTTACCCGGGCCCTAACACATGGTGCGGTGTTACCCGGGCCCTAACACATGGTGCGGTGTTACCCAGGCCCTAACACATGGTGCGGTGTTACCCAGGCCCTAACACATGGTGCGGTGTTACCCAGGCCCTATCACATGGTGCGGTGTTACCCGGGCCCTAACACATGGTGCGGTGTTACCCGGGCCCTAACACATGGTGCGGTGTTACCCAGGCCCTAACACATGGTGCGGTGTTACCCAGGCCCTATCACATGGTGCGGTGTTACCCAGGCCCTATCACATGGTGCGGTGTTACCCGGGCCCTAACACATGGTGCGGTGTTACCCGGGCCCTAACACATGGTGCGGTGTTACCCAGGCCCTATCACATGGTGCGGTGTTACCCGGGCCCTAACACATGGTGCGGTGTTACCCGGGCCCTAACACATGGTGCAGTGTTACCCGGGCCCTAACACTCTGCCTCTGAGGTGACAGGCATTCATTAGTAAACACTCTTACTCAGTCTTATTGGTGGAAACAAACAGCGACCAGGAAGTGAGCTCCCCTGAGGGCAGCATCAGGCGTGCTGATTGGATCCCAGTCAGTGTTTTGATGAATGTCACCACTCGGAGTGGGTCAACGTGCCGGGGTCGTCCGTTCTGTCTTAACCTGCTGGGGCCCTGAGAGTGTGGCGCTGTAATTATCACGGTAGTCAGAGTTAAACATCTCTCTTTTTATATGAGGCGTTCTGTTGACAAAGAACCAGGACAGTCCCTGTCTGTGTCTAGAGCTGATTGTCCACGTTAGGCCTGTTAAGAGAAGCCTTCATCTACTCATCAGGTTATCACAGAGATCCAGGAACTCATTATAAAGGCTCTGTTTTAGAGGAGGATGAAGGCCTGGTGAAAACACTTTCTCCTTTTTCATCTGACTGCTGCTATGTAATGGAAAGATTTCACTATTTTTGCGAGTCCTATCCATCTTTTTAATGTTTTTTTTGTCAGCTTCAGAAAGGAGTGGTCTGTAGCTGTATTGAGATGGTATGGTTGACTGGAGTCAGCTCGACCCCTGAGCCTCCGACTTCCTGTACCTTGTCCTGATGATACTTCCTCTCTGTTTGTTATTTTCCATTATGTCATGTCCTGTTGCTATGTTTCTGTCTGACCACAGGAAGTGGAGCTGGGTTAGGTTGGACCCCAGGGATGCAGGGCCCTGGAGCCCCTCATTATACCAGCCTGGGTATGCTGCTGCTGCAGTGCTTAGAGAGGGCTACACTACCGGTCAAACGTTTTAGAACACCTACTCATTCAAGGGTTTTTCTTTATTTGTACTATTTTCTACATTGTAGAATAATATTGAAGGCATCAAAACTATGAAATAACAAATATGGAATCATGTAGTAACCCAAAAAGTGTTAAACAAATCAAAATATATTTTATATTTGAGATTCTTCAAATAGCCACCCTTTGCCTTGATGACAGCTTTGCACACTCTTGGCATTCTCTCAACCAGCTTCACCTGGAATGCTTTTCCAACAGTCTTGAAGGAGTTCCCACATATGCTGAGCACTTGTTGGCTGCTATTTCCTTCACTCTGCCGTCCGTCTCATCCCAAACTATCTCAATTGGGTTGAGGTCGGGGGATTGTGGAGGCCAGGTCATCTGATGCAGCACTCCATCACTCTCCTTCTTGGTAAAATAGCCCTTACACAGCCTGGAGGTGTGTTGGGTCATTGTCCTGCTGAAAAACAAATGAGAGTCCCACTAAGCCCAAACCAGATGGGATGACGTATCGCTGCAGAATGCTGTGGTAGCCATGCTGGTTAAGTGTGCATCTAATTCTAAATAAATCACAGACATTGTCACCAACAAAGCACCCCCACACCATAACACCTCCTCCTCCATGCTTTACGGTGGGAACTACACATGTGGAGATCATCCGTTCACCCACACCGCGTCTCACAAAGACACGGCGGTTGGAACCAAAAATCTCCAATTTGGACTCCAGACCAAAGGACACATTTCCACCGTTCTAATGTTCATTGCTCGTGTTTCTTGGCCCAAGCAGGTCTCTTCTTCTTATTGGTGTCCTTTAGTAGTGGTTTCTTTGCAGAAATTCGACCATGAAGGCCTGATTCACACAGTCTCCTCTGAACAGTTGATGTTGAGATGTGTCATTTACTTGAACTCTGTGAAGCATTTATTTGTGCTCCAATTTCTGAGGCTGGTAACTCTAATGAACTTATCCTCTGCAGCAGAGGCAACTCTGGGTCTTCCATTCCTGTGGCGGTCCTCATGAGAGTCTGTTTCATCATAGCGCTTGATGGTTTTTGCGACTGCAGTTGAAGAAACTTTAAAAGTTCTTGAAATTTTCCGTATTGACTGACCTTCATGTCTTAAAGTAATGATGGAATGTTGTTTCTCTTTGCTTATTTGAGCTGTTCTTGACATAATATGGACTTGGTCTTTTACCAAATAGGGCTATCTTCTGTATACCACCCCTACCTTGTCTCAACACAACTGATTGGCTCAAATGCATTAAGAGTTAAAGAAATTCCACAAATTAAGTTTTAAGAAGGCACACCTGTTAATTGAAATGAATTCTAGGTGACTACGTCATGAAGCTGGTTGAGAGAATGCCAAGAGTGTGCAAAGCTGTCATCAAGGCAAAGGGTGGCTATTTAAAGAATCTCACATATCAAATATATTTTGATTTGTTTCAACACTTTTTTGGTTGCGACATGATTCCATATGTGTTATTTCATAGTTTTGATGTCTTCACTATTATTCTACAATGTAGAAAATACTCAAAATATAGAAAACCCTTGAATGAGTAGGTGTGTCCAAACGTTTGACTGGTGGTGTGGATCTGTCTGTCCTGGGTTACCTGCAAGTTAGAGAGGGCTGTCTGTCTGTCTGTCCGTCCTGAACTACAGCACTCAGATGTGTTGATCTGTATTGTCTTTAGGAGTTGAGCTAACATTCATCTTGGCTGAACAGCTGTTCCACAATGATTGGTTAACAGCCACCCTGCTGGAGGACTTGTTTTCTGTGATTGTCTGAGCCAGACCTGGTTTGACCTCAAGACAACATGGCTTGTTGTCAAGTTGATGATGCACAGTGAGCAGACTGAAGCAGGTAATGACAGACAGACATGCTATCCTGCTGTAATCCTCCTCTCTGCTGGGCCCTGAGGGCTAGACACCCCCCCCCCCCTTTCCTGCCAATTACCTGCTCATGGACTTAGGGAAGAGGAACCCCACAAGGAGACCGACACATTAGTCACGCCCCCGGCCCAGAACACAATGTAAAGCACACTGACTCCTCGGATATGATGCAGCCGCTGCTGTGACCAGTACATTGATTGAATATGCCTGGTACAATAGAACCGATGGAACTGTCCCATAAGGTGCAGATTCTGCCCACCCTGCATGTGTGTGGGGCTAAATCAAGTGCACCTCATGTATTTGAAAAGTGGTAACGGGTGTATTTGACCCAGGTCTGGTACAGAACCTCCAGCAAACTGTTACGCTTTACTCTCTAGAAATAGCTACTTTGGTCAACAAATACCTTGTGGTCTAACCTGGCTGTAATCCCAGAACAATGTGGTGAGTTTAGTTTCCTTTGAGGAAGATGTCTGCTTGATTTCCTCTCATTGATGTATTGTTCTTCTTCTGTATCAATAACGGCTGGTTGTGTGCTGGGTCTGTTGCCGTGGCAACGTAATGAGGGCGCAGGCTGAAAATAAAACCTGTAGCAGGCTAATCAAACAGAGCTCTTCTAGGAGAGGTGTCAAACCAGACATGTTGTTAGACAGTAGGCTGAAGTCATGTTGGAGTGAGTGAAGTGTGTTTTGCTCTCAGATGTGACTGAGTCAGATCCTTTTAGTTGTTGACTCCTACTTACCTCTTAGTAGTAGGGGGTTGTCAGGCTACTTACCTGCTAGTGGCTGGGGATCCAGCATCATGTAGTAACCACCAGCATCATGTAGTAACCACCAGCATCATGTAGTAACCACCAGCATCATGTAGTAACCACCCGCATCATGTAGTAACCACCCGCATCATGTAGTAACCACCAGCATCATGTAGTAACCACCAGCATCATGTAGTAACCACCAGCATCATGTAGGAACCACCAGCATCATGTAGGAACCACCCGCATCATGTAGTAACCACCAGCATCATGTAGTAACCACCCGCATCATGTAGTAACCACCCGCATCATGTAGGAACCACCAGCATCATGTAGTAACCACCAGCATCATGTAGTAACCACCCGCATCATGTAGTAACCACCCGCATCATGTAGTAACCACCAGCATCATGTAGTAACCACCAGCATCATGTAGTAACCACCAGCATCATGTAGTAACCACCCGCATCATGTAGTAACCACCCGCATCATGTAGTAACCACCAGCATCATGTAGTAACCACCAGCATCATGTAGTAACCACCAGCATCATGTAGGAACCAACAGCAGGACAAATTCGGGCCGTGGGCAGCCAGTTGGGGAACCCTGATGTAGTGGCTAGATTGAGATCTGGTTCCAGTCATATACTGTAGGCTGGTGTGGCTGGCATCAGGTTTACCTGGCTGGTGTGGCTGGCATCAGGTTTACCTGGCTGGTGTGGCTGGCATCAGGTTTACCTGAGGATTCTGTGGTTCCGTCTACACTCACACCCTGTTCAATGGCCTGGACACGTTCTAATTCCCCACCTGCTACGCTGACTGGAAAAGTCTATAATGATGGGTGACGATAACTCTGTGAGGGAGGGAGAGTGGAAGTGCCGGTTGTGTTTCCATGTTTTGCTGCAGAGCGTACAGTTCCAGTTGGTTGTTGAGAGAGCTGTTGTCATCATGACCTGTATACATCCAGGCCTTGACTGGATATTAGATTGATAGACTGTACACTAGTCATTATTAGAGAGGTACTGGATACATCCAGGCCTTGACTGGATATTAGATTGATAGACTGTACACTAGTCATTATTAGAGAGGTACTGGATACATCCAGGCCTTGACTGGATATTAGATTGATAGACTGTACACTAGTCATTATTAGAGAGGTACTGGATACATCCAGGCCTTGACTGGATATTAGATTGATAGACTGTACACTAGTCATTATTAGAGAGGTACTGTATACATCCAGGCCTTGACTGGATATTAGATTGATAGACTGTACACTAGTCATTATTAGAGAGGTACTGGATACATCCAGGCCTTGACTGGATATTAGATTGATAGACTGTACACTAGTCATTATTAGAGAGGTACTGGATACATCCAGGCCTTGACTGGATATTAGATTGATAGACTGTGTGCTAGTCATTATTAGAGAGGTACTGGATACATCCAGGCCTTGACTGGATATTAGATTGATAGACTGTACACTAGTCATTATTAGAGAGGTACTGTATGCATCCAGGCCTTGACTGGATATTAGATTGATAGACTGTACACTAGTCATTATTAGAGAGGTACTGGATACATCCAGGCCTTGACTGGATATTAAATTGATAGACTGTGTGCTAGTCATTATATAGAGGTACTGGATACATCCAGGCCTTGACTGGATATTAGATTGATAGACTGTACACTAGTCATTATTAGAGAGGTACTGGATACATCCAGGCCTTGACTGGATATTAGATTGATAGACTGTATGCTAGTCATTATATAGAGGTACTGGATACATCCAGGCCTTGACTGGATATTAGATTGACAGTACAGTATGTGGACACCTGCTCGTCGAACATCTCATTCCAAAATCATGGGCATTAATATGGAGTTGGTCCCCCCTTTGCTGCTATAACAGCCTCCACTCTTCTGGGAAGGCTTTCCACTAGATGTTGGAACATTGCTGCGGGGACTTGCTTCCATTCAGCCACAAGAGCATTAGTGAGGTTGGGCACTGATGTTGGGTGATTAGGCCTGGCTCACAGTCGGCATTCCAATTCAACCCAAAGGTGTTCTGTGGGGTTGAGGTCAGGGTTCTGTGCAGCCAGTCAAGTTCTTCCACACTGATTTCGACAAACCATTTCTGTATGAACCTCGCTTTGTGCACAGGGGCATTGTCATGCTGAAATAGGAAAGGGCCTTCCCCAAACTGTTGCCACAAAGTTGGAAGCACAGAATCGTCTAGAATGTCATTGTATGCTGTAGCGTTAAGATTTCCCTTCACTGGAACGAAGGGTCCTAGCCCAAACCATGAAAAACAGCCCCAAACCATTATTCCTCCTCCACCAAACTTTACAGTTGGCACTATGCATTGGGGCAGGTAGCGTTCTCCTGGCATCTGCCAAACCCAGATTTGTCTGTCGGACTGTCAGATGGTGAAGCGTGATTCATCACTCCAGAGAATGCGTTTCCACTGATCCAGAGTCCAATGGTGGCGAGCTTTACACCACTCCAGCCGACACTTGGCTTTGCGCATGGTGATCTTAGGCTTGTGTGTGGCTGCTCGGCCATGGAAACCCGTTTCATGAAGCTCCCTATGAACAGTTCTTGTGCTGACGTTGCTTCCAGAGGAAGTTTGGAACTCGGTAGTGAGTGTTGCAACCGAGGACAGACGATTTTTACGCGCTTCGGCACTCGCGTTCTGTGAGCTTGTGTGGCCTACAACTTCGTGGCTGAGCCGTTGTTGCTCCTAGACGTTTCCACTTCAATAACAGCACTTGCAGTTGACCGGGGCAGTTCTAGCAGGGCAGAAATGTGACGAACTGACTTGTTGGAAAGGTGGCATCCTATGACGGTGCCACGTTGAATGTCACTGAGCACTTCAGTAAGATTGCATGGCTGTGTGCTCGATTTTATACGCCTGTCAGCAACGGGTGTGGCTGAAATAGCCGAATCCACTAATTTGAAGGGGTGTCCACATGCTTTTGTATATATAGTTTGTTCCCATGCCAATAAAGCCCTTTGAATGGAATTTAATTGAGAGAGACCTGACCTCGCAGAGAGAGACCTGACCTCGCAGAGAGAGAGAGATGACCTAGCAGAGAGAGAGAGATGACCTAGCAGAGAGAGAGAGATGACCTAGCAGAGAGAGAGAGAGATGACCTAGCAAAGAGAGAGATGACCTCGCAGAGAGAGAGAGATGACCTAGCAGAGAGAGAGAGATGACCTAGCAGAGAGAGAGAGAGATGACCTAGCAAAGAGAGAGAGATGACCTCGCAGAGAGAGAGAGATGACCTAGCAGAGAGAGAGAGATGACCTAGCAGAGAGAGAGAGATGACCTAGCAGAGAGAGAGAGAGATGACCTAGCAGAGAGAGAGAGCGATGACCTAGCAGAGAGAGAGAGCGATGACCTAGCAGAGAGAGAGAGCGATGACCTAGCAGAGAGAGAGAGCGATGACCTAGCAGAGAGAGAGAGACCTGACCTCGCAGAGAGAGCGATGACCTAGCAGAAAGAGAGAGGGAGACGGAGAGAGAGGGGAAACTCACTTCCTGTTGCAGTAAATGTCAGAGACATTGTGATATGAGACAGACTTTCCGGCTGCGGAGAGGAGGATGAACATCTCCAGAGGACGTACTCCTCTACTCCGCCGACTCTTGTCTGGTACGTAGTAGACATTCTACAAGCCCTTCTCAGGAGCTGCACTGTGTCTTTCTCCAGACGGAAATCACTTAGGAACTTGATGAAGTTGGGTTTGGAGCTAAACTTAGCTAAAGTGCGTCTTGTTTCTCTTGATCGGTAAATCACTTATGAGCTTTGTGAAGTTGGGTTTGTAAAGAGTTATGAAGTGGTGACTTGCTCTGAAGTGGTGACTTGTGGATTTGTGAATTTCCGTCTCTGTCTCATCACGAGGAGGAGCCAGGTAGCTGTGAATCATATCTCAGTCAACTGTTATAGTTCTGTAGTATGATTGCAGTGCCTTTTTCAGTCCGCTCAGTGTGTACTCAAGACAAGCTAGCGTTCAGCAGTGTCTGTCTCCAAGTGTTTTCTACTGCAGTACATTCAGTAGTGTCTGTCTCCAAGTGTTTTCTACTGCAGTACATTCAGTAGTGTCTGTCTCCAAGTGTTTTCTACTGCAGTACATTCAGTAGTGTCTGTCTCCAAGTGTTTTCTACAGCAGTACATTCAGCAGTGTCTGTCTCCAAGTGTTTTCTACAGCAGTACATTCAGTAGTGTCTGTCTCCAAGTGTTTTCTACAGCAGTACATTCAGCAGTGTCCGTCTCCAAGTGTTTTCTACAGCAGTACATTCAGTAGTCTGTCTCCAAGTGTTTTCTACTGCAGTACATTCAGTAGTGTCTGTCTCCAAGTGTTTTCTACTGCAGTACATTCAGTAGTGTCTGTCTCCAAGTGTTTTCTACTGCAGTACATTCAGTAGTGTCTGTCTCCAAGTGTTTTCTACTGCAGTACATTCAGCAGTGTCTGTCTCCAAGTGTTTTCTACAGCAGTACATTCAGCAGTGTCTGTCTCCAAGTGTTTTCTACTGCAGTACATTCAGTAGTGTCTGTCTCCAAGTGTTTTCTACAGCAGTACATTCAGTAGTGTCTGTCTCCAAGTGTTTTCTACAGCAGTACATTCAGCAGTGTCTGTCTCCAAGTGTTTTCTACAGCAGTACATTCAGCAGTGTCTGTCTCCAAGTGTTTTCTACTGCAGTACATTCAGTAGTGTCTGTCTCCAAGTGTTTTCTACTGCAGTACATTCAGTAGTGTCTGTCTCCAAGTGTTTTCTACTGCAGTACATTCAGTAGTGTCTGTCTCCAAGTGTTTTCTACTGCAGTACATTCAGTAGTGTCTGTCTCCAAGAGTTTTCTACTGCAGTACATTCAGTATTGTCTGTCTCCAAGTGTTTTCTACTGCAGTACATTCAGTAGTGTCTGTCTCCAAGTGTTTTCTACTGCAGTACATTCAGTAGTGTCTGTCTCCAAGTGTTTTCTACTGCAGTACATTCAGTAGTGTCTGTCTCCAAGTGTTTTCTACTGCAGTACATTCAGTAGTGTCTGTCTCCAAGTGTTTTCTACTGCAGTACATTCAGCAGTGTCTGTCTCCAAGTGTTTTCTACAGCAGTACATTCAGTAGTGTCTGTCTCCAAGTGTTTTATACAGCAGTACATTCAGCAGTGTCCGTCTCCAAGTGTTTTCTACAGCAGTACATTCAGTAGTGTCTGTCTCCAAGTGTTTTCTACAGCAGTACATTCAGTAGTGTCTGTCTCCAAGTGTTTTCTACTGCAGTACATTCAGTAGTGTCTGTCTCCAAGTGTTTTCTACAGCAGTACATTCAGTAGTGTCTGTCTCCAAGTGTTTTCTACAGCAGTACATTCAGCAGTGTCTGTCTCCAAGTGTTTTCTACAGCAGTACATTCAGCAGTGTCTGTCTCCAAGTGTTTTCTACAGCAGTACATTCAGTAGTGTCTGTCTCCAAGTGTTTTCTACAGCAGTACATTCAGTAGTGTCTGTCTCCAAGTGTTTTCTACTGCAGTACATTCAGTAGTGTCTGTCTCCAAGTGTTTTCTACTGCAGTACATTCAGTAGTGTCTGTCTCCAAGTGTTTTCTACTGCAGTACATTCAGTAGTGTCTGTCTCCAAGTGTTTTCTACAGCAGTACATTCAGTAGTGTCTGTCTCCAAGTGTTTTCTACTGCAGTACATTCAGTAGATGGACATATGGGTGTCTGTCTGCTGCATGAAATGTTCCGTCACTTCAGACATAAGAATACGTTTGGTTACATTGAGCATGTGAACATTCCTGGGCACAGTGAAGTACACTTCTCCCTCATTCCACAATGAGGATACCTTAGGAGGATACAGCCGGTTGGTTGCATAGTAGTAGAGAAAAACAGTTATGTCTGCTTACTTTGCTGCTCCTCTCCTCTCTCCTCCTCTCCTCTCTCCTCCTCTCTCCTCCTCTCCTCTCCTCTCCTCTCCTCTCCTCTCCTCTCCTCTCCTCTCCTCTCCTCTCCTCTCCTCTCCTCTCCTCTCCTCTCTCTTCCTCTCCTCTCTCCTCCTCGCCTCATCTCCTCTCGCCTCATCTCCTCTCCTCCTCTCCTCTCCTCTCTTCCTCTCCTCTCCTCTCTTCCTCTCCTTTCTCCAATTATTCTCAGTTTCTGTTTCCTCACTCTCTTCTAGCTGTTACCATAGTAACCACCAGCCATGGGGAAGCAGAACAGCAAACTCCGCCCAGAGGTGATGCAGGACCTGCTGGAGAGCACGGACTTCACAGAGCATGAGATCCAGGAGTGGTACAAGGGCTTCCTGAGGGACTGCCCCAGCGGGAACCTCTCCATGGAGGAGTTCAAGAAGATCTACGGTAACTTCTTCCCCTACGGAGACGCCTCCAAGTTCGCCGAGCACGTCTTCCGCACCTTCGACGCCAACGGGGACGGGACCATAGACTTCCGGGAGTTCATCATCGCTCTGAGCGTCACGTCACGGGGCAAGCTGGAGCAGAAACTGAAGTGGGCCTTCAGCATGTACGACCTGGACGGGAACGGATACATCAGCAAGTCTGAGATGCTGGAGATCGTACAGGTGAGACAGGAACAGAGAGGTGGGATTTGTAGTTCTGGTGTGAGTTATTTGTAGGCCCAGCGTGTACGACCTGGACGGGAACGGATACATCAGCAAGGCAGAGATGCTGGAGATCGTACAGGTGAGACAGGAACAGAGAGGTGGGATTTGTAGTTCTGGTGTGAGTTATTTGTAGGCCCAGCGTGTACGACCTGGACGGGAACGGATACATCAGCAAGTCAGAGATGCTGGAGATCGTACAGGCGAGGATTGACCTTCAGTAGTGTATAGTCGACTGGTTGTCTTCTGTATCGTGGTTCATGTTGACTGATTTATTTGTTGATCAGCAACAATCCTACTGTTGGATTTCACTCCCGTACGCCTGCACATTCCAGTGTCTATTGCAATATATACTCATGTTAATTCCTGGTAAAAAAAAATTGCAGATGCCCCCAGACAGAAAGTGGCCAGATCGGTTTTGAAACAGCAGCAACACTGTCTTTATCCATAAGACATAGCAGTCCTAGCTCCCAGCCCGCTGGCAGACAGTCCCGCTGTATCAACAGGACATGTACTCTAAAGACTTTGCTATGGCCATCTATCTAGTAGAGAAACACTTGGAGAAAAAATACTTTACTAGGGATTCAAGTATTTCTTGACAATGTAATTGTCCTTGGCAGGCCGTTGCTTGGACCATATTCCTCCAACAGAACCGGCCAGACCACGTTGTGTTGCAAAGTGAAGATATCGTGTGACATAAAATTGTTATCATCATGGAACATTTAGCGAGAGCTTCATTAGTTATTTGTAGATATCTATACTGAACAAAAATATAAACGCAACATGCAACAATTTAAAAGATTTTACTGAGTTACAGTCCTAATCTATGGATTTCACATGACTGGGAATACAGAGATGCATCTGTTGGTCACAGATACCTTTAAAAAAAAAAGGTAGGGGTGTGGATCAGAAAACCAGTCAGTATCTGGTGTAATCACAATTTGCCTCATGCAGCGTGACACATCTCCTTCGCATAGAGTTGATCAGGCTGTTGATTGTGGCCTGTGGAATGTTGTCCCACTCCTCTTCAATGGCTGTGCGAAGTTACTGGATATTGGCGGGAACTGGAACACGCTGTCGTACACGTCGATCCAGAGCATCCCAAACATGCTCAATGGGTGATATGTCTGGTGAGTATGCAGGCCATGGAAGAACTGGGACATTTTCAGCTTCCATTAATTGTGTACAGATCCTTGCGACATGGGGCCGTGCATTATCATGCTGAAACATGAGGTGATGGCGGCGGATGAATGGCACGACAATGGGCCTCAGGATCTCGTCACGGTATCTCTGTGCATTCAAATTGCCATTGATAAAATGCAATTGTGTTCGTTGTCTGTAGCTTATGCCTGCCCGTACCATAACCCCACCGCCACCATGGGGCACTCTGTTCACAACATTGACATCAGCAAACCGCTCACCCACACAACGCCATACTGCCCGGTACAGTTGAAACCGGGATTCATCCATGAAGAGCACACTTCTCCAGTGTGCCAGTGGCCATCGAAGGTGAGCATTTGTCCACTGAAGTCAGTTACGACGCCGAACTGCAGTCAGGTCAAGACCCTGGTGAGGACGACGAGCACGCAGATGAGCTTCCCTGAGACGGTTTCTGACAGTTTGTGCAGAAATTCTTCGGTTGTGCAAACCCACAGTTTCATCAGCTGTCCGGGTGGCTGGTCTCAGACGATCCGCAGGTGAAGGAGCCGGACGTGGAGGTCCTGGGCTGGCGTGGTTACACGTGGTCTGGGGAGGTCCTGGGTTGGCGTGGTTACACGTGGTCTGCGGTCGTGAGGCCGGTTGGACGTACTGCCAAATTCTCTAAAATGATGTTGGAGGCGGCTTATGGTAGAGAAATTAACATTAAATTATCTTGCAACAGCTCTGGTGGACATTCCTGCAGTCAGCATGCTAATTGCACGCTCCCTCAAAACTTGAGACATCTGTTGCATTATGTTGTGTGACAAAACTGCACATTTTAGAGTGGCCTTTTATTGTCCTCAGCACAAGGTGCACCTATGTAATGATCATGCTGTTTAATCAGCTTCTTGATAAGCCACACCTGTCAGGTGGATGGATTATCTTGGCAAAGGAGAAATATTCAATAAACAGGGATGTAAACAAATTTGTGCACCAAATTTGAGAGAAATACGTTTTTTGTGCGTATGGACAATTTCTGGGACCTTTTTATTTCAGTTCATGAATCACTTTACATGTTGCGTTTATATTTTTGTTCAGTGTATAATATGGTGTCTGTGTGTTTTATTCTGCAGGAGATCTATAAGATGGTGTCTGTGTGTTTTATTCTCCAGGAGATCTATAAGATGGTGTCTGTGTGTTTTATTCTCCAGGCGATCTATAAGATGGTGTCTGTGTGTTTTTATTCTCCAGGAGATCTATAAGATGGTGTCTGTGTGTTTTATTCTCCAGGAGATCTATAAGATGGTGTCTGTGTGTTTTATTCTCCAGGAGATCTATAAGATGGTGTCTGTGTGTTTGTTCTCCAGGAGATCTATAAGATGGTGTCTGTGTGTTTTATTCTCCAGGCGATCTATAAGATGGTGTCATCTGTGATGAAGATGCCAGAGGATGAGTCGACTCCAGAGAAGAGAACAGAGAAGATCTTCAGACAGATGGACACAAACAGAGACGGTGGGTCTCATCTCATCCACCTCAACACATTACAGCCTATATTGGGAGCGTTAGTGTTAAAGTAGCTGGAGCAGTAAACTTTCAATACCTTCAAAACTATTGTTAGATTAATTTGTATTTTTAAGAATAATGACTAAAGGATTTCACCCCAAATACAGTATAAATGTGTGAACTGTGTTAGAATTATAATGTATTGTCAACCTACTAACAGAGGGGGGCGGGACTAAACATTCCAGGGTGAAAGGGACTGAGAAAATGGGTTACAGGGGAGGGGGCCTCCTAGAGGTGGGCGGAGCAGGGTGCCTTGGTGTGGAAGGAGTATAAAACAGTATGTATGTGTTTTGGGCGGCAGAGCTCTCCATGAATAAAGATACAGATAATCCTTGTGGGTTGTGGACCTTTGAATCATTGATGATTAAAACCAGAGCCTTACAACCTCTGGTAATGATTCAAGCTTAGGTTGAATTAGAGATATAAATTCTTGTAACAACTATATATCTGTTTTTATATATAAATATATATAAATGTGAATATTTGTAGCTACTTTTGAAGTTAATACCTGCCGTCAACTTGTACAGTATGTTAGGCGATAAAGCTGGTTGGCGTTCTTCATTTCACCTGTTACGTTATTTTACATTATGAGCTTACCGTAGATCCCCAAACAGTTGACCCACAACGGGAGACGGTGGTCCATAGTTTCTATATCACAGTGACCCCATACGTTCTATATCATCACCCATAGGGGTTCTAATCTATCGGAGCCCATGCTTTAAAATACTACAGTAGTCCATGTGTTTCTATATAAAATCAGTGACCCATAGCGTTCTATATTTTTAAAAACCCATAGTTTCTATATCATCATGGCCCATAGCTTCTATACTATAAAATGAGCCCATATGTTCTATATCTTCAGTGGTCCATAGTTCTATACTATTGAGTCCTTGTTCTATATCCAGGTCCATATGTTCATATCTATCATGGTCCAACGTTCTATATCTATCGTGATCCTGTTGGGAGCCCTGGTTTCATTCTTCAGTGATCTCGCGGTACCCCATAGTTTCTTACTACAGGAGCCTATGTTCATTCTATCATGACCCCATAGTGTTCTATATCTACATGATCATATTTTTCTATATCATCAGTGAGCCATAGCGTTCTATTCATCATGGTCTCTGCTGGGGGCCCCATATGTTCTATATCTATCATGAGTCCAAGTGTTCATATCCATCAGTGAGTCCTGGCTTTCAAATTCATCAGTGAGTCTCTGCTGGTGAGCCCAAGCGTTCTATATCTTCGTGAGCCCATACTTTCTATTCTATCATGAGCCCATGTTTTTCAACTATCAGTGGGGCCCCTGCTTCTTTCTTCAGGAGCCCTAGCTTCATATCATCATGAGTCTCCGGGGTGACCCATAGGTTCTTTCTATGTGAGTCTCTCTGGTGACCCTAGGGGTTCTATATCTACTTGATCTCTGTTGGTGACCATAGCGTTCAAAATTCTACGTAGCCATACTTCTATATCACATGGTCCATAGTGTTCTAATCTATCTGAGCCCATGTGTTTCTTTTTCCTCAGGGGTCCGCTGGTGAGCCCATAGTTTCTATATCTACAGTATCTCTCGGGGGTGATCCATTGTTCTTATCTATCATGATCCCCTGCTGTGACCCCCATAGTGTTCTATACTTCTGATCTCTCGGGTGGGGGCCCATACGTTCTATATTTCTTATTATCTCTTTTTGGTACCCATACGTTCTATATCTATCGGTGGCCCCGTTCTATTCTACATGACCCTAGTGTTCATACTATCATAGTCTCTGCTGGTGACCCAAGCGTTCTATTCTATCATGATCTCTGCTGGGGAGCCCATACTTTCTATATCATCATGAGTCTCGCGGGTGAGCCCATACGTTCAAAATATCTATCAATCTCCGGGAGCCCACTTCATTCTTCAGTGTCTCTGTTGGTACCCCCATGGGTTCTATACATCTTATCTCTCGGGTGACCCATACGTTTAATCTATCAGTGGGTCTCGCTGGTGCCCCCATAGCGTTCTATTCTATAGTGACCCTCTCGGGGACCCATAGCTTCAATCACGGGATCCGCGGTGACCCATAGCGTTCAAAATTTCATCTGAGTCCATAGTTTTTCTAATTCTATCAGTGAGTCCATTGTTCTAATATCAGTGATCCGCGGGTGACCCATAGCGTCTTATCTATCGGTGAGCCCCTCTGTTGAAAAGGCCACCTGGGGTATGAAGTTGCACTTTCTGCCAAATCATCCAAGCTTTTTTATTTCTCTGTACAGGGGCCATTTTTGTCCCACGCTTCCACAGCTCTGTTTTTTTTTCCCCTCTCTTCCTTCAAAAAGCATAAACTACTTTGTTATTTCTAAATTTCTCTTTTTCCTTTCCCTTGAAAAGCCCCCTTTCCTCCCCAAATACTTCCCGGGTACTACCAGCTAGCTTGTTATAACTTTATGAGCTGGATTTGTCTGTCTTTGCAATTCATTTATGTACGTTTAGCTAACAGCGTCCATGTGATTTCGTTATTAGTTTGTGCTAAATTTGTTAGCATTCTGGTAATAGAGGCCCAATGGGCTTTTCTCACGTTCTTAGCGCCCCCTTGTGTGCTCTGCCGGTAATACCCTCAATCCCGGGATGATAGGAGGATGGTATGACAATATGAAAATGGGGATACTGTCCAAGCCTAGCTAGTTATATAATGTTGATTCTCTGTGACTGAAGCTTCCTGGCTAGAGAGGACAGGTCACTCTTACTCAGACAACAACGCTTCATCCCAGCTGCCAAACTAACCCTGATTCAGATGACCATCCTACCCACGCTAGATTACGGAGACGTTATTTATAGATCGGCAGGTAAGGGTGCTCTCGAGCGGCTAGATGTTCTTTACCATTCGGCCATCAGATTTGCCACCAATGCTCCTTATAGGACACATCACTGCACTCTATACTCCTCTGTAAACTGGTAATCTCTGTATACCAGTCGCAAGACCCACTGGTTGATGCTTATTTATAAAACCCTGTTAGGCCTCACTCCCCCCTATCTGAGATACCTACTGCAGCCCTCATCCTCCACATACAACATCCGTTCTGCCAGTCACATTCTGTTAAAGGTCCCCAAAGCACACACATCCCTGGGTCGCTCCTCTTTCCAGTTCGCTGCAGCTAGCGACCGGAACGAGCTGTAAAAAACACTCAAACTGGACAGTTTTATCTCCATCTCTTCATTCAAAGACTCAATCATGGACACTCTTACTGCCAGTTGTGGCTGCTTCACGTGATGTATTGTTGTCTCTACCTTCTTGCCCTTTGTGCTGTTGTCTGTGGACAATAATGTTTGTACCATGTTTTATGCTGCTACCATGTTGTGTTGCTACCATGTTGTGTTGTTGTCTTAGGTCTCTCTTTATGTAGTGTTGTGGTGTCTCTCTTTATATAGTGTTGTGGTGTCTCTCTTTATGTAGTGTTGTGGTGTCTCTCTTTATGTAGTGTTGTGGTGTCTCTCTCTCTCTCTTTATGTAGTGTTGTGGCGTCTCTCTTTATGTAGTGTTGTGGCGTCTCTCTTTATGTAGTGTTGTGGTGTCTCTCTCACTTTATGTAGTGTTGTGGTGTCTCTCTCACTTTATGTAGTGTTGTGGTGTCTCTCTCTCATTATGTAGTGTTGTGGTGTCTGTCTCTCTTTATGTAGTGTTGTGGTGTCTCTCTTTATGTAGTGTTGTGGTGTCTCTCTTTATGTAGTGTTGTGGTGTCTCTCTCTCTTTATGTAGTGTTGTGGTGTCTCTCTCTCTTTATGTAGTGTTGTGGTGTCTCTCTCTCTTTATGTAGTGTTGTGGCGTCTCTCTTTATGTAGTGTTGTGGTGTCTCTCTTTATGTAGTGTTGTGGTGTCTCTCTTTATGTAGTGTTGTGGTGTCTCTCTTTATGTAGTGTTGTGGTGTCTCTCTTTATGTAGTGTTGTGGCGTCTCTCTTTATGTAGTGTTGTGGTGTCTCTCTTTATGTAGTGTTGTGGTCTCTCTTTATGTAGTGTTGTGGCGTCTCTCTTTATGTAGTGTTGTGGCGTCTCTCTTTATGTAGTGTTGTGGTTGTCCTCTTTATGTAGTGTTGTGGTGTCTCTCTTTATGTAGTGTTGTGGTGTCCTCTTTATGTAGTGTTGTGGTGTCTCTCTTTATGTAGTGTTGTGGTGTCTCTCTTTATGTAGTGTTGTGGTGTCTCTCTTTATGTAGTGTTGTGGTGTCTCTCTTTATGTAGTGTTTGTGGCGTCTCTCTTTATGTAGTGTTTGTGGTGTTTCTCTTTATGTAGTGTTGTGGTGTCTCTCTTTATGTAGTGTTGTGGTGTCTCTCTTTATGTAGTGTTGTCTCTCTTTAATGTTAGTGTTTGTGGTGTCCTCTCTTTATGTAGTGTTGGTGGGCGTCTCTCTTTATGTAGTGTTGTGGTGTCTCCTTTTATGTAGTGTTGTGGTGTCTCTATGTAGTGTTGTGGGTCTCTCTTTATGTAGTGTTGTGGTGTCTCTCTCTCTTATGTAGTGTTGTGGTGTCTCTCTCTCTTTATGTAGTGTTGTGGTGTCTCTCTCTCTCTTTTATGTAGTCTTGTGGGTGCTCTCTTTATGTAGTGTTGTGGTCTCTCTTTATGTAGTGTTATGGTGTCTCTCTCTCTTTATGTAGTGTTGTGGTGTCTCTCTCTTTTTATGTAGTGTTGTGGTGTCTCTCTTTATGTAGTTGTTGTGGCGTCTCTCTTTATGTAGTGTTTGTGGTGTCTTCTTTATGTAGTGTTTGTGGTGTCTCTCTCTCTTTATGTAGTGTTGTGGTGTCTCTCTCTCTTTATGTAGTGTTGTGGTGTCTCTCTTTATGTAGTGTTGTGGTCTCTCTTTATGTAGTGTTGTGGTGTCCTCTTTATGTAGTGTTGTGGTGTCTCTCTTTATGTAGTGTTGTGGTGTTCTCTCTCTTTATGTAGTGTTGTGTGTCTCTCTCTCTTTATGTAGTGTTGGGGTGTCTCTCTCCTCTCTCTCTTTATGTAGTGTTGTGGTGTCTCTCTTTATGTAGTGTTGTGGTGTCTCTCTTTATGTAGTGTTGTGGTGTCTCTCTCTCTTTATGTAGTGTTGTGGCGTCTCTCTTATGTAGTGTTTGTGGTGTCTCTCTTTATGTAGTGTTGTGGTGTCTCTCTTTATGTAGTGTTGTGGTGTCTCTCTCTCTTTATGTAGTGTTGTGGTGTCCTCTTTATGTAGTGTTGTGGTGTCTCTCTCTCTTTATGTAGTGGTTGTGGCGTCTCTCTTTATGTAGTGTTGTGGCGTCTCTCTATGTAGTGTTGTGGTGTCTCTCTTTATGTAGTGTTGTGGTCTCGTCTTTATGTAGTGTTGTGGTGTCTCTCTTTATGTAGTGTTGTGGCGTCTCTCTTTATGTAGTGTTTGTGTCGTCTCCTCTTTATGTAGTGTTGTGGTTGTCTCTCTTTATTAGTTGTTGTGGTGTCTCTCTTTATGTAGTGTTGTTGGCGTCTCTCTTTATGTAGTGGTTGTGGCGTCTCTCTTTATGTAGTGTCGTGGTGTCCTCTCTTTATGTAGTGTCGTGGTGTCTCTCTCTCTTTATGTAGTGTCGTGGTGTCTCTCTCTATGTAGTGTTGTGGTGTCTCTCTCACTTTATGTAGTGTTGTGGTGTCCTCTCTTTATGTAGTGTTGTGGTGTCTCTCTCTCTTTATGTATGTGTTTGTGGTCTCGCTGTATGGTAGTGTTGTGGTCTCTCTGAATGTAGTGTTGTGGTGTCTCTCTCTCTTTATGTAGTGGTTGTGGTGTCTCTCTTTATGGTAGTGTTGTCTCTCTTTATGTAGTGTTGTGGTGTCTCTATGTAGTGTTGTGGTGTCTCTCTCTCTTTATGTAGTGTTGTGTGTCTCTCTCTCTTTATGTAGTGTTGTGGTGTCTCTCTTTATGTAGTGTTTTGTCTCTCTTATGTGTGTTGTCTCTCTTTATGTAGTGTTTGTGGCGTCTCTCTTTATGTAGTGTTTGTGGGTCCTCTCTTTATGTAGTGTTGTGGTGTCTCTCTCTCTTTATGTAGTGTTGTGGCGTCTCTCTTTATGTAGTGTTGTGGCGTCTCTCTATGTAGTGTTGTGGTGTCTCTCTTTATGTAGTGTTGTGGTCTCTCTTTATGTAGTGTTGTGGTGTCTCTCTTTATGTAGTGTTGTGGCGTCTCTCTTTATGTAGTGTTGTGTCGTCTCTCTTTATGTAGTGTTGTGGTGTCTCTCTTTATGTAGTGTTGTGGTGTCTCTCTTTATGTAGTGTTGTGGCGTCTCTCTTTATGTAGTGTTGTGGCGTCTCTCTTTATGTAGTGTCGTGGTGTCTCTCTTTATGTAGTGTCGTGGTGTCTCTCTCTCTTTATGTAGTGTCGTGGTGTCTCTCTCTATGTAGTGTTGTGGTGTCTCTCTCACTTTATGTAGTGTTGTGGTGTCTCTCTTTATGTAGTGTTGTGGTGTCTCTCTCTCTTTATGTAGTGTTGTGGTCTCTCTGTATGTAGTGTTGTGGTCTCTCTGAATGTAGTGTTGTGGTGTCTCTCTCTCTTTATGTAGTGTTGTGGTGTCTCTCTTTATGTAGTGTTGTCTCTCTTTATGTAGTGTTGTGGTGTCTCTTATGTAGTGTTGTGGTGTCTCTCTCTCTTTATGTAGTGTTGTGGTGTCTCTCTCTCTTTATGTAGTGTTGTGGTGTCTCTCTTTATGTAGTGTTGTCTCTCTTTATGTAGTGTTGTCTCTCTTTATGTAGTGTTGTGGCGTCTCTCTTTATGTAGTGTTGTGGTGTCTCTCTTTATGTAGTGTTGTTGTGTCTCTTATGTAGTGTTGTGGTGTCTCTCTTTATGTAGTGTTGTGGTGTCTCTCTTTATGTAGTGTCGTGGTGTGTCTCTCTCTCTTTATGTAGTGTCGTGGTGTCTCTCTCTCTTTATGTATGTCCGTGGTGTCTCTCTCTCTTTATGTAGTGTCGTGGTGTCTCTCTTTATGTAGTGTTGTGGTGTCTCTCTTTATGTAGTGTCGTGGTGTCTCTCTTTATGTAGTGTCGTGGTGTCTCTCTCTCTTTATGTAGTGTCGTGGTGTCTCTCTCTATGTAGTGTTGTGGTGTCTCTCTCACTTTATGTAGTGTTGTGGTGTCTCTCTTTATGTAGTGTTGTGGTGTCTCTCTCTCTTTATGTAGTGTTGTGGTGTCTCTCTCTTTATGTAGTGTTGTGGTGTCTCTCTTTATGTAGTGTTGTGGTGTCTCTCTCTCTCTCTTTATGTAGTGTTGTGGTCTCTCTGAATGTAGTGTTGTGGTGTCTCTCTCTCTTTATGTAGTGTTGTGGTGTCTCTTTATGTAGTGTTGTGGTGTCTCTCTTTATGTAGTGTTGTGGCGTCTCTCTTTATGTAGTGTTGTGGTGTCTCTCTCTCTCTCTTTATGTAGTGTTGTGGCGTCTCTCTTTATGTAGTGTTGTGGTGTCTCTCTCTCTTTATGTAGTGTTGTGGTGTCTCTTTATGTAGTGTTGTGGCGTCTCTCTTTATGTAGTGTTGTGGTGTCTCTCTCTCTTTATGTAGTGTTGTGGTGTCTCTCTTTATGTAGTGTTGTGGTGTTATTCTCTATCCCAGCCCCCGTCCCCGCAGGAGGCCTTTTGCCTTTTGGTAGGCCGTCATTGTAAATAAGAATTTGTTCTTAACTGACTTGCTTATTTAAATAAAGGTAAACAAATATATATATATATATATCACACTGAACAGAGAAGACACTGTAACTCTATTGGAGAGAGATGAGAGAGAGGGGGAGGAGCTAGAGGGAGAAGACTAACTATGCTGTCTTTCTCTGGCTCATTATTCCAATCACGAGTACTGGAGGACTAGTCTGGGAGGGTGTGTTGGGGGGAGTCTGGGAGGGTGTGTTGGGGGGAGTCTGGGAGTGTGTGTTGGGGGGAGTCTGGGAGGGTGTGTTTGGGGGGAGTCTGGGAGTGTGTGTTGGGGGGAGTCTGGGAGGGTGTGTTGGGGGAGTCTGGGAGGGTGTGTTGGGGGAGTGTGTTGGGGGAGTCTGGGAGTGTGGTTGGGGGAGTCTGGGAGGGTGTGTTGGGGGGAGTCTGGGGAGAGGGTGTGTTGGTGGGGGAGTCGGGAGGGTGTTTGGGGGGAGTCGGGATGGGTGTGTTGGGGGAGTCTGGGAGGGTGTGTTGGGGGGAGTCTGGGAGGGTGTGTTGGGGGAGTCTGGGAGGGTGTGTGATGAATAATGAATCTCGGTACTGCCACCTGTTGATGGAAAGTTAATAATCCCATATCTACCTTCTAGCATTACCACCTGTTAATAATCCCCGATCTGCCTTCTAGCATTACCACCTGTTAATAATCCCATATCTGCCTTCTAGCATTACCACCAGTTAATAATCCCATATCTACCTTCTAGCATTACCACCTGTTAATAATCCCATATCTGCCTTCTAGCATTACCACCAGTTAATAATCCCAGATCTGCCTTCTAGCATTACCACCTGTTAATAATCCCATATCTGCCTTCTAGCATTACCACCAGTTAATAATCCCAGATCTGCCTTCTAGCATTACCACCAGTTAATAATCCCAGATCTGCCTTCTAGCATTACCACCAGTTAATAATCCCAGATCTGCCTTCTAGCATTACCACCAGTTAATAATCCCAGATCTGCCTTCTAGCATTACCACCAGTTAATAATCCCAGATCTGCCTTCTAGCATTACCACCAGTTAATAATCCCAGATCTGCCTTCTAGCATTACCACCAGTTAATAATCCCAGATCTGCCTTCTAGCATTACCACCAGTTAATAATCCCAGATCTGCCTTCTAGCATTACCACCAGTTAATAATCCCAGATCTGCCTTCTAGCATTACCACCAGTTAATAATCCCAGATCTGCCTTCTAGCATTACCACCAGTTAATAATCCCAGATCTGCCTTCTAGCATTACCACCAGTTAATAATCCCAGATCTGCCTTCTAGCATTACCACCAGTTAATAATCCCAGATCTGCCTTCTAGCATTACCACCTGTAACTGTCTCTGGAGGAGTTCATTAAGGTTAATATAACCTGACTGTCTCCTGTTGTGTTTCTCCAGGTAAACTGTCTCTGGAGCAGTTCATTAAGGGTTAATATAACCTGACTGTCTCCTGTTGTTGTGTTTCTCCAGGTAAACTGTCTCTGGAGGAGTTCATTAAGGGTGCTAAAAGTGACCCCTCCATCGTGCGTCTGTTACAGTGTGACCCCAGCAGCGCTGGACAGTTCTAAACCACCCTACCCTGGGGGGGCAACACACAATGTAAGGATCCACTCTATTCATTTAGGTTCCCTGTCAGTGTTCTTCCTGTCTGTGTCTCACCCCTAGTGTGAGATTGAAGAGGGTTGCTCTTACCACCTTCTGTAGTTCCAGGTGAATAGAGAAAAGACTGAATATCTGAAACAGAGTGGATCACTAACCCGTCTGTTACATCCGCCAACCTACCCCTCATGCTGTGTGGATCACTAACCCGTCTGTTACATCCACCGACCTACCCCTCATGCTGTGTGGATCACTAACCCGTCTGTTACATCCGCCAACCTACCCCTCATGCTGTGTGGATCACTAACCCGTCTGTTACATCCACCAACCTACCCCTCATGCTGTGTGGATCACTAACCCGTCTGTTACATCCACAAACCTACCCCTCATGCTGTGTGGATCACTAACCCGTCTGTTACATCCACCAACCTACCCCTCATGCTGTGTGGATCACTAACCCGTCTGTTACATCCACCAACCTACCCCTCATGCTGTGTGGATCACTAACCCGTCTGTTACATCCGCCAACCTACCCCTCATGCTGTGTGGATCACTAACCCGTCTGTTACATCCACCAACCTACCCCTCATGCTGTGTGGATCACTAACCCGTCTGTTACATCCACCAACCTACCCCTCATGCTGTGTGGATCACTAACCTGTCTGTTACATCCACCAACCTACCCCTCATGCTGTGTGGATCACTAACCCGTCTGTTACATCCACCAACCTACCCCTCATGCTGTGTGGATCACTAACCCGTCTGTTACATCCACCAACCTACCCCTCATGCTGTGTGGATCACTAACCCGTCTGTTACATCCACCAACCTACCCCTCATGCTGTGTGGATCACTAACCCGTCTGTTACATCCACCAACCTACCCCTCATGCTGTGTGGATCACTAACCCGTCTGTTACATCCACCAACTTACCCCTCATGCTGTGTGGATCACTAACCCGTCTGTTACATCCACCAACCTACCCCTCATGCTGTGTGGATCACTAACCCGTCTGTTACATCTACCAACCTACCCCTCATGCTGTGTGGATCACTAACCCGTCTGTTACATCCACCAACCTACCCCTCATGCTGTGTGGATCACTAACCCGTCTTTGTCATTCTATTTCCAGTGCTTATTTGGGTGAATCCAAGTAGCCCCTCCCTCCTCCACTTTGGGGCAAACTGATGAAGAAGACGAGCCATGCCTTCAAATGATGACACTGAAGACAATGGGCCAATGAGAGCCAGCCTTGTTCTCCAGACTCCTCCCTCCTCCTCTCTTTAACCAATCCCCAGCAGAGACCTAACTACATCGACAGGGATACCAGTCATGATGTGGTCCAGTCCACTCTCCATGTATTTGATAAGGCCCAGGACCCTATTCCCTGTATAGGGCACTACTTTTAACCAAATCCCTATAGGCCCTGGTCATAAGCAGTGCTCTACGTAGGGAATAGGCTGCCATTTGGGACACAGATCTCCTGTTTTAAGGCTGTAAACTGGAGTCTCAGTTTGGTTGTCAGTGTACTGGACACACCCACTGCCCTCAACTAGGTCCTCCTAGCTCTTGTGTGTGTTGGGGAGAGAGAGAGAGAGAGAGAGCGAGAGAGAGAGAGAGAGAGAGAGAGCGAGAGAGAGAGAGAGAGAGAGAGAGAGAGAATTGTTGTAGTTATTTTACTGTTATAATGTGGATGTGTTTTTCAAGCTTGATACACTTGTGTTTAGTTGTAATGTTTCTGCGTGGTATTTTCAGACGGGTTGAAGATGGGGTCTCCATATAGTGCTGTGCAGATACTGTTAAAGGCCCGTAGTCATGGTTTGAAGTAGTCAAATAAAGGAAGAGGACTGTCCCCATGGATGAGTCCCAAACGGCACCCTGTTCCCTACATAGTGCACTAACAGGGCCCTTCTGGTCTAAAGTAGTGCACTATATAGGGGATAGGATGCCATTCTCTGGTCTAAAGTAGTGCACTATATAGGGAATAGGGTGCCCGTTTGGGACACAGCCCATATCTGGCCCGCCTGTCACAGAGAATGGGATCATGGATGTTAACTGCATGCTTCCTTTTGACAGGCTTCTCTTAAACACATTATTTTACGCAGAAAAATGACTTTAAAATGGTCAAATGCATTTAAAATGTAAATCATATGAGTGATCCTTAAGCAGAGCATTCAAGACATTTGACCACAGCCTTCTGGGCTGTTAATAAATTAAACGAGACCCCCCCCCCCCCTAAAAGTAGAAAGCAGAAATGTTAGCGCTTTCTAAATAGTTCTAATGTTCAGAAACCATCCGGCCTCAGAACCAGAACCACGGGTTACAGAACAAATGTTATGAGATGTGTTTCCTTAGTTGTTTAAAGGATATCAAGCATGCAGATCTGTTTTAGTTCTGATTTACTAACATTTTAGATGTTTTAACTGGCGCATGTTAAACAAGTTTCAATCATTTTTAAAGGAGGGGTTTGTTTTTGAGCAGTACCTGTACGTGTGTTCATTTCTGATGGTCTTCAGTGGTGATTGACTAGCCTGTGCCCTCCCTTCCAGTAATGTTGTGAAAGTCACTGTGTTATTATGGATAACTAACATTTCTGTGGTTTGTCAACGGCCACAAAGCTTTGTAGACAGAGCAGCTATGACGGCTAAAGCCAACGACCATAGACCACTGACTACCACACCTAGATGTGCCCTGTTGAATGGGGTACAGTACCGTACGTTACTAGATATGTTGTGCTGTCTTAGTTAGTTATGGTTGAAGCATGGTCATCTGTGCTTATTGAACCCCTTCACTGTTCTACTGAGCCACAACACAACCACAACCCCCCCTGTTCTACTGAGCCACAACACAACCACAACCCCCCCTGTTCTACTGAACCACAACACAACCACAACCCCCCCTGTTCTACTGAACCACAACACAACCACAACCCCCCCTGTTCTACTGAGCCACAACACAACCACAACCCCCCCTGTTCTACTGAACCACAACACAACCCACAACCCCCCCCCGTTCTATACTGAACCACAACACAAACCACAACCCCCCCTGTTCTACTGAACCACAACACAACCACAAACCCCCCCCCCTGTTCTAACTGAACCACACAACACAACCACAACCCCCCCGTTCTACTGAGCCACAACACAACCACAACCCCCCCGTTCTACTGAACCACAACACAACCACAACCCCACCTGTTCTACTGAACCACAACACAACCACAACCCCCCCGTTTCTACTGAACCACAACACAACCACAACCCCCCCTGTTCTACTGAACCACAACACAACCACAACCCCCCCTGTTCTACTGAACCACAACACAACCACAACCCCCCCGTTCTACTGAACCACAACACAACCACAACCCCCCCGTTCTACTGAACCACAACACAACCACAACCCCCCCGTTCTACTGACCACAACACAACCACAACCCCCCCGTTCTACTGAACCACAACACAACCACAACCCCCCCTGTTCTACTGAACCACAACACAACCACAACCCCCCCTGTTCTACTGAACCACAACACAACCACAACCCCCCCGTTCTACTGAACCACAACACAACCACAACCCCCCCTGTTCTACTGAACCACAACACAACCACAACCCCCCGTTCTACTGAACCACAACACAACCACAACCCCCTGTTCTACTGAACCACAACCCCCTGTTCTACTGAACCACAACCCCCCCCTGTTCTACTGAACCACAACACAACCACAACCCCCCCGTTCTACTGAACCACAACACAACCACAACACAACCACAACCCCCCGTTCTACTGAGCCACAACACAACCACAACCACAACCCCCTGTTCTACTGAACCACAACACAACCACAACCCCCCCCGTTCTACTGAACCACAACACAACCACAACCCCCTGTTCTACTGAACCACAGCACAACCACAACCCCCCCGTTCTACTGAACCACAACACAACCACAACCCCCCCTGTTCTACTGAACCACAACACAACCACAACCCCCCCTGTTCTACTGAACCACAACACAACCACAACCCCCCCGTTCTACTGAACCACAACACAACCACAACCCCCCCCGTTCTACTGAACCACAACACAACCACAACCCCCCCGTTCTACTGAGCCACAACACAACCACAACCACAACCCCCTGTTCTACTGAACCACAACACAACCACAACCCCCTGTTCTACTGAACCACAACACAACCACAACCCCCTGTTCTACTGAACCACAACACAACCACAACCCCCTGTTCTACTGAACCACAACACAACCACAACCCCCTGTTCTACTGAACCACAACACAACCACAACCCCCCCCCCCCGTTCTACTGAGCCACAACACAACCACAACCACAACCCCCTGTTCTACTGAACCACAACACAACCACAACCCCCTGTTCTACTGAACCACAACACAACCACAACCCCCTGTTCTACTGAACCACAACACAACCACAACCCCCTGTTCTACTGAACCACAACACAACCACAACCCCCCCGTTCTACTGAACCACAACCCCGTTATAATAAACCACAACCCCCCCGTTCTACTGAACCACAACACAACCACAACCCCCCCGTTCTACTGAACCACAACACAACCACAACCCCCCCGTTCTGCGAAACCACACCACAACTACGACCCCCTAACAAGGATCTGAGCCATGGATCTGGCCCTGAGTCATATACAGTATATATATATATATACACACATACATCTATACGTGTGTGTGTATAAACAGTGCATTCAGAAAGTATTCAGACCCCGTGACTTTTTTAAATTTTTGTTACGTTACAGCCTTATTCTAAAATGGATTAAATTGTTTTCTTTCCCTCATCAATCTACACACAATACCCCATAATGACAAAGCAAAAACAGGTTTTTAGAAACTTTAAAAACAGAAATATTACAATTACATAAGTATTCAGACCCTTTACTCAGTACTTTGTTGAAGCACGTTTGGCAGCGATTACAGCTTTGAGTCTTCTTGGGTATGACGCTACAAGCTTGGCACACCTGTATTTGGGGGAGTTTCTCCCATTCTTCTCTGCAGATCCTCTCAAGCTCTGTCAGGTTGGATGGGGAGCGTCGCTGCACAGCTATTTTCAGGTCCTATTTTCAGATCGGGTTCAAGTCCGGGCTCTGGCTGGGCCTCTCAAGGACATTCAGAGACTTGTCCCAAAGCCACTCCTGTGTTATCTTGGCTGTGTGCTTAGGGTCGTTGTCCTGTTGGAAGGTGAACCTTCGCCCCAGTCTGAGGTCCTGAGCGCTCTGGAGCAGGTTTTCATCAAGGATCTCTCTGTACTTTGCTACGTTCATCTTTGCCTCGATCCTGACTAGTCTCCCAGTCCCTGCTGCTGAAAAACATCCCCACAGCATGATGCTGCCACCACCATGCTTCACCGTAGGGATGGTACCAGGTTTCCTCCAGACGTGACGCTTGGCATTCAGGCCAAAGAGTTCAATCTTGGTTTCATCAGACCAGAGAATCTTGTTTCTCATGGTCTGAGAGTCCTTTAGGTGCCTTTTGGCAAACTCCAAGTGGGCTGTCATGTGCCTTTTACTGAAGAGTGGCTTCCGTCTGGCCACTCCACCATAAAGGCCTGATTGGTGGAGTGCTGCAGATATGGTTGTCCTTCTGGAAGGTTCTCCCATCTCCACAGAGGAACTCTGGAGCTCTGTCAGTGTGACCAACAGGTTCTTGGTCACCTCCCTGACCAAGGCCCTTCTTCCCTGATTGCTCAGTTTGGCCGGGTGGCCGGCTCTAGGAAGAGTCTTGGTGGTTCCAATCTTCTTCCATTTAGGAATGATGGAGGCCACTGTGTTCTTGGGGACTTTCAATGCTGCAGAAATGTTTTGGTACCCTTCCCTAGATCTGTGCCTCGACACAATCCTGTCTCGGAGCTCTACGGACAATTCCTTCGACCTTATGGCTTGGTTTTAGCTCTGACATGCACTGTCAACTGTGGGACCTTATATAGACATGTGTGTGCCTTTCCAAATCATGTCCAATCAATTGAAGTTACCACAGGTGGACTCCAATCAAGTTGTAGAAACATCTCAAGAATGATCAATGGAAACAGGATGCACCTGAGCTCAATTTCGAGTCTCATAGCAAAGGGTCTGAATGCTTATGTAAATAAAGGTATTTCTGTTTTTGTTGTAAATACATTTGCAAACATTTCTAAAAACCTGTTTTCGCTTTGTCGTTATGGGGTATTGTGTGTAGATTGATGAGGGACATTTTTTATTTAATCCATTTTAGAATATGGCTGTAACTTAACAAAATGTGGAAAAAGTCAAGGGGTCTGAATACTTTCCGAATGCACTGTATATTTTTTTACAAAAGTATGTGGACACCACTTAAAATTAGTGGATTTGACTATTTCAGCCACACCCGTTGCTGACAGGTGTATAAAATCGAGCACACAGCCATGCAATCTCCATAGACAAACATTGGCAGTAGAATGGCCGTACTGAAGAGCTCAGTGACTTTCAACGTGGCACCGTCAAAGGATGCCACCTTTCCAACAAGTCAGTTCGTCACATTTCTGCCCTGCTAGAGCTGCCCCGGTCAACTGTAAGTGCTGTTATTGTGAAGTGGAAACGTCTAGGAGCAACAACTGCTCAGCCGCGAAGTGGTAGGCCACACAAGCTCACAGAACGGAACCGCCCAGTGCTGTAGCATGTAAAAATCCTCTGTCCTCAGTTGCAACACTCACTGCTGAGTTCCAAACTGCCTCTGGAAGCAATGTCAGCACAATGTCTGTTTGTCGGGAGCTTCATAAAATGGGTTTCCATGGCCGAGCAGCCGCACACAAGCCTAAGATCACCATGCGCAATGCCAAGCGTCGGCTGGAGTGGTGTAAAGCTCGCCGCCATTGGACTCTGGAGCAGTGGAAACACGTTCTCTGGAGTGATGAATCACGCTTCACCATCTGGCAGTCCGACAGACAAATCTGGGTTTGGTGGATGCCAGAAGAACGCTACCTGCCAGAATACATAGTGCCAACTGTAAAGTTTGGTGGAGGGGAAATAATGGTCTGGGGCTGTTTTTCATGGTTCAGGCTAGGCCCCTTAGTTCCAGTGAAGGGAAATCTTAACGCTACAGCATACAATGACATTCTAGACTATCCTGTGCTTCCATCTTTGTGGCAACAGTTTGGGGAAGGCCCTTTCCTGTTTTAGCATGACAATGTCCTCTGTGCAGAAAGTGAGGTCCATACAGAAATGGTTTGTCGAGATCGGTGTGGAAGAACTTGACTGACCTGCACAGAGCCCTGACCTCAACCCCATCAAACACCTTTGGGATGAATTGGAACACCGACTTCGAGCCAGGCCTAATCGCCCAACATCAGTGCCCGACCTCACTAATGCTCTTGTGGCTGAATAGAAGCAAGTCCCCGCAGCAATGTTCCAACATCTAGCGGAAAGCCTTCCCAGAAGAGTGGAGGCTGTTATAGCAGCAAAGGGGGGGGACCAACTCCATATTAATGCCCATGATTTTGGAATGAGATGTTGGACTAGCAGGTGTCCACATACTTTTAGTCATGTAGTGACCAATGAACGCACACACACATATGTAACGTATAGGGTGTATATGACATGAGTCATCTCCATATACAGTATATACAGTATGTAACGTATAGTGTGTATATGACATGAGTCATCTCCATATACAGTATATACAGTATGTAACGTATAGTGTGTATATGACATGAGTCATCTCCATATACAGTATATACAGTATGTAACGTATAGTGTGTATATGACATGAGTCATCTCCATATACAGTATATACAGTATGTAACGTATAGTGTGTATATGACATGAGTCATCTCCATATACAGTATATACAGTATGTAACGTATAGTGTGTATATGACATGAGTCATCTCCATATACAGTATATACAGTACATATAATATTGGACATCCTCTCAGAGCTCACAGGCGTTCTCCTCTCCAACCCCCCCCCCGTAGCATACAGTCCTGCGCCAGTTGCTCATTCCAGAACCCATTGAACTAACCCTTCTATCTCCTGTTAATTGAATGTAACTGAGGCCCCCAGATCAGGGCCTAACTCAGTGGTTTCAGTTGGCTTACTGTTCATTGGACAAATATTTGAATGTTCTTTTGAAAATAACTGCTGTTTTGTAAAGAAAGAAGTACATTGAAATAACTGAGGATCACAACTACTGCAATGATTTTCACATTGTGTAATTGCTTTTATTGTATTTCTATACTGTTTTAAGCTGTCAGATGTAACGTTTCTGTAAGAAATAAATCAACGATAGCATCATGTGGTCATGTGCCAAATATACACAAACAGTATTGTATACATTTATACTGTAAAATTGTGTCGAACAAAATGTTTGTACTTGTTGGATTTTGTAGGTTTTGTATTGGTTTCCTGTATTTAGTGACCCTGTAGTTTTTTTAACACAGGATTCTGTTTTTTGGTCAACTTTAAAAAGCAAGAAATAAATCTGCACATTTTGTGCGCGACGTTGGATGTCCTGCCTTCTTTTTCCAAGTCTCATGTTAGCAGGTGGGTCAGAATGGGGGCATTGAGGTTTCTACATTATGATGCATTTACGTGACACTAGAACATTCTATGGCAGCCATGTTAGCTCCCCATTAGCATTACATGGGGAATATTTAAACAATGCTATGTAACTGAATGTATAGAGTTGGAACAATATTAACCATTTTAAAAGTTGGCCCAACTCTAAATATCTGACTCTGACTAGTCCATATCAGCTAATACAGTGGGGGGAAAAAAGTATTTAGTCAGCCACCAATTGTGCAAGTTCTCCCACTTAAAAAGATGAGAGAGGCCTGTAATTTTCATCATAGGTACACGTCAACTATGACAGACAAAATGAGAGAAACAAATCCAGAAAATCACATTGTAGGATTTTTCATGAATTTATTTGCAAATTATGGTGGAAAATAAGTATTTGGTCAATAACAAAAGTTTCTCAATACTTTGTTATATACCCTTTGTTGGCAATGACACAGGTCAAACGTTTTCTGTAAGTCTTCACAAGGTTTTCACACACTGTTGCTGGTATTTTGGCCCATTCCTCCATGCAGATCTCCTCTAGAGCAGTGATGTTTTGGGGCTGTCGCTGGGCAACACGGACTTTCAACTCCCTCCAAAGATTTTCTATGGGGTTGAGATCTGGAGACTGGCTAGGCCACTCCAGGACCTTGAAATGCTTCTTACGAAGCCACTCCTTCGTTGCCCGGGCGGTGTGTTTGGGATCATTGTCATGGTGAAAGACCCAGCCACGTTTCATCTTCAATGCCCTTGCTGATGATTGTGGACTACAGGAAAAAAAAGAGGACTGAGCACGCCCCCATTCTCATCGACGGGGCTGTAGTGGAACAGGTTGAGAGCTTCAAGTTCCTTGGTGTCCACATCACCAACGAACTATCATGGTCCAAACACACCAAGACAGTCGTGAAGAGGGCACGACAAAGCCTATTCCCCCTCAGGAGACTAAAAAGATTTGGCATGGGTCCTCAGATCCTCAAAAAATTCTACAGCTGCACCATCGAGAGCATCCTGACTGGTTGCATCACCGCCTGGTATGGCAACTGCTTGGCCTCTGACCGCAAGGCACTACAGAGGGTAGTGCGTACGGCCCAGTACATCACTGGGGCAAAGCTCCCTGCCATCCAGGACCTCTATACCAGGCGGTGTCAGAGGAAGGCCCTCAAAATTGTCAAAGACTCCAGTCACCCTAGTCATAGACTGTTCTCTCTGCTACCGCACGGCAAGCGGTACCGGAGTGCCAAGTCTAGGTCCAAAAGACTTCTCAACAGCTTCTACCCCCAAGCCATAAGACTCCTGAACAGCTAATCATGGCTACCCGGACTATTTGCACTGCCCCCCCACCCCATCCTTTTTACGCTGCTGCTACTCTGTTAAGTATTTATGCATAGTCACTTTAACTCTACCCACATGTACATATTGCCTCAACTGCCTCAACTGGCCGGTGCCCCCGCACATTGACTATGCAACGGTACCCCCCTGTATATATAGCCTCCCTACTGTCACTTTATTCTATTGTATATATAGCCTCCCTACTGTCACTTTATTTTTTACTTCTGCTCTTTTTTTTTTTTTCTCAACACTTTTTTGTTGTTGTTTTATTCTTACTTTTTTGTTTAAAATAAATGCACTGTTGGTTAAGGGCTGTAAGTAAGCATTTCACTGTAATGTCTGCACCTGTTGTATTCGGCGCATGTGACCAATAAAATTTGATTTGATTTGATTTGATTTGATGGAAGGAGGTTTTCACTCAAAATCTCACGATACATGGCCCCATTCATTCTTTCCTTTACACGGATCAATCGTCCTGGTCCCTTTGCAGAAAAACAGCCCCAAAGCATGATGTTTCCACCCCCATGCTTCACAGTAGGTATGGTGTTCTTTGGATGCAACTCAGCATTCTTTGTCCTCCAAACACGACGAGTTGAGTTTTTACCAAAAAGTTATATTTTGGTTTCATCTGACCATATGACATTCTCCCAATCCTCTTCTGGATCATCCAAATGCACTCTAGCAAACTTCAGACGGGCCTGGACATGTACTGGCTTAAGCAGGGGGGACACGTCTGGCACTGCAGGATTTGAGTCCCTGGCGGCGTAGTGTGTTACTGATGGTAGGCTTTGTTACTTTGGTCCCAGCTCTCTGCAGGTCATTCACTAGGTCCCCCCGTGTGGTTCTGGGTTTTTTGCTCACCGTTCTTGTGATCATTTTGACCCCACGGGGTGAGATCTTGCGTGGAGCCCCAGATCGAGGGAGATTATCAGTGGTCTTGTATGTCTTCCATTTCCTAATAATTGCTCCCACAGTTGATTTCTTCAAACCAAGCTGCTTACCTATTGCAGATTCAGTCTTCCCAGCCTGGTGCAGGTCTACAATTTTGTTTCTGGTGTCCTTTGACAGCTCTTTGGTCTTGGCCATAGTGGAGTTTGGAGTGTAACTGTTTGAGGTTGTGGACAGGTGTCTTTTATACTGATAACAAGTTCAAACAGGTGCCATTAATACAGGTAACGAGTGGAGGACAGAGGAGCCTCTTAAAGAAGAAGTTACAGGTCTGTGAGAGCCAGAAATCTTGCTTGTTTGTAGGTGACTAAATACTTATTTTCTACCATAATTTTCAAATAAATTCATTAAAAATCCTACAATGTGATTTTCTGGATTTTTTTATTCTCAATTTGTCTGTCATAGTTGACGTGTACCTATGATGAAAATTACAGGCCTCTCTCATCTTTTTAAGTGGGAGAACTTGCACAATTGGTGGCTGACTAAATACTTTTCCCCCCACTGTATATCTAACTACCGTAGAAGACTGGTCCATATCAGATAATATATCTAACTACTTAACTGTAGAAGACTGGTCCATATCAGATAATATATCTAACTACCGTAGAAGACTGGTCCATATCAGATAATATATCTAACTACTGTAGAAGACTGGTCCATATCAGATAATATATCTAACTACTGTAGAAGACTGGTCCATATCAGATAATATATCTAACTACCGTAGAAGACTGGTCCATATCAGCTAATATATCTAACTACCGTAGAAGACTGGTCCATATCAACATATTTAGCTTTTGGTCACAAATAACTGCCGTCTGAAGTTATTGAACCACTGAATGCGTTATTCAAGTTAACCTCTGTGAGCTGCTCAGTCTCCGTCCTCCACCTGTGTAACACATTGTCTTCATAACATCAGGCTCTGTTCTCTGGAAGAACAGACAATCCTCAGCCCAGAGTGCTTCTTCCAGTCAGGGTAATATAATATATTCTGCGGCGCTTTCCTCTCCGGAATGGTTTAATATCAAAAAGAGATGAGTCACTGACAAGCATTTCTGTCTCCTCAACGTCACTGCCCAAAATACATCACAATAGCACAGAAGTTGTAACGTTCATCTGAAACTATATTTATGAACTCATTCATTAACAGACTATATACACAATACATGATGTTTATACCAAGACGTTCACATTGGTAAGACACACCCACTGTTTATATAAAGACATTCACATTGGTAAGACACACCCACTGTTTATACCAAGACGTTCACATTGGTAAGACACACCCACCCACTTGCTCCCAAAATAAATTCAGCAAATTAGGTTTTGAACGTGGTTTGTTCCAATAGATCTATTCTGTGAAGTTCCCAAACGTTTAGATGATTGTTGCTATGGTGATATCCTCACAGACAGCATAAATAGCCTTCTCAATGCGACGAGGGACATTGATTATACACAGAGGAAGAGATATGATTGAATAATAACCTCTGGAGAATGAACTCCGTTTCCCCAATGAGACAATCTAATAAATATGCATCAAACCAAACCAGGACAGTCCATCGGAGTTAGAAATATCTGTTTGGTCTCCTCACTGGGTGGACAATTTCCTGTTGATCCTACAGAAAGTTTGAGAAGCCTGGACAACAGAAAGAAGGAGGGGTTTGTATCTGTTGTCATTCTCAGTAAATAAAGGAGAACAGTTATCCAATCAGAAAAGTGAAAAGACCTGTTGTTGGGCAAGCTGGACTTCAGGAAACAGCAGAGGGTGCACCCCCCCTATCCACATCGACGGGACCGCAGTGGAGAAGGTGGAAAGCTTCAAGTTCCTTGGCGTACACATCACCGACAAACTGAAATGGTCCACCCACGCAACAGCGCCTCTTCAACCTCAGGAGGCTGAAGAAATTCGGCATAGCACCTGAAACCCTCACAAACTTTTACAGATGCACAATTGAGAGCATCCTGTCGGGCTGTATCACCGCCTGGTACGGCAACTGCACCGCCCGCAACCGCAGGGCTCTCCAGTGGGTGGTGCGGTCTGCCGAACGCATTACCGGGGGAAAACTACCCGCCCTCCAGGACACCTACAGCACCCGATGTCACAGGAAGGCCCAAAATATCATCAAGGACATCAACCACCCGAGCCACTGCCTGCTTTTCATTGGATAGTTGATAGAGATAGGGGTGGAGGGTAGTGGGTCTGGACAGGAGTGATGTAGTTGATGGAGATAGGGGTGGAGGATAGTGGGTCTCGGCAGGAGTGATGTAGTTGATGGAGATAGAGGTGGAGGATAGTGGGTCTGGACAGGAGTGATGTAGTTGATGGAGATAGGGGTGGAGGATAGTGGGTCTGGACAGGAGTGATGTAGTTGATGTTTATACGATGTCGTCGTTTGTATCTGTATGTTTTGTACTGTTGATAAAATATCACATCAAATCTTCTATAAAACAACATGAAACAGTCTTCTTGAGTGCTACTACCAGTGCAGTTGTTGGCTCGAAAAGCAACAGGGCTTTGAAGCTTCAGCTTAGTAGAGTCCTTCCCAAATGGTGCCCTATTCCCTTAATAGGCATTCCTTTGACCAGGGGGAACAGGGCACCATTTGGGACTCAGCATGCTGTCCAGTATTATTTCCTCTCAGTCACAAGAGGTACCAGGAGCCCAGGCAGGCTGGAGATGGATGTTGGGATCAGAGCCATGTTCAGAAGGCACTAACCGGGAGGAAAGTAACGGAACCATGCTGGAGAGAGAGGCAGATCAGAGCCCTGTTCAGAAGGCACTAACCGGGAGGAAAGTAACGGAACCATGCTGGAGAGAGAGGCAGATCAGAGCCCTAATGTCCCACTGTCCTGGAGTCCCATTCTCCACCTGCAGGGGGAGCTATTGGGTTACCACATGGGGTTTGGTGAGATCATTCTGGAGTGAGAGCCTTGGCGTCCAGCATTGGCCTGAGGTATGTATGGACTCTGAAGTGTGGGGCGTCCAATGAGGTTTGGGGAGGTCCTGAGGTTTTGAGATGGCCCCTACTCCCGCACAAAGGCTCAGATCTCTGCCAGCGTGACCCGGAAGCAGTCCGCTGACCTCTCGATGGCCAGGATGAAGATGTCCTCGTTGGAATAGTGCTCTATGATGTTGTCATCCATGTTCACCAGGATCCTGAGGGAGACAAGAAAAGGTTTTAATGTTTCACAGCAAAAAACTGATTTCTGCAATCATAGTCCAGGTTCTTCATACAGGAATGACTCACCCTCTGTTCTTCTTGTAGATCTTGGTCATCTCACGGGGTACTGCATACTTCTCTGAGATCTGTGAAAACAGTTACAGAGGACCTCAAGATACATGCCGTGCTTTATTCCATTTAGCCATGTTTCCAGTGTATCTACACTGAACAAAAATAGAAATGCAACATGTAAAGTGTTGGTCCCATGTTTCATGAGCTGAAATAAAAGATCCCAGAAATGTTCCATATGCACAAAAAGCTTATTTCTCTCAAATGTCTGTGCACAAATTTGTTTACATCCCTGTTAGTGAGCATTTCTCCTTTGCCAAGATAATCCATCCACCTGACAGGTGTGGCATATCAAGAAGCTGATTAAACAGCATGATCATTACACAGGTGCACCTTGTGCTGGGGAGAATTAAAGGCCACAAAAATGTGTAGTTTTGTCACACAACACAATGCCACAGATGTCTCAAGTTTAGAGGGAGCGTACAATGGGCATGCTGACTGCAGGAATGTCCACCAGAGCTGTTGCCAGATAATTGAATGTTCCTTTCTCTACCATAAGCCGTCTCCAACGTCGTTTTAGAGAATTTGGCAGTACGTCCAAACGGCCTCACAACTGCAGACCACGTGTATGACGTCGTGTGGGCGAGCAGTTTGCTGATGTCAACATTGTGAACAGAGTGCCCCATGGTGGCGGTGGGGTTATGGTATGGGCAGGCATAAGCTACGGACAACGAACACAACTGCATTTTATCAATGGCAGTTTGAATGCACAGAGATACCGTGACGAGATCCTGAGGCCCATTGTCGTGCCATTCATCTGCCGCCATCATCTCATGTTTCAGCATGATAATGCACGGCCCCATGTCGCAAAGATCTGTACACAATTTCTGAAAGCTGAAAATGTCCAGGTTCTTCCATGGCCTGCATACTCACCAGACATATCACCCATTGAGCATGTTTGGGATGCTCTGGATGGACTTGTACGACAGCGTGTTCCAGTTCCCGCCAATATCCAGCAACTTCCAGTGCAGTTGTTGGCTCGAAAAGTGGGACAACATTTCACAGGCCACAATCAACAGCCTGATCAACTATCGGAAGGAGATGTGTCGCGCTACATGAGGCAAATGGTGGTCACACCAGATACTGACTGGTTTTCTGATCCAAAGCCCTACCTTTTTTTTAAGGTATCTGTGACCAACAGATTAATATCTGTATTCCCAGTCATGTGAAATCCATAGATTAAGGCCTAATGAATTGATTTCAATTGACATATTTCCTTATATGAACTGTAACTCTGAAATATCTTTGAAATTGTTGCATGTTGCGTTTGTATTTTTGTTCAGTATAGATCTGTAGTACTTACTGCTTCCAGCAAGGCCATCAGGGTGGGCGACTTCAGCATCAAGGCATCAAACACCTCATCTGACTCCTTCCTCACGAACAGCAGGACTGCAGAGACGGGGAATAGGGCACATTTGGTCAATAGGGCGAGACAATTCTTTTGTTGATTTAAAGAAAACCAATTGAGATGTCATTTGAGTTGAAACAAACATGAATATTTCTTTATTACAGAGACATGACTGATGTTCCCTGTAGTGATGTAGAGAGGAGACATGACTGATGTTCCCTGTAGTGATGTAGTTCAGACAGGAGACATGACTGATGTTCCCTGTAGTGTTGTAGTTCAGAGAGGAGACATGACTGATGTTCCCTGTAGTGATGTAGTTCAGACAGGAGACATGACTGATGTTCCCTGTAGTGATGTAGAGAGGAGACATGACTGATGTTCCCTGTAGTGGTGTAGTTCAGAGAGGAGACTTGACTGATGTTCCCTGTAGTGATGTAGTTCAGACAGGAGACATGACTGATGTTCCCTGTAGTGATGTAGTTCAGAGAGGAGACATGACTGATGTTCCCTGTAGTGATGTAGTTCAGACAGGAGACATGACTGATGTTCCCTGTAGTGATGTAGAGAGGAGACATGACTGATGTTCCCTGTAGTGATGTAGAGAGGAGACATGACTGATGTTCCCTGTAGTGATGTAGTTCAGAGAGGAGACATGACTGATGTTCTCTGTAGTGATGTAGTTCAGAGAGGAGACATGACTGATGTTCCCTGTAGTGATGTAGAGAGGAGACATGACTGATGTTCCCTGTAGTGATGTAGAGAGGAGACATGACTGATGTTCCCTGTAGTGATGTAGTTCAGACAGGAGACATGACTGATGTTCCCTGTAGTGATGTAGAGAGGAGACATGACTGATGTTCCCTGTAGTGATGTAGAGAGGAGACATGACTGATGTTCCCTGTAGTGGTGTAGTTCAGAGAGGAGACTTGACTGATGTTCCCTGTAGTGATGTAGAGAGGAGACATGACTGATGTTCCCTGTAGTGATGTAGTTCAGACAGGAGACATGACTGATGTTCCCTGTAGTGATGTAGAGAGGAGATATGACTGATGTTCCCTGTAGTGGTGTAGTTCAGAGAGGAGACATGACTGATGTTCCCTGTAGTGATGTAGAGAGGAGACATGACTGATGTTCCCTGTAGTGATGTAGTTCAGACAGGAGACATGACTGATGTTCCCTGTAGTGATGTAGAGAGGAGACATGACTGATGTTCCCTGTAGTGATGTAGAGAGGAGACATGACTGATGTTCCCTGTAGTGATGTAGTTCAGAGAGGAGACATGACTGATGTTCCCTGTAGTGATGTAGAGAGGAGACATGACTGATGTTCCCTGTAGTGATGTAGTTCAGACAGGAGACATGACTGATGTTCCCTGTAGTGATGTAGTTCAGACAGGAGACATGACTGATGTTCCCTGTAGTGATGTAGTTCAGAGAGGAGACATGACTGATGTTCCCTGTAGTGATGTAGAGAGGAGACATGACTGATGTTCCCTGTAGTGATGTAGAGAGGAGACATGACTGATGTTCCCTGTAGTGATGTAGAGAGGAGACATGACTGATGTTCCCTGTAGTGGTGTAGAGAGGAGACATGACTGATGTTCCCTGTAGTGATGTAGTTCAGAGAGGAGACATGACTGATGTTCCCTGTAGTGATGTAGAGAGGAGACATGACTGATGTTCCCTGTAGTGATGTAGTTCAGACAGGAGACATGACTGATGTTCCCTGTAGTGATGTAGTTCAGAGAGGAGACATGACTGATGTTCCCTGTAGTGATGTAGAGAGGAGACATGACTGATGTTCCCTGTAGTGATGTAGTTCAGAGAGGAGACATGACTGATGTTCCCTGTAGTGATGTAGTTCAGAGAGGAGACATGACTGATGTTCCCTGTAGTGATGTAGTTCAGACAGGAGACATGACTGATGTTCCCTGTAGTGATGTAGTTCAGAGAGGAGACATGACTGATGTTCCCTGTAGTGATGTAGTTCAAATCAAATCAAATCAAATTTTATTGGTCACATGTGCCGAATACAACAGGTGCAGACATTACAGTGAAATGCTTACTTACAGCCCTTAACCAACAGTGCATTTATTTTAAACAAAAAAAGTAAGAATAAAACAACAACAACAACAACAACAAAAAATAAAAAATAAAAAATACAACAAAAAAAAATAGTGTTGAGAAAAAAAAGAGCACAAGTAAAATAAAGTGACAGTAGGGAGGCTATATATACAGGGGGGTACCGTTGCAGAGTCAATGTGCGGGGGCACCGGCTAGTTGAGGTAGTTGAGGTAATATGTACATGTGGGTAGAGTTAAAGTGACTATGCATAAATACTTAACAGAGTAGCAGCAGCGTAAAAAGGATGGGGTGGGGGGGGCAGTGCAAATAGTCCGGGTAGCCATGATTAGCTGTTCAGGAGTCTTATGGTTTGGGGAAGAAAGCTGTTGAGAAGTCTTTTGGACCTAGACTTGGCACTCCGGTACCGCTTGCCGTGCGGTAGCAGAGAGAACAGTCTATGACTAGGGTGGCTGGAGTCTTTGACAATTTTGAGGGCCTTCCTCTGACACCGCCTGGTATAGAGGTCCTGGATGGCAGGAAGCTTTGCTCCAGTGATGTACTGGGCCGTACGCACTACCCTCTGTAGTGCCTTGCGGTCGGAGGCCAAGCAGTTGCCATACCAGGCGGTGATGCAACCAGTCAGGATGCTCTCGATGGTGCAGCTGTAGAATTTTTTGAGGATCTGAGGACCCATGCCAAATCTTTTTAGTCTCCTGAGGGGGAATAGGCTTTGTCGTGCCCTCTTCACGACTGTCTTGGTGTGTTTGGACCATGATAGTTCGTTGGTGATGTGGACACCAAGGAACTTGAAACTCTCAACCTGTTCCACTACAGCCCCGTCGATGAGAATGGGGGCGTGCTCAGTCCTATTTTTTTTCCTGTAGTCCACAATCATCTCCTTTGTCTTGGTCACGTTGAGGGAGAGGTTGTTGTCCTGGCACCACACGGCCAGATCTCTGACCTCCTCCCTATAGGCTGTCTCATCGTTGTCGGTGATCAGGCCTACCACTGTTGTGTCGTCGGCAAACTTAATGATGGTGTTGGAGTCGTGCCTGGCCATGCAGTCATGGGTGAACAGAGAGTACAGGAGGGGACTGAGCACGCACCCCTGAGGGGCCCCCGTGTTGAGGATCAGTGTGGCAGATGTGTTGTTACCTACCCTTACCACCTGGGGGCGGCCCGTCAGGAAGTCCAGGATCCAGTTGCAGAGGGAGGTGTTTAGTCCCAGGATCCTTAGCTTAGTGATGAGCTTAGAGGGCACTATGGTGTTGAATGCTGAGCTGTAGTCAATGAATAGCATTCTCACGTAGGTGTTCCTCTTGTCCAGGTGGGAAAGGGCAGTGTGGAGTGCGATAGAGATTGCATCATCTGTGGATCTGTTGGGGCGGTATGGAAATTGGAGTGGGTCTAGGGTTTCTGGGATAATGCTGTTGATGTGAGCCATGACCAGCCTTTCAAAGCACTTCATGGCTACAGACGTCAGTGCTACGGGTCGGTAGTCATTTAGGCAGGTTATCTTAGAGTCCTTGGGAACGGGACTATGGTGGTCTGCTTGAAACATGTTGGTATTACAGACTCAGTCAGGGACATGTTGAAAATGTCAGTGAAGACACTTGCCAGTTGGTCAGCACATGCTCGGAGTACACGTCCTGGTAATCCGTCTGGCCCTGCGGCCTTGTGAATGTTGACCTGCTTAAAAGTCTTACTCACATCGGCTACGGAGAGCGTGATCACATAGTCATCCGGAACAGCTGGTGCTCTCATGCATGCTTCAGTGTTGCTTGCCTCGAAGCGAGCATAGAAGTGGTTTAGCTCGTCTGGTAGGCTTGTGTCACTGGGCAGCTCGCGGCTGTGCTTCCCTTTGTAGTCTGTAATAGTTTTCAAGCCCTGCCACATCCGACGAGCGTCAGAGCCAGTGTAGTATGATTCAATCTTAGACCTGTATTGACTCTTTGCCTGTTTGATGGTTCGTCGGAGGTCATAGCGGGATTTCTTATAAGCGTCCGGGTTAGAGTCCCGTTCCTTGAAAGCGGCAGCTCTACCCTTTAGCTCAGTGCGGATGTTTCCTGTAATCCATGGCTTCTGGTTGGGGTATGTACGTACGGTCACTGTGGGGACGACATCATCGATGCACTTATTGATGAAGCCAGTGACTGATGTGGTGTCCTCCTCAATGCTATCTGAAGAATCCCGGAACATGTTCCAGTCTGTGCTAGCAAAACAGTCCTGTAGCTTAGCATCTGCGTCATCTGACCACTTTTTTATTAACCGAGTCACTGGTGCTTCCTGCTTTAGTTTTTGCTTATAAGCAGGAATCAGGAGGATAGAGTTATGGTCAGATTTGACTGATGTTCCCTGTAGTGATGTAGTTCAGACAGGAGACATGACTGATGTTCCCTGTAGTGGTGTAGAGAGGAGACATGACTGATGTTCCCTGTAGTGGTGTAGTTCAGAGAGGAGACATGACTGATGTTCCCTGTAGTGATGTAGTTCAGACAGGAGACATGACTGATGTTCCCTGTAGTGATGTAGTTCAGACAGGAGACATGACTGATGTTCCCTGTAGTGGTATAGTTCAGAGAGGAGACATGACTGATGTTCCCTGTAGTGATGTAGAGAGGAGACATGACTGATGTTCCCTGTAGTGGTGTAGAGAGGAGACATGACTGATGTTCCCTGTAGTGATGTAGTTCAGACAGGAGACATGACTGATGTTCCCTGTAGTGATGTAGAGAGGAGACATGACTGATGTTCCCTGTAGTGATGTAGTTCAGAGAGGAGACATGACTGATGTTCCCTGTAGTGATGTAGAGAGGAGACATGACTGATGTTCCCTGTAGTGATGTAGAGAGGAGACATGACTGATGTTCCCTGTAGTGGTGTAGAGAGGAGACATGACTGATGTTCCCTGTAGTGGTGTAGAGAGGAGAGGAGACATGACTGATGTTCCCTGTAGTGATGTAGTTCAGAGAGGAGACATGACTGATGTTCCCTGTAGTGATGTAGAGAGGAGACATGACTGATGTTCCCTGTAGTGATGTAGTTCAGACAGGAGACATGACTGATGTTCCCTGTAGTGTTGTAGTTCAGAGAGGAGACATGACTGATGTTCCCTGTAGTGATGTAGAGAGGAGACATGACTGATGTTCCCTGTAGTGATGTAGTTCAGAGAGGAGACATGACTGATGTTCCCTGTAGTGATGTAGTTCAAATCAAATCAAATCAAATTTTATTGGTCACATGTGCCGAATACAACAGGTGCAGACATTACAGTGAAATGCTTACTTACAGCCCTTAACCAACAGTGCATTTATTTTAAACAAAAAAAGTAAGAATAAAACAACAACAACAACAACAACAAAAAATAAAAAATAAAAAATACAACAAAAAAAAATAGTGTTGAGAAAAAAAAGAGCACAAGTAAAATAAAGTGACAGTAGGGAGGCTATATATACAGGGGGGTACCGTTGCAGAGTCAATGTGCGGGGGCACCGGCTAGTTGAGGTAGTTGAGGTAATATGTACATGTGGGTAGAGTTAAAGTGACTATGCATAAATACTTAACAGAGTAGCAGCAGCGTAAAAAGGATGGGGTGGGGGGGCAGTGCAAATAGTCCGGGTAGCCATGATTAGCTGTTCAGGAGTCTTATGGTTTGGGGAAGAAAGCTGTTGAGAAGTCTTTTGGACCTAGACTTGGCACTCCGGTACCGCTTGCCGTGCGGTAGCAGAGAGAACAGTCTATGACTAGGGTGGCTGGAGTCTTTGACAATTTTGAGGGCCTTCCTCTGACACCGCCTGGTATAGAGGTCCTGGATGGCAGGAAGCTTTGCTCCAGTGATGTACTGGGCCGTACGCACTACCCTCTGTAGTGCCTTGCGGTCGGAGGCCAAGCAGTTGCCATACCAGGCGGTGATGCAACCAGTCAGGATGCTCTCGATGGTGCAGCTGTAGAATTTTTTGAGGATCTGAGGACCCATGCCAAATCTTTTTAGTCTCCTGAGGGGGAATAGGCTTTGTCGTGCCCTCTTCACGACTGTCTTGGTGTGTTTGGACCATGATAGTTCGTTGGTGATGTGGACACCAAGGAACTTGAAACTCTCAACCTGTTCCACTACAGCCCCGTCGATGAGAATGGGGGCGTGCTCAGTCCTATTTTTTTTCCTGTAGTCCACAATCATCTCCTTTGTCTTGGTCACGTTGAGGGAGAGGTTGTTGTCCTGGCACCACACGGCCAGATCTCTGACCTCCTCCCTATAGGCTGTCTCATCGTTGTCGGTGATCAGGCCTACCACTGTTGTGTCGTCGGCAAACTTAATGATGGTGTTGGAGTCGTGCCTGGCCATGCAGTCATGGGTGAACAGAGAGTACAGGAGGGGACTGAGCACGCACCCCTGAGGGGCCCCCGTGTTGAGGATCAGTGTGGCAGATGTGTTGTTACCTACCCTTACCACCTGGGGGCGGCCCGTCAGGAAGTCCAGGATCCAGTTGCAGAGGGAGGTGTTTAGTCCCAGGATCCTTAGCTTAGTGATGAGCTTAGAGGGCACTATGGTGTTGAATGCTGAGCTGTAGTCAATGAATAGCATTCTCACGTAGGTGTTCCTCTTGTCCAGGTGGGAAAGGGCAGTGTGGAGTGCGATAGAGATTGCATCATCTGTGGATCTGTTGGGGCGGTATGGAAATTGGAGTGGGTCTAGGGTTTCTGGGATAATGCTGTTGATGTGAGCCATGACCAGCCTTTCAAAGCACTTCATGGCTACAGACGTCAGTGCTACGGGTCGGTAGTCATTTAGGCAGGTTATCTTAGAGTCCTTGGGAACGGGACTATGGTGGTCTGCTTGAAACATGTTGGTATTACAGACTCAGTCAGGGACATGTTGAAAATGTCAGTGAAGACACTTGCCAGTTGGTCAGCACATGCTCGGAGTACACGTCCTGGTAATCCGTCTGGCCCTGCGGCCTTGTGAATGTTGACCTGCTTAAAAGTCTTACTCACATCGGCTACGGAGAGCGTGATCACATAGTCATCCGGAACAGCTGGTGCTCTCATGCATGCTTCAGTGTTGCTTGCCTCGAAGCGAGCATAGAAGTGGTTTAGCTCGTCTGGTAGGCTTGTGTCACTGGGCAGCTCGCGGCTGTGCTTCCCTTTGTAGTCTGTAATAGTTTTCAAGCCCTGCCACATCCGACGAGCGTCAGAGCCAGTGTAGTATGATTCAATCTTAGACCTGTATTGACTCTTTGCCTGTTTGATGGTTCGTCGGAGGTCATAGCGGGATTTCTTATAAGCGTCCGGGTTAGAGTCCCGTTCCTTGAAAGCGGCAGCTCTACCCTTTAGCTCAGTGCGGATGTTTCCTGTAATCCATGGCTTCTGGTTGGGGTATGTACGTACGGTCACTGTGGGGACGACATCATCGATGCACTTATTGATGAAGCCAGTGACTGATGTGGTGTCCTCCTCAATGCTATCTGAAGAATCCCGGAACATGTTCCAGTCTGTGCTAGCAAAACAGTCCTGTAGCTTAGCATCTGCGTCATCTGACCACTTTTTTATTAACCGAGTCACTGGTGCTTCCTGCTTTAGTTTTTGCTTATAAGCAGGAATCAGGAGGATAGAGTTATGGTCAGATTTGACTGATGTTCCCTGTAGTGATGTAGTTCAGACAGGAGACATGACTGATGTTCCCTGTAGTGGTGTAGAGAGGAGACATGACTGATGTTCCCTGTAGTGGTGTAGTTCAGAGAGGAGACATGACTGATGTTCCCTGTAGTGATGTAGTTCAGACAGGAGACATGACTGATGTTCCCTGTAGTGATGTAGTTCAGACAGGAGACATGACTGATGTTCCCTGTAGTGGTATAGTTCAGAGAGGAGACATGACTGATGTTCCCTGTAGTGATGTAGAGAGGAGACATGACTGATGTTCCCTGTAGTGGTGTAGAGAGGAGACATGACTGATGTTCCCTGTAGTGATGTAGTTCAGAGAGGAGACATGACTGATGTTCCCTGTAGTGATGTAGAGAGGAGACATGACTGATGTTCCCTGTAGTGGTGTAGAGAGGAGACATGACTGATGTTCCCTGTAGTGGTGTAGAGAGGAGACATGACTGATGTTCCCTGTAGTGGTGTAGTTCAGTCAGGAGACATGACTGATGTTCCCTGTAGTGATGTAGAGAGGAGACATGACTGATGTTCCCTGTAGTGATGTAGTTCAGTCAGGAGACATGACTGATGTTCCCTGTAGTGATGTAGAGAGGAGACATGACTGATGTTCCCTGTAGTGGTGTAGAGAGGAGACATGACTGATGTTCCCTGTAGTGGTGTAGTTCAGTCAGGAGACATGACTGATGTTCCCTGTAGTGATGTAGAGAGGAGACATGACTGATGTTCCCTGTAGTGATGTAGTTCAGAGAGGAGACATGACTGATGTTCCCTGTAGTTCAGAGAGAAGAGAGATGAGGATGTTATGATAACCACCCACCTCTCTTTTGGATTTCTGGTTTGAAGTGCTTGGCAGGAGGCGAACAGATGTGTTCCTCAGCAGGTCGTGACACACTCTTCATCACGACACCCCTTAAACACAGCAATGCATCAAAGTTTAACAACAACGAATAGGAACCCACCACGGTTTAACAGCAGCCAATCAGCAGCTCTAACTCATCTAGTCTCGACCAATCCTCTAACGTTGTAATGAAGACCAACTACTGAGAAATTGTCACAACATTGAGGAGGATTTCATTACAAGCCGTTTAAAAACAGAGACATACAGCACAACATGGCAATTATGTCACCATGGAAACACATGGAGCTTAACCAAGGAGCCACTGGAATGTGTGGAATTGACATCCTACTCTCTCCTACCCTTTAAAGTGGAACTGACAGCGTTTTAGCAACATGAAATCTTATTCAAATCGGTTCAAGTATTTAATAACTCCAAATAACAAAAATGTAGCTACGGTGCATTCGGAAAGTTTTCAGACCCCTTGACTTTTTCCCACATTTTGTTACAGCCTTATTCTAAAATGGATTAAATAAATAAAAATCCTCATCAATCTACACACAATACCCCATAATGACAAAGCAAAAACAAGTTTTGAGAAATTGTTGCAAATGTATTACAAATAAAACACAGTCAGAGCAAAAACCAAGCCATGAGGTCAAATGAATTGTCTGTAGAGCTCCGAGACAGGATTGTGTCGAGGCACAGATCTGGGGAAGGATACAAAAACAATTCTGCAACATTGAAGGTCCCCAAGAACACAGTGGCCTCCATCATTTTAAATATAAGAAGTTTGGAACCACCAAGACTCTTCCTAGAGCTGGCCGCCCGGCCAAACTGAGCAATCGGGGGAGAAGGACCTTGGTCAGGGAGGTGACCAAGAAACCGATGGTCACGCTGACAGAACTCCAGAGTTCCTCTGTGGAGATGGGAGAACCTTCCAGAAGGACAACCATATCTGAAGCACTCCACCAATCAGGCCTTTATGGTAGACTGGCCAGACGGAAGCAACTCCTCAGTAAAAGGCACATGACAACCCACTTGGAGTTTGCCAAAAGATTATCTGGTCTGATGAAACCAAGACTGAACTCTTTGGCCTGAATACCAAGCGTCACATCTGGAGGAAACCTGGCACCATCCCTACGGTGAAGCATGGTGGTGGCAGCATCATGCTGTGGGGAATTTTTTCAGTGGCAGGGACTGGTAGACTAGTCAGGATCGAGGGAAAGATGAACGGAGCAAAGTACAGAGAGATCCTTGATGAAACCTGCTCCAGAGCTCTCAGGACCTCAGACTGGGGCGAAGGTTCACCTTCCAACAGGACAACGACCCTAAGCACACAGCCAAGACAACGCAGGAGTGGCTTTGGGACAAGTCTCAGAATGTCCTTGAGTGGCCCAGCCAGAGCCCGGACTTGAACCCAATCGAACATCTCTGGAGACCTGAAAATAGCTGTGCAGCGACGCTCCCCATCCAACCTGACAGAGCTTGAGAGGATCTGCAGAGAAGAATGGGAGAATCTCCCCAAATACAGATGTGCCAAGCTTGTAGCGTCATACCCAAGAAGACTCGAGGCTGTAATCACTGCCAAAGGTGCTTCAACAAAGTACTGAGTAAAGGGTCTGAATACTTATGTAAATGTGATATTTCCGTTTTTTATTTTTAATACATTTGCAAAAATGTCTAAAAACCTGTTTTTTCTTTGTCATTATGTGGTATTGTGTGTAGGTTGATGAGGGGGTGGGGGGAACAATTAAATACATTTTAGAATAAGGCTGTAACGTAACAAAATGTGGAAAAAGTCAAGGGGTCTAAATACTTTCCGAATGCAAGGTATAGGTTTATTGTAACATTTAAACTTAAAACCAGTTGTACATTTTTTTGCACTGCATGGATCACTGGTACGGTTGAATGCAGCATTGCTGTATGGCGCACTCTAAATGTATTGTAGTTGAGTAGCCAGCCTTGGCTACCGCTCAAATGTTGCTGTAGTAGGCCTACATGTTTCTCCTTTGCACGGTGTTCTGATGCAGGTTTAGTTTATTCCTTGTCAAGCTTTAAAAACCAAAGCCAGACTGCAACATTTTAGTAGCCTAGCTAGGACCGTGGCATGTGTCCGTACGCTCTCCCTCCGCTGGGCGCCATAAACGGGACTAACAAAAGCAGCACAATTGCCACTACAAAAAAAGATATCAGTTTTGAAACTGCAGTAAAAGTGCAGTAATTGCAGTCGACTGTGGTATTTTGGACGCAGTAATTGTAATTATACTGCACTCTAACGGCAATCTTGTTTCGTAAGGGTGAAGTTTAATTCACCGATGCACATCAGGGGGCCTGGTGTTTGACAGGTGTGCTAGCCACGTTATGACTGACTTGTGATCATTGCCCTGGCTAGTTTGATTGTATTGACATTCCCAGCCTTAGTTACAGTCGTCCGTTTTTGTTCAAAATATTGAAACTGAAACATCCCGAATAGCTGGAGGCAGCAGACAATGTACCAGCTGTGATTTACAACCTGATAACAATATGTTTTGGACTACCAAGAAATGTATTGGTGAATTATATTAATCATGCATTGAACTGCATCCATCTATTCTGCCAACAATGCCTCACTGTACGTCATTACATTTTGAGTCAAATATAACCTATTTTTAAAACCTCTTATGAAGTTGTTTTTGAAGCATGAACTAGAAATTTGACAAATTATGATTGTCTGTTTGTTTCTTATCTGCAAAGTAGTTAAAAAGCTATAAGTTCCACTTTGTGAAAATAACTATACAGCTACACTTACCCTTCCCTCTGTATTAGAACTATACAGCTACACTTACCCTTCCCTCTGTATTAGAACTATACAGCTACACTTACCCTTCCCTCTGTATTAGAACTATACAGCTACACTTACCCTTCCCTCTGTATTAGAACATACCAGCCTACATTACACTTTCCTCTCTATTAGAACTATTACAGCTACACTTACCCTTCCTCTCTATTAGAACTATACAGCTTAAACTTACCCTTCCCTCTCTATTTTAGAATACACAGCTACACTTCCCCTTCCCTCGTTATTAGAACTATACAGCTACACTTACCCTTCCCCTTCTTTAGAACTAGACAGCTTTTTTACACTTACCCTCCCTCTGATTAGAACTATAACAGCTACACTTTACCATTCCCTCTGTATGAGAACTATAAAGCTACCACTTACCTTCCCTATGTATTAAGAACTATACAGCTACACTTACCTTCCTCTTATTAGAAAATATACAGCTCACTTACCCGTCCCTCTTCTGTATTAGAAACGATACAGCGAACACTTACCCTTCCCTGGTATTATGGTAACTATTACAGCTACACTTACCATCCTCTGTAAGAACTATACAGCTACCACTTACCCTTTCCCTCTCTATAGAACATACAGACACTACCTTCCTCTTATTAAGAACTATACAGCTACACTTTACCTTCCCTCTGTATTAAGAACTATACAGCTACACTTACCCTTCCCTCTGTATTAGAAACTATAAAGCTACACTTTACCCTTCCCTCGGTATTAGAAACTATACAGCTACACCTATCATTCCCTCTGTATTAGAACTATACAGTACACGTACCTTCCCTCTGTATTAGAACTAGACAGCTACACTTACCCTTCCTATGTATTAGAAAATATACAGCTACACTTATCATCCCTCTGTATTAGAACTATACAGCTACACTTTACCTTCCCTCTATGTATTAGAACTATACAGCTACACTACCTTCCTCTGTCTTAGAACTATACAGCTACACTTACCCTGCCCTCTGGATTAGAAACTATACAATACACTTACCTCCCCTCTCTATTATAACTATACAGCTACACTTACCTTCCCTCTCTATTAGAACTATACAGCTACACTTACCCTTCCCTCTGGATTAGAAATATCAGCTACACTACCCTTCCCTCTGTATAGAAACTATACAGCTATACACTTACCCGTCCCTCCTCGTTGTGTTGAACTATACAGCTAAATACACTTCCTCTCATTAGAACTATACAGGCTACACTTACCCTCCCCTCCTATTAGAAACTATACAGCTACACTTACCCTCCCTCTGTATTAGGAAAATATACAGCTACACTTACCCTTCCCTCTGTATTAGAACGATACAGCACACTTACCCTTCCCTCTGTATTAGAAACTATACAGCTACACTTACCCCTTCACTCTCTATTTAGAACTATACAGCACACTACCCTTCCCTCTATATTAGAACTATACAGCTAAACTTACCCTTCCTCTGTATTAGAACTATACAGCTACACTTACCCTTACCTCTGTATTAGAATATCCAGCTACACTTAACCTTCCCTCTGCTAATTAGAACTTATACAGCTACACGACCTTCCCTCTGTATTAGAACTATACAGCTTTACACTTACCCTTCCCTCTGTATTAGAAACTATACAGCTACACTACCCCTTCCTCGTATTAGAACTATACAGCACACTTAGCCTTCCCTCTGTATTAGAACTATCAGCTACACTTACCCTTCCCTCTGTATTAGAAATATACAGCTACCACTTTTACCTTCCCTCTGTATTAGAAACTTATACAGCTACACTTACCCTTACATCTGTATTCGGAAACTATACAGCTCACTTCCCTTCCCTCTTGTATTAGAAACGACAGCGACACTACCCTCCCTTCTCTATTAGAAACTATACAGCTACACTTACCTTCCCTCTCTATTAGAACTATACAGCTACACTTATCCTGTCCTACTGATTAGAACTATACAGCATACACTTACCCTTCCCTTCTATTAGAAAACTATACAGACGTACAATTACCCTTCCCTCTCTATTTAGAACTATACAGCCTAAACTTACCTTCCCCTCTTATTAGAAAACTATAAGCTACCTTACCCTTCCCTCTCTATTAGAACTACACAGCTACACTTACCCTTCCCTCTTATCTAGAACTATATAGCTACACTTCACTCTCTATAGAAACTATAAGCTACATTACCTTCCTCTGTATTAGAACTATACAGCTTACACTTACCCTTCCTCTGTATTAGAACTATACAGCTACACTTACCCTTCCCTCTCTCTTTAGAAACTATACAGCTACACTTCCCTCTATTAGAACTATACAGCTACACTGACCCTTCCCTCTGTATTAGAAAACTCTAACAGCTACACTACCTTCCCTCGCTATTAGGAACTATACAGATACACTTGCCCAGTCCCGCTGTATAGAAAAATATACAATACACTTACCCTTCCTCTTTCTGAAAACTATACAGCTAAACTTACCCTTCCCTTCTGTATTAGAACGTATACATCTACACTTACCCCTTCCCTCTGTATGAGAAACTTATACAGCTACACTTACCAGTCCACTCTCTATTAGAACTATACAGATACACTACCCTTCCCTCTGTATTAGAACTAGACAGCTACAACTACCCTTCCCCTCTGTATTAGAACTATGACAGCGTACACTTACCCTTCCCTCGATTAGAACATACAGACACCACTTACTCTCCCTCTCTATTAGAACTATACAGCTACATTACCTTCCCTTGTTTATTAGAAAAAGATACAAAAAGGCCCCCCCCCCCCCCCCCCCCCAACCCCCCCCCACGACCCTTCCCTCTGTTTAGAACTATAAAGCTACAACTTAACCCTTCCCTCTGTATTAGAACATCCAGATACACTTACCCTTTCCCTCTCTATTGAACATACGCTACACTACCCTTCCCTAGGTATGAGAACTATACAGCTAAATTACTTCCCTCTGTATTAAATATACAGCTAACTTACCCTTCCTCTTATCTTAGACACTCTACAGCTACACTTACCCTTCCCCTCGTATTAGAAATATACAGCTACCTTACCCTTCCCTCTCTGTATTAGCAAACTATACAGCTACACTTACCCCTCCCCTTCTATTAGAACTATACAGCTACACTTCCCCTTCCCTCTGTATTCGAAACATACAGTACACTTACCCTTCCATCTGGATTATGAACTATATACAGCTACACTTACCCTTCCCTCTCTATTAGAAACTATACAGCTAAACCTACCCTTCCCTCTGCTATAGAACTAACCAGCTTAACACTTCCCTTCCTTGTATTAGAACAATACAGACTACACTTACCCTTCCCTCGTATTAGAAACTATACAGATACACTTACTCTTCCCTCCTCTCTATTAGAAAATACAGATCACTTACCATTCCCTCTGTATTAGAAACCTTATACAGCTACCTACCCTTCCCTCTGGTATTAGAAACTTATACAGCTACACTTACCCTTCCCTCTGTATTAGAACTATACAGCTACACTACCATCCCTCTCTATTATAGAAACTATACAGCTACACTTACACTTCCCTATGTATTAGAACTATACAGCTACACTTAAACCTTCCCTATGATATTAGAACTATGACAGCTAACACTTTACCCTTCCCTCTCATAGAACTATAAAGCTAAACTACCCTTCCCTGATTAGAAACGATACAGCTAACTACCCTTCCCTCTGTATTAGAAACTATACAGCTCCACTTTACCCTCCCCTCTCTATTAGAACTATACAGCTTACACTTAACTTCCCTCGTATAGAATATACAGCACACTTACCCTCTCTATTAGAACTATACAGCTACACTTACCCTTCCTCTGTATTAGAACTATACAGCTACACTTACCCTTCCCTCTATTAGAACTATACAGCTACACTTACCCTTCCCTCTGTATTAGAACTATACAGCTACACTTACCCTTCCCTCTGTATTAGAACTATACAGCTACACTTACCCTTCCCTCTTATTAGAACTACAGTACATTACCTTCCCTCTTATAGAACTATCACTACACACCCTTCCCTCGTATTAGAACAACACTACACTACCCTTCCTCTGTATTAGAACTATACAGCTACACTTACCTTCCCTCTTATTAGAACTATACAGCTACACTTACCCTTCCCTCGTATTAGAACTATACAGCTACACTTACCCTTCCCTCTGATTAGAACATACAGCTACACTTACCTTCCCTCTCTATTAGAACTACAGCTACACTTACCCTTCCCTCTTATTAGAACTAACAGCTACCTTACCCTTCCCTCTTATTAGAACTAACAGCTACACTTACCCTTCCCTCTTATTAGAACTATCCCGCTACATTTCCCCTTCCCCCTCTCTTTTAAAGAATATACGTTTAAACTTACCCTTCCCTCGAAATTAAAACTATACAGCCACTTACCCTTCCCTCTCTATTAAAAACTATACAGCTACACTACCCTTCCCCTTTTAATTAAACTATACAGAACACTTACCCTTCCCTCTCTTTGGGAACTTAAAATTAAAACTTACCCTTCCCTCTGTATTAGAACTATACAGCACATTTTCCCTTTCCCTCGTATTAGAATTTAACAGCTAAACTTACCCTTCCCTCTGGGTTAAACTAACAGCTACATTACCCTTCCCTCCTATTAGAACTATACAGCTACCTTACCCTTCCCTTTTGTATTAAAACCTAACAGACATTCCCCTTCCCTCTGTTTTTGGGAAATATACAGCAAAACATTTTCCCCTTTTCCCCCCCCATTAGAACTAAAACAGCTACCCTTCCCCTTCCCTTGTATTAAACTATACAGCACATTTCCCTTCCCCCCTCTCTATTGAAAATATACGGGCTACATTTACCCTTTCCCCTCTGAATTGAACTTATACAGCTACACTTCATTTCCCCTCTGTTTTAAAGAACTATACAGCTACACTTACCCTTTTCCCTCGGGATTAAAAAACTATACAGCTACACTTCCCCTTCCCCCTCTCTTTTAGAACAACAGCTACATTTTCCCTTCCCTCTGTTTAAAAACTATACATTTAAAATTCCCTCTTTTTTTTAGAACTTTACAGCTACACTTCCCCTTTTCCCTCTCATTAAAAACATCCCAGCTACATTACCCCCCCTCTGTTTAAGCCCTATACAGTACATTTCCCCCTTTCCCCTCGTATTAGAACTATACAGCCCCTTTCCCCCTTCCCTCTCTTTTAGAACTATACAGCAAACCCTTACCCCCCCCCTTTTAATTGAACTATACAGTACACTTCCCCTTTTTCCCCCCCTTGTATTAAAACCTATACAGCTACACTTACATTTCCCCTCGGGATTAGAACTAACAGCTACACTTATCCTTCCCTCGGGTTTAAAAAAACTATACACCCTACACTTACCCTTCCCTCTGTTTAGAACTTACAGCTCCATTACCCTTTTCCCTTTTTAAAGAACTATCAGCTACCTTACCCTTCCCCTGAAATTAGAACTATACAGCTAAAATTTTCCCCTTTTTCCCTCTGAAATTAGAACTTACAGCTACACTTACCCTTCCCTCTCTATTAGAACTATACAGCTACATTACCCTTCCCTCTGTATTAGAACTATACAGTTACACTTCCCTCTGTATTAGAACTATACAGCTACACTTACCCTTCCCTCTCTATTAGAACTATACAGCTACACTTACCCTTCCCTCTCTATTAGAACTATACAGCTACACTTACCCTTCCCTCTGTATTAGAACTATACAGCTACACTTACCCTTCCCTCTCCATCTCCTCTGTGTTGAAAGCAAAGACCTAGGGTTGGACAACACAGACAGACAGATGAATCACGCTATAAGGTCTTTGCTTTCAAGGATATACACTTTCATTACCAAGTGATAGAGGAGATATTCTGGATCATTCTGGTCAGTATTGGCTCATGCATTTTCTGTGTGTCACGGTGGCTGGTTTAACCGTTGTCTCCAAGAGTGTCTCTCACCTGTCCAGTCCTCTGCAGGTGCCCAAAGTGGACGTCTGGGATGAACAGGACAGGCTGGGTGTCCAGGTCAGAGAGGGACTTGAAGAACACTGTGTCTGGCCTTCCTGTTCAACGCTACCAGGCTCCCATCCTTCCCTGGACCGCAGGAGAGAAACAACATGCACGGTCACTCATAGTTAGTCTACATAGAACAAAAACGTCTGCACGCCTAATTTCACAGGTACACAGGTGCGTAGGAAAATCAAAACTGAAGTCTGACATCAGTTGATTCAGATTTATGCAACCATCACCCACCTTCCCAGCTGCACTAGTCTGAACCCCTGATCATAGCTTCCTGTTGAATCCTGAACCCCTGATCATAGCTTCCTGTTGAATCCTGAACCCCTGATCATAGCTTCCTGTTGAATCCTGAACCCCTGATCATAGCTTCCTGTTGAATCCTGAACCCCTGATCATAGCTTCCTGTTGAATCCTGAACCCCTGATCATAGCTTCCTGTTGAATCCTGAACCCCTGATCATAGCTTCCTGTTGAATCCAGGCAGGCACTCTCTCTACTGCAGGAGACGCCAATAGCTACCGGCATGTTCTTTACTATTATCTCCATGGAAACTACTTATCTGACCTTTGCGCTTCATCCGGATCTGCTTCCTCACCTCATCACGGATTCTCCGTTCTGCTCCCTGTGGAATGGATGGGATGATTAATACCAGGGATTAATACTGAGATATGGAAACATGGCCTATGGAATTTGGTGAACCATCAACGCTTTTTTATTTTAATCAAAATAGGCCCAAATACACTATATATACAAAAGTATGTGGACACCCATTCAAATTAGTGGATTTGGCTATTTCAGGCACATCCGTTGCTGACAGGTGTATATCGAGCACACCGCCATGCAATCTCCATAGACAAACATTGGCAGTAGAATGGCCTTACTGAAGAGCTCAGTGACTTTCAACGTGGCACCGTCACAGGATGCCACCTTTCCAACAAGTCAGTTCGTCAAATTTCTGCCCTGATAGATCTGCCCCAGTCAACTGTAAGTGTTGTTATTGTGAAGTGGAAACGTCTAGAAGCAACAACAGCTCAGCCGCGAAGTGGTAGGCCACACAAGCTCACAGAACTGGACTGCCGAGTGCTGAAGCGCGTAGCGCGTAAAAATCGTCTGTCCTCGGTTGCAACACTCACTACCGAGTTCCAAACTGCCTCTGGAAGCAACGTCAGCACAAGAACTGTTCATAGGGAGCTTCATGAAACGGGTTTCCATGGCCGAGCAGCCACACACAAGCCTAAGATCACCATGCGCAATGCCAAGTGTCGGCTGGAGTGGTGTAAAGCTCGCCACCATTGGACTCTGGAGCAGTGGAAACGCGTTCTCTGGAGTGATGAATCACGCTTCACCATCTGGCAGTCCGACAGACGAATCTGGGTTTGGAGGATGCCAGGAGAACGCTACCTGCCCCAATGCATAGTGCCAACTGTAAAGTTTGGTGGAGGACAAATAATGGTCTGGGGCTGTTTTTCATGATTCAGGCCCCTTAGTTCCAGTGAAGGGAAATCTTAACGCTACAGCATACAATGACATTCTAGACGATTCTGTCCTTCCAACTTTGTGGCAACAGTTTGGGGAAGGCCCTTTCCTGTTTTAGCATGACAATGCCCTCTGTGCAGAAAGCGAGGTCCATACAGAAATGGTTTGTCGAGATCGGTGTGGAAGAACTTGACTGACCTGCACAGAGCCCTGACCTCAACCCCATCGAACACCTTTGGGATGAATTGGAACGCCGACTGCGAGCCAGGCCTAATCGCCCAACATCAGTGCCCGACCTCACTAATGCTCTTGTGGCTGAATAGAAGCAAGTCCCCGCAGCAATGTTCCAACATCTAGTGGAAAGCCTTCCCAGAAGAGTGGAGGCTCACCTTGTCACAGAAGACCTTGATCTCAGAGAAGGCTCTGTGTGTGGGTGTGTCGGAGCGGTGGCTATAGCTGTAGGTGTCTATCTGGATCATCAGAGGTATGCCCTTCACCCCCTTCTGGCAGGAGAACTCTGTACTCAGACAGTTGACTGTGATGAGTACCTGGTAGAGAGAAGACAGAGTACAGGTTACATCTATATGAAGTAGGGCTAGTGTGATTACCGTATAACGGATGGTTATGGATGAAGAAAAGAAAACATCATTTAAAAAAACGTCCGGGCATTCGCGCGCGTTTGAGTCCGTTTCTGCGATAACAACGTAATGAAACTTCGTTGCCCCTCGCTGAAACAAGCAAGGTATTGTAGAAAATGATTAGTGGAATGGGCTTGGAAACCTCTAACCCTGGCAGTTTGACCTCGAACCCTGGCAATTTGACCTCGAACCCTGGCAGTTTGACCTCGAACCCTGGCAGTTTGACTTCTAACCCTGGCAGTTTGACCTCGAACCCTGGCAGTTTGACCTCGAACCCTGGCAGTTTGACCTCGAACCCTGGCAGTTTGACCTCTAACCCTGGCAGTTTGACCTCGAACCCTGGCAGTTTGACCTCGAACCCTGGCAGTTTGACCTCGAACCCTGGCAGTTTGACTTCTAACCCTGGCAGTTTGACCTCGAACCCTGGCAGTTTGACCTCGAACCCTGGCAGTTTGACCTCTAACCCTGGCAGTTTGACCTCGAACCCTGGCAGTTTGACCTCGAACCCTGGCAGTTTGACCTCGAACCCTGGCAGTTTGACCTCGAACCCTGGCAGTTTGACCTCGAACCCTGGCAGTTTGACCTCGAACCCTGGCAGTTTGACCTCGAACCCTGGCAGTTTGACCTCGAACCCTGGCAGTTTGACCTCGAACCCTGGCAGTTTGACTGGTAAACTCATGGGTACACTCGCAATGGCTGCCTGGTATTGTGATGCAACAATGTCCATGGTAATGTATAATGTTAATGCAAATTATGTTAACTGATGTGACTCTCATGCAATGGTTTATTTATTTTTTGTAATGTCGGTTGAGTTGAATCAACAAAACACGAACACTTCCTGCTTTTACTTCCTGCTTTACTTCCTGCTTTTACTTCTTGCTTTTACTTCCTGCTTTACGTCCTTCTTTTACTTCCTGCTTTTACTTCTTTGCTGCTATAGATACACTCACAATGGCCGCCAGTCCACCCAGTATGCCATCATTGACTTGAATGGGGATGCCCGTTCTATTCATTCTATTTCTATGGCAGCACAACGGTTATTACTGAGACCGTCGTCATTTGGCTGGGCAATTACAGTCATCCAAAATTCCATGACCGTCACAGCCCTAATATGAAGCCACAATCTGCCAGGTCGTTAACTGTATGTCATGTTGCCTAATAAAGAGTCACCACAACATCCTAGTTGTTTCCTGTATGAGGCATCGTATCTGAACGTGTCAACCATTGCTGATTACTGACAGGCCTAGAGGCTTGAAATGATGGCGCCAGAGAAGATGGCTGCCGTTTTACAGCCTTCTAACCAATTGTACTATAATGTGTGTTTTTTGACATTATTTGTAATTTATTCTATACATAATGTTTCTGCCACCGCCTCTTATGACCAAAAACTGCTTCTGGATATCAGGACAGCGATTACTCACCTCGTATTGGACGAATACTTTTTCTTCAACAAGTCGGACGCGAAGGATATCCTACAGACACCCGACAAGGCCCAAATCTCCGTCATTCGCATGAGGAAGAGACTGAGATATCGTGGACGTAGGTCGGGGTGCCTTGTAAGGATCCGACGGCGAGCGAGTAAACTGCCTCTTCCATCAATCCTATTAGCCAACGTTCAATCATTGGAGAATAAATTGGACGACCTAAGATTACGGTTATCCTACCAACGGGACATTAAAAACTGTAATATCTTATGTTTCACCGAGTCGTGGCTGAACGACGACATGGACAACATACAGCTAGCGGGATATACGCTACATCGGCAGGATAGAACGGCTGACTCCGGTAAGACAAGGGGTGGCGGTCTGTGTATATTTGTAAAACAACAGCTGGTGCACAAAATCAAATACTAAGGAAGTCTCAAGGTTTTGCTCGCCTGTCGTAGCTGTCTATTTACCACCACAAACCGATGCTGGCATTAAGATTGCACTCAATGAGCTGTATAAGGCCATAACTGAACAGGAAAACGCTCATCCAGAGGCAGCGCTCCTAGTCAACACAGCAGCCATTGCTAGCTAGCCAACATTACCAGCTGGCTGTACTGTAGTAGCTAAATACAATATCTTTGTGCTAGCTACCCAACGTTTAATCATTGCTGCGTTATGAAAGGTAAGCTTGGCTTCTTATATGGTGTTGAGTTAAGCTTAAACCATGTATTTAGATTTTAGGTAGGTATTGTAGTTTGGTATTATAGGTAGCTTACTCAGGTAGTTATTGAAGGTTATTGTAGGTAATTATTGTAGGTAAGTATTGTATTCGGCAGACCCCGGCGAAGCACGAGGCTAGCCTACCCACTACTTGGACCAACAAAGCTAGCTAGCTAGCTAGCGGGTAGCTACTGTTAACTTTTTGCAACTGTGGTTAACTTAGTTATCTATGGCGTCATAGTTAGGCATCGTGGGCTGTTGTGGGTAGTTATTGTAGGTTAGCATTGTTTTCGGCATTGTTTTCGGCGGTGCCGGGTGTAGCACGAAGCTAGCTAGCTAGCCGTTTTTCAAACAAAGTCAACACAGTAGCCATTGCTAGCTAGCCAACACGACCAGCTAACTGTACTGTAGTAGCCAAATACAATATACTTGTGCTAGCTAGCCAACGTTTAATTATTGCTGCGTTATGAAAGGAACTAGACACTGACACGAATTATCTGTTTAGTGTGTTAACACACTATTGGTAGTTTGTTGTAACCAAGTATTGGTGCTAAACTGTGTGTTATTGGATGCTAGCATGCTAGTTAGCTATGGTGTCATAGTTAGGCATCGTGGGCTGTTGTGGGTAGTTACTGTAGGTTAGCATTGTTTTCGGAGGTGCCGGTTGTAGCACGAAGCTAGCTAGCTAGCCGTTTTTCGAACAGAGTCAACACAGTAGCCATTGTGTGCTGTACTGTGGCAGCTAAATACAATATATTTGTGCTAGCTAGCCAACGTTTAATTATTGCTGCGTTATGAAAGGAACTAGACACGGACACGAATTATCCGTTTAGTGTGTTAACACACTATTGGTGGTTTGTTGTGACCAAGTGTTGGTGCTAAACTGTGTGTTATTGGATGCTAGCATGCTAGTTAGCTATGGTGTCATAGTTAGCTAGCTGAATAAAGTGGGTTGAGTCTACTCCTTTAAACATTGAACCGCTGTGGTTCACAACAATTCTGATTTCTAAAGGTGGAAGTTGGGAGAGTTTTTGTTCGGGTGGTTCAGTGAAACAATTATAGTTTCTGAGGTGGAAGTTTTGGTGAGGGAGGCCCTGCTCTCTCCTCTCCCAGATGTTTAGTTCATTTCATTCCGATCTCCTCTGCATTATTGTAGCCATTTGCTACAGCCTGTCAACTATGCCTCTGCCTATCCCTGTTCTCTCCTCTCTGCACAGGCTACACAAACGCCTCACACCGCGTGGCTGCTGCCTCTCTAACCTGGTGGTCCCTGCACGCACCCCACACCTGGAGTTCCAGGTCTCAGGCAGCCTCTGGAACTGCCGTTCTGCTGCCAACAAAGCTGACTTCATCCCAGCCTATGCTAACCTCCAGTCCCTCGACTTCCTGGCGCTGACGGAAACATGGATTACCACTGAAAACACTGCTACTCCTACTGCTCTCTCCTCGTCTGACCATGTGTTCTCGCATACCCCGAGAGCATCTGGTCAGAGGGGTGGTGGCACAGGAATCCTCATCTCTCCCAAGTGGACATTCTCAATTTTTCCCCTAACCCATCTGTCTATCTCCTCATTTGAATTCCATGCTGTCACAGTCACTAGCCCATTTAAGCTTAATATCCTTGTCATCTATCGCCCTCCAGGTTCCCTTGGAGAGTTCATCAATGAGCTTGACGCCTTGATAAGTTCCTTTCCTGAGGATGGCTCACCCCTCACAGTTTTGGGGGATTTCAACCTCCCTACGTCCACATTTGACTCATTTCTCTCTGCCTCCTTCTTTCCACTCCTCTCCTCTTTTGACCTCACCCTCTCACCGTCCCCCCCTACTCACAAGGCAGGCAATACGCTTGACCTCATCTTCACTAGATGCTGCTCCTCTACTAATCTCACTGCAACTCCCCTCCATGTCTCCGACCACTACTTTGTTTCCTTTTCTCTCTCGCTCTCCTCCAACACTACTCACTCTGCCCCTACACAGATGGTAATGCGCCGCCGCAACCTTCGCTCTCTCTCTCCCACTACTCTCTCCTCTCTCTCCAGATAAAATCCTGCGACTTGTGACTGCAGGCCGCCCAACAACCTGCCCGCTTGACCCCATCCCCTCCTCTCTTCTCCAGACCATCTCCGGTGACCTTCTCCCCTACCTCACCTCGCTGATCAACTCATCCTTGACCGCTGGCCATGTCCCTTCCGTCTTCAAGAGAGCGAGAGTTGCACCCCTTCTCAAAAAACCAACACTCGATCCCACTGATGTCAACAACTACAGACCAGTATCCCTTCTTTCTTTTCTTTCCAAAACCATTGAGCGTGCCGTCTTTAGCCAACTCTCTTGCTATCTCTCTCAGAATGACCTTCTTGATCCAAACCAGTCAGGTTTCAGGACTGGTCATTCAACTGAGACTGCTCTTCTCTGTGTCACGGAGGCTCTCCGCACTGCTAAAGCTAACTCTCTCTCCTCTGCTCTTGTCCTTCTAGACCTGTCTGCTGCCTTTGATACTGTGAACCATCAGATCCTCCTCTCCACCCTCTCCGAACTGGGCATCTCCGGCGCGGCTCACTCCTGGATTGCGTCCTACCTGACTGGTCGCTCCTACCAAGTGGCGTGGCGAGAAGCTGTCTCCGCACCACGTGCTCTCACCACTGGTGTCCCCCAGGGCTCAGTTCTAGGCCCTCTCCTATTCTCCCTATACACCAAGTCACTTGGCTCTGTCATATCCTCACATGGCCTCTCCTATCATTGCTACGCTGACGATACACAACTAATCTTCTCCTTTCCCCCTTCTGATAACCAGGTGGCGAATCGCATCTCTGCATGTCTGGCAGACATATCAGTATGGATGACGGATCACCACCTCAAGCTGAACCTCAGCAAGACGGAGCTGCTCTTCCTCCCGGGGAAGGACTGCCCGTTCCATGATCTCGCCATCACGGTTGACAACTCCGTTGTGTCCTCCTCCCAGAGTGCGAAGAGCCTTGGCGTGACCCTGGACAACACCCTGTCGTTCTCCGCTAACATCAAGGCGGTGACCCGATCCTGCAGGTTCATGCTCTACAACATTCGGAGAGTACGACCCTGCCTTACACAGGAAGCGGCACAGGTCCTAATCCAGGCACTTGTCATCTCCCGTCTGGATTACTGCAACTCGCTGTTGGCTGGCCTCCCTGCCTGTGCCATTAAACCCCTACAACTCATCCAGAATGCCGCAGCCCGTCTGGTGTTCAACCTTCCCAAGTTCTCTTACGTCACCCTCCTCCTCCGCACACTCCACTGGCTTCCAGTTGAAGCTCGCATCCGTTACAAGACCATGGTGCTTGCCTATGGAGCAGTGAGGGGAACGGCACCTCCGTACCTTCGGGCTCTGATCAGTCCCTACACCCAAACGAGGGCATTGCGTTCATCCACCTCTGGCCTGCTGGCTCCCCTTCCTCTGTGGAAGCATAGTTCCCGCTCAGCCCAGTCAAAACTGTTCGCTGCTCTGGCACCCCAATGGTGGAACAAGCTCCCTCACGACGCCAGGACAGCGGAGTCACTCACCACCTTCCGGAGACATTTGAAACCCCACCTCTTTAAGGAACACCTGGGATAGGATAAAGTAATCCTTCTACCCCCCCCCCCCCCCCCCCCCCCCCCCCCCAAAAAAAAAAAAAAAAAAAAATGTAAAGTGGTTTTCCCACTGGCTATAGGGTGATTGCACCAATTTGTAAGTCGCTCTGGATAAGAGCGTCTGCTAAATGACGTAAATGTGCCATTGAGCAAGGCACTTAACCCTAATTGCTCCTGTAAGTCGCTCTGGATAAGAGCGTCTGCTAAATGACTAAAATGTAAAATGTAAATGTAGTGGCCGGGGACTTTAATGCAGGGAAACTTAAATCCGTTCTACCTCATTTCTACCAGCATGTTAAATGTGCAATCATTTGATGAAGCCACACACAGAGACGCATACAAAGCTCTCCCTCGCCCTCCATTTGGCAAATCTGACCATAATTATATCCTCCTGATTCCTGCTTATAAGCAAAAACTAAAGCAGGAAGCACCAGTGACTCGGTTAATAAAAAAGTGGTCAGATGACGCAGATGCTAAGCTACAGGACTGTTTTGCTAGCACAGACTGGAACATGTTACGGGATTCTTCAGATAGCATTGAGGAGGACACCACATCAGTCACTGGCTTCATCAATAAGTGCATCGATGACGTCGTCCCCACAGTGACCATACGTACATACCCCAACCAGAAGCCATGGATTACAGGCAACATCCGCACTGACCTAAAGGGTAGAGCTGCCGCTTTCAAGGAGCGGGACTCTAACCCGGACGCTTATAAGAAATCCCGCTATGCCTTCCGACGAACCATCAAACAGGCAAAGAGTCAATACAGGACTAAGATTGAATCGTACTACACCGGCTCTGACGCTCGTCGGATGTGGCAGGGCTTGAAAACTATTACAGACTACAAAGGGAAGCACAGCCGCGAGCTGCCCAGTGACACAAGACTTCCAGACGAGCTAAACCACTTCTATGCTCGCTTCGAGGCAATCAACACTGAAGCATGCATGAGAGCATCAGCTGTTCCGGATGACTATGTGATCACGCTCTCCGTAGCCGATGTGAGTAAGACTTTTAAGCAGGTCAACATTCACAAGGCCGCAGGGCCAGACGGATTACCAGGACATGTACTCCGAGCATGCGCTGAACAACTGGCAAGTGTCTTCACTGACATTTTGAACATGTCCCTGACTGAGTCTGTAATACCAACATGTTTCAAGCGGACCACCATAGTCCCTGTGCCCAAGAACACTAAGATAACCTGCCTAAATGACTACCGACCCGTAGCACTGACGTCTGTAGCCATGAAGTGCTTTGAAAGGCTGGTCATGGCTCACATCAACACCATTATCCCAGAAACCCTAGACCCACTCCAATTTGCATACCGCCCCAACAGATCCACAGATGATGCAATCTCTATTGCACTCCACACTGCCCTTTCCCACCTGGACAAGAGGAACACCTACGTGAGAATGCTATTGATTGACTACAGCTCAGCGTTCAACACCATAGTGCCCTCAAAGCTCATCACTAAGCTAAGGACCCTGGGACTAAACACCTCCCTCTGCAACTGGATCCTGGACTTCCTGACGGGCCGCCCCCAGGTGGTAAGGGTAGGTAACAACACATCTGCCACGCAAATCCTCAACAAGGGGGCCCCTCAGGGGTCCGTGCTCAGTCCCCTCCTGTACTCCCTGTTCACCCATGACTGCATGGCCAGGCACGACTCCAACACCATCATTAAGTTTGCCGATGACACAACAGTGGTAGGCCTGATCACCGACAACGATGAGACAGCCTATAGGGAGGAGGTCAGATACCTGGCCGTGTGGTGACAGGATAACCACCTCTCCCTCAACGTGATCAAGACAAAGGAGATGATTGTGGACTACAGGAGAAAAAAAAAAGTGGACTGAGCACGCCCCCATTCTCATCGACGGGATTGTAGTGGAACAGGTTGAAAGCTTCAAGTTCCTTGGTGTCCACATCACCAACAAACTATCATGGTCCAAACACACCAAGACAGTCGTGAAGAGGGCACGACAAAGCCTATTCCCCCTCAGGAGACTGAAAATATTTGGTATGGGTCCTCAGATCCTCAAAAAGTTCTACATCTGCACCATCGAGAGCATCCTGACTGGTTGCATCACCGCCTGGTATGGCAACTGCTCGGCCTCCGACCGCAAGGCACTACAGAGGGTAGTGCGTACGGCCCAGTACATCACTGGGGCCAAGCTTCCTGCCATCCAGGACCTCTATACCAGGCGGTGTCAGAGGAAGGCCCTAAAAATTGTCAAATACTCCAGCCACCCTAGTCATAGACTGTTCTCTCTGCTACCGCGCGGCAATCGGTACCGGAGAGTCATGTCTAGGTCCAAAAGGCTTCTTAACAGCTTCTACCCCCAAGCCATAAGACTCCTGAACAGCTAATCATGGCTACCCGGACTATTTGCACTGCCCCCCCCACCCCACCCAATCCCCCTCTTTTACGCTGCTGCTACTCTGTTTATTATCTATGCATAGTCACTTTAACTCTACCTACATGTACATATTACCTCAATTACCTCTGTGTCTCACAGAGCTAAGAGGTCTATAACCCCCTCAGCATCAAGTCTCCAGAGGAGTGTGTCTCACAGAGCTAAGAGGTCTATAACCCGCTCAGCATCAAGTCTCCAGAGGAGTGTGTCTCACAGAGCTAAGAGGTCTATAACCCCCTCAGCATCAAGTCTCCAGAGGAGTGTGTCTCACAGAGCTAAGAGGTCTATAACCCGCTCAGCATCAAGTCTCCAGAGGAGTGTGTCTCACAAGCTAAGAGGTCTATAACCCCCTCAGCATCAAGTCTCCAGAGGAGTGTGTCTCACAGAGCTAAGAGGTCTATAACCCGCTCAGCATCAAGTCTCCAGAGGAGTGTGTCTCACAGAGCTAAGAGGTATATAACCCCCTCAGCATCAAGTCTCCAGAGGAGTGTGTCTCACAGAGCTAAGAGGTCTATAACCCCCTCAGCATCAAGTCTCCAGAGGAGTGTGTCTCACAGAGCTAAGAGGTCTATAACCCCCTCAGCATCAAGTCTCCAGAGGAGTGTGTCTCACAGAGCTAAGAGGTCTATAACCCCCTCAGCATCAAGTCTCCAGAGGAGTGTGTCTCACAGAGATAAGAGGTCTATAACCCCCTCAGCATCAAGTCTCCAGAGGAGTGTCTCACAGAGCTAAGAGGTCTATAACCCCCTCAGCATCAAGTCTCCAGAGGAGTGTGTCTCACAGAGATAAGAGGTCTATAACCCCCTCAACATCAAGTCTCCAGAGGAGTGTCTCACAGAGCTAAGAGGTCTATAACCCCCTCAGCATCAAGTCTCCAGAGGAGTGTGTCTCACAGAGCTAAGAGGTCTATAACCCCCTCAGCATCAAGTCTCCAGAGGAGTGTGTCTCACAGAGCTAAGAGGTATATAACCCCCTCAGCATCAAGTATCCAGAGGAGTGTGTCTCACAGAGTTAAGAGGTCTATAACCCCCTCAGCATCAAGTCTCCAGAGGAGTGTGTCTCACAGAGCTAAGAGGTATATAACCCCCTCAGCATCAAGTCTCCAGAGGAGTGTGTCTCACAGAGCTAAGAGGTCTATAACCCGCTCAGCATCAAGTCTCCAGAGGAGTGTCTCACAGAGGTCTATAACCCCCAAGAGCCTTTTCTGGTCAGTCATTCAGCTCAACACAAACAATATCAAACAATGTTCAGTATTCATCCAATGAATTGAAATGATTTTGTATCCCATCCAACACATCTCTCACTGAGTTCTAATGATGATGACTGTTGCCATGCAACTAATCTGTCAAAATGAAAACCTAAATGCATCATCAGCATCATCATCATCCACCCTTGTCTTCATGATTGTGATTGTTTTGTTTGCCTGACAATCTTTGTCTGAGTAGGACACCATTTAGTTATTATTTTTGGTCCACAGGACTAAACACCAGTACCAGGTAATGACCAGAGCCTGTCACGACAGGACCAGGTAATGACTAGAGCCTATCACGACAGGACCAGGTAATGACTAGAGCCTGTCATGACAGAACCAGGAAATTACTAGAGCCTGTCACGACAGGACCAGGTAATGACTAGAGCCTGTCACGACAGGACCAGGTAATGACTAGAGCCTGTCACGACAGGGACCTCTCACGACAGGACCAGTTAATGACCAGAGCCTGTCACAACAGGACCAGGTAATGACTAGAGCCTGTCACGACAGGACCAGGTAATGACTAGAGCCTGTCACGACAGGACCAGGTAATGACTAGAGCCTGTCACGACAGGACCAGGTAATGACCAGAGCCTCTCACGACAGGACCAGTTAATGACCAGAGCCTGTCACAACAGGACCAGGTAATGACTGGAGCCTGTCACGACAGGACCAGGTAATGACTGGAGCCTGTCACGACAGGACCAGGTAATGACTGGAGCCTGTCACGACAGGACCAGGTAATGACTAGAGCCTCTCACGACAGGACCAGGTAATGACTAGAGCCTCTCACGACAGGACCAGGTAATGACTAGAGCCTGTCACGACAGGACCAGGTAATGACTAGAGCCTCTCACGACAGGACCAGGTAATGACTGGAGCCTGTCACGACAGGACCAGGTAATGACTGGAGCCTCTCCACTTGGCTGTGGCACCACATCGTTAATATTGTTTCCCTATGAGGGCACCCCAATCAGAACAGGCTGGTTTAATGGAACCCCTAACTTTGGATGCGTCCCAATGGCACCCTGCACCCTGTACAGTGCACTACGTTTGACCAGAGCCCTATCAGCCCTGTGGGCCCTGGTCTAAAGTAGTGCACTAGGAAGGGAATAGGGTGCCATTGGGGACGTAGTCTGTGTTTTCCTGCGCCAGCCCATCTCAGCTGGGATCTCTGGTAGTTCAGTGGGGTGACTTCAGGATCTGTCTCTGTGCCAGTAGAGGTGATAATTACAAGATGTCAGGGGTCAGAGAGGTGGAGGGGTGGAGAGTAGGGCTGGCCGATTATTATAATTAATTTGATTAATTCAATTTAATGTTTTAGCACGATATTCCAAATGCCTGTATCGTCAGAATAGAGGATTTATGGTCTCATCTCCTTCTGCTGTGACTCTGCACCTTCTTCCCATTTATACACACACACACACACACACACACACACACACACACACACACACACACACACACACACACACACACACACACACACACACACACACACACACACACACACACACACACACAGTCTTGTACAGCTTGTCTTGTACAGCTAACCTTGTGGGGACACACAATTCAGTCCCATTCAAAATCCTATTTTCCCTAACCCCTAACCCTAACCCCTAACCCTAACCCTAACCCCTAACCCTAACCTTAACCCTAGCTCCTAACCCTAACCCTAAAACAAACCCTAGTTCCTAACCCTAAACCTAGCTCCTTACACTAATTCTAACCTTAACCCTAAACCCCCTAGAAATAGCATCTGACCTCGTGGGCACTAACAAAATGTCCTCAGTTGGTCAAATTTTTGTTCGTTTACTATTCTTGTAGTAAACTCAAAAAAAATGGATAAACTGGGGACATTTTGTTAGTTCACTCACACACACCAAGTCCCTGCCACTCACAATAAGCGGTTTCAACTCGCTATTTGCATTTGAGGTTTGGTCCAACAGAATCGCTCATATTGACACCGAAACGCATTGAGACTTTATTTTACTGTAATAGAGAAGTCAACCTTTCTAACAGCAGATGCTACTAAAACGGGAGTGAATGCTCAGTTTCTGTCGCACGCCGTATAGCGGTACCGCTATCAGACTGTTATACACTGAACAAAAATATAAACGCAACATGTAAAGTGTTGGTCCCATGTTTCTCTCAAATTTTGTGCACTAATGTGTTTACATCACTGTTAGTGAGCATGTGTCACGCCCTGGCTCTGGGGACTATGTTATGTTGAGCCAGGGTATGTAAGTCTATGTTTTGTATATCTATGTTGGCCTGAGTGACTCCCAATCAGAGGCAACGAGTGTCAGCTGGTTGTCTCTGATTGGGAGCCATATTTAACTATCGGTCTTTTCACTTTGTGTTGTGGTTTCTTGTTCCTTTTGGTTTGTGTGTATCGAAGGACTTCACGTTTCGTTCGTTGTTTTGATCGGGTGATCTGTTTAATAAATAATATGTACGCATTCAACGCTGCGCATTGGTCCTCCTCCTTAAGCGAACGTGACAGCATGTCTCCTTTGCCAAGATAATCCATCCACCTGACAGGTGTGGCATATCAAGAAGCTGATTAAACAGCATGATCATTACACAGGTGCACCTTGTGCTGGGGACAATAAAAGGCCACTCTAAAATGTGCAGTTTTGTCACACAACACAATGCCACAGATGTCTCAAGTTGAGGGAGCGTGCAATTGGTATGCTGACTGCAGAAATGTCCACCAGAGCTGTTGCCAGAGAATTGAATGTTCATTTCTCTATCATAAGCCACCTCCAAAACCGCAGACCACGTGCATGGCGTCGTGTGGGCGAGCGGTTTGCTGATGTCAGCGTTGTGAACAGAGTGCCCCGTGGTGGCGTTGGTTATGGTATTGGCAGGCATAATCTATCTTTCTTTTAAAGTATCTCTGACCAACAGATGCATATCTGTATTCCCAGTCATGTGAAATCCATAGATTAGGGCCTAATGAATTTATTTCAATTGACTGATTTCCTCAGTAAAATCTTTGAAATGGTTGCATGTTGCGTTTATATTTTTGTTCAGCGGTCTAGTCTGGTCTCTCTCCCTGCCGTAGTCAGCGGTCTAGTCTGGTCTCTCTCCCTGCCGTAGTCAGCGGTCTAGTCTGGTCTCTCTCCCTGCTGTAGTCAGCGGTCTAGTCTGGTCTGTATCCCTGCTGTAGTCAGCGGTCTAGTCTGGTCTGTATCCCTGCTGTAGTCAGCGGTCTAGTCTGGTCTCTATCCCTGCTGTAGTCAGCGGTCTAGTCTGGTCTCTCTCCTTGCTGTAGTCAGCGGTCTAGTCTGGTCTCTATCCCTGCTGTAGTCAGCGGTCTAGTCTGGTCTCTCTCCCTGCTGTAGTCAGCGGTCTAGTCTGGTCTCTCTCCCTGCTGTAGTCAGCGGTCTAGTCTGGTCTCTATCCCTGCTGTAGTCAGCGGTCTAGTCTGGTCTGTATCCCTGCTGTAGTCAGCGGTCTAGTCTGGTCTCTCTCCCTGCTGTAGTCAGCGGTCTAGTCTGGTCTCTATCCCTGCTGTAGTCAGCGGTCTAGTCTGGTCTGTATCCCTGCTGTAGTCAGCGGTCTAGTCTGGTCTGTATCCCTGCTGTAGTCAGCGGTCTAGTCTGGTCTCTCTCCCTGCTGTAGTCAGCGGTCTAGTCTGGTCTCTCTCCCTGCTGTAGTCAGCGGTCTAGTCTGGTCTCTATCCCTGCTGTAGTCAGCGGTCTAGTCTGGTCTCTCTCCCTGCTGTAGTCAGCGGTCTAGTCTGGTCTGTATCCCTGCTGTAGTCAGCGGTCTAGTCTGGTCTCTATCCCTGCTGTAGTCAGCGGTCTAGTCTGGTCTCTATCCCTGCTGTAGTCAGCGGTCTAGTCTGGTCTCTATCCCTGCTGTAGTCAGCGGTCTAGTCTGGTCTCTATCCCTGCTGTAGTCAGCGGTCTAGTCTGGTCTCTCTCCCTGCTGTAGTCAGCGGTCTAGTCTGGTCTCTATCCCTGCTATAGTCAGCGGTCTAGTCTGGTCTCTATCCCTGCTGTAGTCAGCGGTCTAGTCTGGTCTCTCTCCCTGCTGTAGTCAGCGGTGTAGTCAGCGGTCTAGTCTGGTCTCTCTCCCTGCCGTAGTCAGCGGTCTAGTCTGGTCTCTCTCCCTGCCGTAGTCAGCGGTCTAGTCTGGTCTCTCTCCTTGCTGTAGTCAGCGGTCTAGTCTAGTCTCTCTCCTTGCTGTAGTCAGCGGTCTAGTCTGGTCTGTATCCCTGCCGTAGTCAGCGGTCTAGTCTGGTCTCTCTCCCTGCTGTAGTCAGCGGTCTAGTCTGGTCTCTCTCCCTGCTGTAGTCAGCGGTCTAGTCTGGTCTCTCTCCCTGCTGTAGTCAGCGGTCTAGTCTGGTCTCTCTCCTTGCTGTAGTCAGCGGTCTAGTCTGGTCTGTATCCCTGCTGTAGTCAGCGGTCTAGTCTGGTCTCTATCCCTGCTGTAGTCAGCGGTCTAGTCTGGTCTCTATCCCTGCTGTAGTCAGCGGTCTAGTCTGGTCTCTATCCCTGCTGTAGTCAGCGGTCTAGTCTGGTCTCTATCCCTGCTGTAGTCAGCGGTCTAGTCTGGTCTCTATCCCTGCTGTAGTCAGCGGTCTAGTCTGGTCTCTATCCCTGCTGTAGTCAGCGGTCTAGTCTGGTCTGTATCCCTGCTGTAGTCAGCGGTCTAGTCTGGTCTCTCTCCCTGCTGTAGTCAGCGGTCTAGTCTGGTCTGTATCCCTGCTGTAGTCAGCGGTCTAGTCTGGTCTCTCTCCCTGCTGTAGTCAGCGGTCTAGTCTGGTCTGTATCCCTGCTGTAGTCAGCGGTCTAGTCTGGTCTCTCTCCCTGCTGTAGTCAGCGGTCTAGTCTGGTCTCTCTCCCTGCTGTAGTCAGCGGTCTAGTCTGGTCTCTCTCCCTGCCGTAGTCAGCGGTCTAGTCTGGTCTCTCTCCCTGCTGTAGTCAGCGGTCTAGTCTGGTCTCTATCCCTGCTGTAGTCAGCGGTCTAGTCTGGTCTGTATCCCTGCTGTAGTCAGCGGTCTAGTCTGGTCTGTATCCCTGCTGTAGTCAGCGGTCTAGTCTGGTCTCTCTCCCTGCTGTAGTCAGCGGTCTAGTCTGGTCTCTCTCCCTGCTGTAGTCAGCGGTCTAGTCTGGTCTCTCTCCCTGCCGTAGTCAGCGGTCTAGTCTGGTCTCTCTCCCTGCTGTAGTCAGCGGTCTAGTCTGGTCTGTATCCCTGCTGTAGTCAGCGGTCTAGTCTGGTCTCTATCCCTGCTGTAGTCAGCGGTCTAGTCTGGTCTCTCTCCCTGCTGTAGTCAGCGGTCTAGTCTGGTCTCTCTCCCTGCTGTAGTCAGCGGTCTAGTCTGGTCTCTATCCCTGCTGTAGTCAGCGGTCTAGTCTGGTCTGTATCCCTGCTGTAGTCAGCGGTCTAGTCTGGTCTGTATCCCTGCCGTAGTCAGCGGTCTAGTCTGGTCTGTATCCCTGCTGTAGTCAGCGGTCTAGTCTGGTCTGTATCCCTGCTGTAGTCAGCGGTCTAGTCTGGTCTGTATCCCTGCTGTAGTCAGCGGTCTAGTCTGGTCTGTATCCCTGCTGTAGTCAGCGGTCTAGTCTGGTCTCTATCCCTGCTGTAGTTGTAGGGATTCCTGTAACAAAGTGAGCGTATCCAGCAGCTCTGCCACTTTCAAACAATACTAGCCCCTCTACCTCTACAGAAGCAGGGTTCCTGCTCAGCCCAGTCAAAACTGTTCGCTGCTCTGGCACCCCAATGGTGGAACAAGCTCCCCCCACGACGCCAGGACAGCGGAGTCACTCACCACCTTCCCGGAGACACTTGAAACCCTACCTCTTTAAGGAATACCTGGAATAGTATAAAGTAATCCCCCTCCCCTACCCCCCCATAAAGAAAATAGAAAAAAATAAGAAAGTAATTACTTAATTAAATTAAAATTAATAAGCAATACATGATCTAAACCAGTAGACAGATAAGAACACGTATTATAGAACACTAGAGTGCTGCGAGGAGAAATGACCCTACATCCCCTATTGCAAGTCATTTCTCAGAGGCCGGTCACCCCGTCTCCTCCATGTCCTCCTGTGCTTTACAGCAGATAAACCTTCACGTAAGTGGTGGTCATCTTAAACTTAGTCTTCTTCAGACAGAATGCAGGTGGATGTTCTATTTAAAAAACTCTCCACCCATCAGGCTCTGTCGTTGCTGGCCGCGACCGGGAGACCCATGGGGCGGCGGACAATTCGTCCAGGGTAGGGGAGGGAATGGCCGGTAGAGCATGGCGTTTGCAACGCCAGGGTTGTGGGTTCGTTTCCCACGGGGGGGCCAGTATGAAAAATAATGTATGCACTCACTAACTGTAAGTCACTCTGGATAAGAGCGTCTGCTAAAATGACGTAAATGTAAGTTAAGCCGCCTTGAATGAAGAATTTGTTATTCAAGTGTCTTCTGGAACTGGAATAATATATAATTGACTCATTGGTGCTCAATACCCCCATCTAGTGGTGTCTCTAGGTATAATATATAATTGACTCATTGGTGCTCGATACCTCCATCTAGTGGTGTCTCTAGGTATAATATATAATTGACTCTTTGTTGCTCGATACCTCCATCTAGTGGTGTCTCTAGCTCTCTACTCTATTTAAATCTGGTTATTTATGCTGAGGAGATGTTCACATGGTTTTACTGTATGTCAAAGCAATAATTGATGATGATTTCTCCGTCTACTTTTGTATATAATCTAGATCATGCATTCTATTCTACCAGGTACTGATTCATAGATTTTCTGATGCGTTTTCTTGCTTGATCATGTGACATGCAATTATCGTTGAACTAGAAGCCGGGTGTGTGTGTGTGTGCTGACATTCCCACTGATGACGGCCTGAGGCTGAAACGGTTGGGTTTTGGTTTCACCTTTCATTAATGCACTATGGGCTTTTGGGCCACCATGATGTTTTAATAAACATCTTTATCATTCAAGCTTGCTTTTTTTTGTTTTTACCCCCCCCCCCCCCCCCCCCCCCCCCCCCCCTTTTTCATATCACCGTCTCCTGTATGGTGCTGAGAGCAAGTTGCCACTTCTGTTGAAGCACCTTTATACAACAGTCATGTATCTCCTTACCTTGGCCTCCTCGTTGACATCCCAGGGGAAGGAGACGGCATTGTAGGCGATCTCCTCAATGTTCCCGATGGTGTTGAAGCTTTCTTTGTAGTCGGCTGCATGCAGAGAGGAGGTCACAGGACATCAGTGTCTCTCAAACGCTACTTTACTGTTTCATTTACATAGAGCATGTTAAAGAGCATTTCAAAATACCACACACACACACACACACACACACACACAGAGAGCACGGGGAGAGTGGATGTCTACCTGAAAGACCTAAGTGAGAAAATATTCCCTGCGGCAGCACAGTAGGAAATGTTTCAACACTGCTAGTGCATGGATAATGGGGCCACACTAAATTCACTTCAAGAAAATATCACTATTTCAAAAACTGCAACATCTTTTGAGCTGAATCAGATTATAAGGATTTAAGTTGGCAAATCCACAAAGCACAGCACCAACAGTTTTTAGGAATACAATATATAATGATGTGTATTGGACAAGGACATGTGGAATATAAACTAAACTGCCTATTTACCCACAGTTTACTCCATCCCACAAGTTGAGACAAGTCCCCCCCCCTATTCAAATCCCTGATGCAGTGACCTCGCCCCGGGCCTCAGGTGGAATCGTGCCAGACCGTTATTCTAATCACTGCCCTGTGTCAGGTTTCACTACCAGTAATGTTAGGGCTCTCCTCTCATCTCATACATTTACATTTTACATTTACGTCATTTAGCAGACACTCTTATCCAGAGCGACTTACAAATTGGTGCATTCACCTTATAGCCAGTGGGATAACCACTTGACCATTTTTTTTTTTTTTTTTTTTTTTTTTTTTTTTGGTGGGATTTTTTTGGGTGGGGTGGGGTAAGGGGGGGGTTAGAAGGATTACTTTATCCTATCCCAGGTGTTCCTTAAAGAGGTTGGGTTTTGGTTTACAGCAGATAAACCTTCACGTAAGTGGTGGTCATCTTAAACTTAGTCTTCTCCCAGGTATACCACCTGGGGGTCTCTAGTCCTGATATCTTAGGTACCTGGGGCAGTGGACCTCAACTCTAACTGATTCTTCCCTCGCCAGAGTCTGTCACTGCCCCGCTGTATTCCCCATCTGTTTTTCCATGGATCTGTAGACTGGTTATGAGTCGCAGTGTGTTTCAGTAACAGGAGACCAGACAGAGAGAGGAGTGGTACTAAAACGGGCTTTCCATTACCTGGGCTTTGGCTCGAAGACACTGTGGTTTCCCTGGAGGACACTGATATCATGGTTGATCATATCAATGTGGGAAAAGGGATGTTGTTCTTACCGATGTCTAGGACTCTCTGTTTAGTGGTGTGTTGTCTGGAGTGCCAGTACGTTGGTTAGTTAGGGTTAGTTAGGGTTAGTTAGCTACAGTTAGTTGTTCTTACCGATGTCTAGGACTCTCTGTTTAGTGGTGTGTTGTCTGGAGTGCCAGTACGTTGGTTAGTTAGGGTTAGTTAGGGTTAGTTAGCTACAGTTAGTTGTTTCTTACCGATGTCTAGGACTCTCTGTTTAGTGGTGTGTGTCTGGAGTGCCAGTACTTCCAGTGTTTCAGCTGCTGATCTCTGTCCTATCCTCCACTGAACATCACCATCACCACACTCTGGAGGGAGAATACGTTCAACCTCGATACCCATACATCATATCCAGGCTAGGGTTTCAGCTCAATAACCCATACAAAGCATTAATCCCAGTGCTAGGGTTCAGCTCAATACCCGTACAATCATTATCCAGGCTAGGATTCAGCTCAATATCCAGTACAATCATTATCCAGGCGAGGGTTCAGCTCAATAACCATTACATCATCCTATCCAGGCTACGGTTCAGCTTAAATACCCAGTTAACATCATATCCAGGCTAGGGTTCAGCTCAATATCCAGTACATCATTATCCAGGCTAGGTTCAGCTCAATCCAGTACATCATTATCCAGGCTAGGGTTCAGCTCAATACCCAGTACATCATTATCCAGGCTAGGGTTCAGCTCAATACCCATACATCATTATCCAGGCTAGGTTTCAGCTCAATACCCAGTATCATCATTATCCAGGCTAGGGTTCAGCTCATATCCAGTACAATCATTATCCAGGCTAGGATTCAGCTCAATACCCAGTACAATCATTATCCAGGCTAGGGTTCAGCTCAATACCCAGTACACTCATTATCCAGGCTAGGATTCAGCTCAATACCCAGTACATCATTATCCAGGCTAGGTTCAGCTCAATACCCAGTAATCATTATCCAGGCTAGGGTTCAGCTCAATATCCCAGTACATCATTATCCAGGCTAGGGTTCAGCTCAATACCCAGTACATCATTATCCAGGCTAGGGTTCAGCTCAATACCCAGTACATCATTATCCAGGCTAGGGTTCAGCTCAATACCCAGTACATAATTATCCAGGCTAGGATTCAGCTCAATACCCAGTACATCATTATCCAGGCTAGGGTTCAGCTCAATACCCAGTATATCATTATCCAGGCTACGGTTCAGCTCAATACCCAGTACATCATTATCCAGGCTAGGGGTTCAGCTCATACCCATTACCAATCATTATCCATGCTTGGGTTCAGCTCAATACCCAGTACAATCATTATCCAGGCTAGATTCAGCTCAATACCCAGTACAAATCATTATCCAGGCTAGGGTTCAGCTCAAATATACAGTACGATACATTATCCAGGCTAAGGAAATTCAGCTCAATACCCCAGTACATCATTATCCAGGCTAGGGTTTCAGCTCATACCCAGTACATCATTATCCAGGCTAGGATTCAGCTCAATATCCAGTACAATCATTATCCAGGCTAGGATTTCAGCTCAATACCCAGTACAATCATTATCCAGGCTAGGATTCAGCTCAATACCCAGTACATCATTATCCAGGCTAGGTTCAGCTCAATATACAGTACATCATTATCCAGGCTAGGATTCAGCTCAATACCCAGTACATCATTATCCGGCTAGGGTTCATCTCAATACCCAGTACATCATTAATCCAGGCTAGGATTCAGCTCATCTCCAGTACAACACTCATTATCCAGGCTAGGATTCAGCTCAATACCCAGTACATCATTATCCAGGCTAGATTCAGCTCAATACCCAGTACATCATTATCCAGGCTAGGGTTCAGCTCAATACCCAGTACATCATGTATCCAGGCTATGATTCAGCTCAATATCCATACATCATTATCCAGGCTAGGATTCAGCTCATACCCAGTACATCATTATCCAGGCTAGGATTCAGCTCAATACCCAGTACCTCATTATCCAGGCTAGGGTTCAGCTCATATAACAGTAACATCATTATCCAGGCTAGGATTCAGCTCAATACCCAGTACATCATTATCCAGGCTAGGGTTCAGCTCAATACCCAGTACATCATTATCCAGGCTAGGATTCAGCTAAATACCCAGTGCAGCATTATCCAGGCTAGGGTTCAGCTCAATACCCAGTATATCATTATCCAGGCTAGGATTCAGCTCAATACCCAGTGCAGCATTATCCAGGCTAGGGTTCAGCTCAATATCCAGTACATCATTATCCAGGCTAGGGTTCAGCTCAATATCCAGTACAATCATTTATCCAGGCTAGGGTTCAGCTCAATATCCAGTACATCATTATCCAGGCTAGGATTCAGCTCAATACCCAGTACATCATTATCCAGGCTAGGATTCAGCTCAATATCCAGTACATCATTATCCAGGCTAGGATTCAGCTCAATATCCAGTACATCATTATCCAGGCTAGGATTCAGCTCAATATCCAGTACATCATTATCCAGGCTAGGATTCAGCTCAATATCCCAGTACAATCATTATCCAGGCTAGGATTCAGCTCAATATCCAGTACATCATTATCCAGGCTAGGATTCAGCTCAATATCCAGTACATCATTATCCAGGCTAGGGTTCAGCTCAATATCCAGTACATCATTATCCAGGCTAGGGTTCAGCTCAATACCCAGTACATCATTATCCAGGCTAGGGTTCAGCTCAATACCCAGTACATCATTATCCAGGCTAGGATTCAGCTCAATACCCAGTACATCATTATCCAGGCTAGGATTCAGCTCAATACCCAGTACATCATTATCCAGGCTAGGGTTCAGCTCAATACCCAGTACATCATTATCCAGGCTAGGGTTCAGCTCAATACCCAGTACATAATTATCCAGGCTAGGGGTCAGCTCAATATCCAGTACATCATTATCCAGGCTAGGATTCAGCTCAATTCCAGTACACTCATTATCCAGGCTAGGGTTCAGCTCAATATCCAGTACATCATTATCCAGGCTAGGGTTCAGCTCAATACCCAGTACATCATTATCCAGGCTAGGGTTCAGCTCAATACCCAGTACATCATTATCCAGGCTAGGATTCAGCTCAATACCCAGTACATCATTATCCAGGCTAGGATTCAGCTCAATACCCAATACATCATTATCCAGGCTAGGGTTCAGGTCAATACCCAGTACATCGTTGTCCAGGCTAGGGTTAAGCTCAATACCCAGTACATAATTATCCAGGCTAGGATTCAGCTCAATACCCAGTGCAGCATTATCCAGGCTAGGGTTCAGCTCAATACCCAGTATATCATTATCCAGGCTAGGGTTCAGCTCAATATCCAGTACCCAGAAACATAAACTATTTTTCACAGCTTTAGAACGTCTCAGGAAACTTTGAAAGATTTTCAAATTCCGGCGGGGTTCCCTCAAATCCTAAACCCTTTTCCACTATGTTCCTCCCCTCTCATTTCCAGCGGGGTTCCCAAAACCCTCTCATTTCCCTAACCCCAGCTCCCCCCCCCTCTATTTCCACTGGTTCCTCCCCAAAAAAAATTCTTCCCCCGGCGGGGCACTCAATCCCCCCCTCTTCCCCCGGGTCCCCCCCTCCCCCCAGTAAAATTATCCCGGGGTTCGCCTTTTCCGCATCTTCCCTATTCAGCCTTCCCCCTCCCCTTATCCAGGGGGGTTCCCCCCTAAACCCTTTCCAGCGGTTCCCCCCTCCCTCCTATTTCCCCCGGGGTTCCCCCCCCATTAAATCTTTCCCCCTAAATTCAGCTCTACCCTCTCATTTCCGGCTGGTTCCCTCCCTCCCATTTTTCCACGGGGTTCTCCCCCCCCTTTTTTCCAGCTTGGGTTCCTCTCCCTCAAATTTCCACGGGGTTCCCTCTCCCATAAATTTTCCACGGGTTCCCAATCCCGTTCTTTCCGCTTTCCCAAATTCCGTCCCCCCCATCTATTTTTCCCAAAAAACCCTTTCTCCAAAACTTTGGGGTTCTTTTTCTCCCCCCTCTTCCAGCCCTCCCCCTAACCCCATCCTCCACTGCCCCCCCCCCCCCTCCTCCCTGTCCCCCCCCCCATCCTCCATCTGTCCCCCCCCCCCCTCCTCCTCTGTCTCCCCCCCCCCCCCCCTCCACTTTCCCCCCCCCCCCTCCCCCCTGCTCCCCCCCCCCCATCCCCACTTTCCCCCCTCCCCTTCCCCCCCTTCCCCCCTTCCCCCCCCTCCCTCCCCCATCTGCCCTCCCCCCCCCCCTCCCCCTTCTCCCCCCCCCCATTTCCTTTTCTCCCCCCCCCCCTTTCCCCCCCTCTTCCTCCCCCCCCTCCCATCCCCACTTCCCCCCCTCCCCCCCCCCCCCCCCCCACCCTTGCCTCCCCCCCCCCCACCTCCCGCTCCCCCCCCCCCACCCCTCCACGTCCCCCCCCTCCCCCCCCCCCCCCCCCCCCCACCTCCCTTTCTCCCCCCCCCCCTCCCCCCCACGCCCCCCCCTTCCCCCTCTTCCCCCCCCCCCCCTCCTCCATCTTCCCTCCCCCCCCCCATCCTCCACGTCTCCCCCCTCCCATCCTCCATCTGTCTCCCCCCCCTTTCCCCCCATTTCCCCACCCCCCCCTCCCCCCCCCTGCTCCCCCCCCTCCCATCCTCCCGTCTCCCCCCCCCCCCCTCCATCTGTCCCCCCCCTCCCCCCTCCATTGCCCCCCCCCCCCCCATCCTCCCTGTCTCCCCCCCCCCCCTCCTCCATCTTTCCCCCCCCCCTCCCCCCCATCCTCCACTGTCCCCCCCCCCCTTTTGCCCTCCCCCCCCTCCCATCCTCCATCTGTCTCCCCCCCCCCCCCATCCTCATCTGCTCCTCCCCCCCTCCATCCTCCATCTGTCTCCCCCCCTCCCATCTCCATCTGTCTCCCCCCCCTCCCATCCTCCATCTGTCTCCCCCCCCTCCCATCCTCCATCTGTCTCCCCCCCTCCCATCCTCCTCGTCCCCCCCTCCCATCCTCCATCTGTCTCCCCCTCACCTCCCATCCTCCAGCTGTTCCCCCCATCCTCCATCTGTCTCCCCTCCCATCCCCATCTGTCTCCCCCCCCCATTTCCCCCCATCCTCCACTGTCTCCCCCCTCCTCCCATCCTCCATCTGTCTCCCCCCCTCCCATCCTCAGCTGTCTCCCACCCTCCCCCATCTGTCTCCCCTCCATCCTCATCGTCTCCCCCCCCTCCCATCCTCCATCTGTCTCCCCCCCTCCCATCCTCCATCTGTCTCCCCCCCTCCCATCCTCCATCTGTCTCCCCCCTCTCCCTCCCCTCTTTCCCCCTCCCTCCATCTTCCCTGCCTCCCCCCTACCCCATCCTCCATCTGTCTCCCCCTCTCTCCTCCACGCCCCCCTCCCTCAAATCGCTCCCTTCCCCCCCTCCATCCTCCTCTGTCCTCCCCCCCTCCCATCCTCCATCTGTCTCCCCCCCCTCCCATCCTCCATCTGTCTCCCCCTCCCATCCTCCACTGCTCCCCCCTCCCATCCTCCATCTGCTCCCCCCTCCCATCCTCCATCTGTCTCCCCCCCCCCCCCCATCCTCCATCTGTCTCCCCCCCCCCTCCCATCCTCCAGCTGTCTCCCCCCCTCCCATCCTCCATCTGTCTCCCCCCCTCCCATCCTCCATCTGTCTCCCCCCCCCTCCCATCCTCCAGCTGTCTCCCCCCCTCCCATCCTCATCCTCCCTCTCCCCCCCCCTCCCATCCTCCATCTGTCTCCCCCCCTCCCATCCCCCAGCTGTCTCCACCCCCTCCCCATCCTCCATCTCTATCTTCCCCCCCCCTCCCATCCTCCATCTGTCTCCCCCCCCTCCTGCCAGCTGTGCCCCCTCCCATCTCTCCGTTCCCACCCCCCCCCATTCCCACCTCCCATCACGGTCTCCCCCAGCCCCATTCCCCCCATCCCATGTCTCCCCCCACCCCCACTGCCCTCCCCCCCCCTCCCCATCCCATAGTCCCCCTCCTCCTCACCGTCCCCCTCCCCCCATCCTCCATGCCTCTCCCCCCCCCCCCCCATCCTCCACTTCTCCCCCCCTCCCCATCCTCCATCTGTCTCCCCCCTCCATCCTCCACGCTCCCCCTCCTCCCATCCTCACTTCCTCCCCCTCCTCCCCTCCCCCAGCTGTCTCCCCCTCCCATCCCCATCTGTCTCCCCCCCTCCCCCCATCTCCTCTGTCTCCCCCCCCCTCCCATCCTCCATCGTCTCCCCCCCCTCCCATCCTCCATCTGTCGTCCCCTCCCCCCATCCTCCATCTGTCTCCCCCTCCATCCTCCACTGTTCCCCCCCTCCCATCCTCCACTGTCTCCCCCCCACTCCCATCCTCCAGCTGTCCTCCCCCCTCCCCTCCATCTTCTCCCCCCCTCCACCTCCACTTCCCCCCCCCCCCATCCTCCATCTCTCCCCCCCCCCTCCATCCTCCATCTGCCCCCTCCTCTCCTCCACTTCTCCCCCCCTCCCATCCTCCAGCTGTCTCCCCCCCCTCCCATCCTCCATCTGTCCCCCCCCCTCCCCATCCTCCATCTGTCTCCCCCCCTCCCCCTCCGCTCCACGTCCTCCCCCCCTCCCATCCTCCATCTGTCTCCCCCCTTCCCATCCTCCACTGTCTCCCCCTCACCTGCACAAAGCTGTGGGCTCCTCTCTGGCTCTTACCACGGCCCACTCACCCGTACTTTCTAAAAGGGATTGTGCGGGCCCCTTGTTGGCTCCGCCCATCTCGCGCAGCGTCCGCGTAGAACTGTCCCTTGTTCAGGTAGGTCAGAGACCCCTCCCTCTGCTTCCGATGACAACAGGGCCCCTCCCAGACCTGGGCCCTCTAAGAATACTGGAAAGTGTCACTGTTGAGAGAGGACACTAATGTGTGTTGAGCGTAAACAAACTGCCCTTCATGCAAGCTCCAGGCTGACCCTGACCCCTCACCCTTTGAGGGTTTAAAAAGACAGTCAGTAACAACGCTCCAGGCTGACTGTAGAGGTTAAAGAGAGTCAGTCAGTAACTACCGCTCCAGGGTGACTGTAGAGGTTAAGAGACAGTCAGTAACTAACGCTCCAGGGTGACTGTAGAGGTTAAAGAGACAGTCAGTAACTAACGCTCCAGGCTGACTGTAGAGGTTAAAGAGAGTCCAGTCAGAAAACTAACGCTCCAGGCTGACTGAAAAGGGTTTTAAAGAGACAGTCAGTAACAAACGCTCCAGGCTGACCTGTAGAGGTTAAAGAGACATCAGTAACTAATGTCCAGGCTGACTGTAGAAGGGTTAAGAGAGTCAGTCAGTAACTAACGCTCCAGGCTGACTGTAGGGTTAAAGAGAGACAGTCAGAAAACTAACGCCCCAGGCCTGACTGTAGAGGTTAAAGAGAGACAGTCAGTAACTAACGTTCCAGGCTGACTGTAGAGGTTAAAGAGAGACAGTCAGTAACTAACGCTCCAGGCTGACTGTAGAGGTTAAAGAGAGTCAGTCAGAAACTAACGCTCCAGGCTGACTGTAGAGGTTTAAAGAGTCAGTCAGTACTAACACTTCAGGCTGACTGTAGAGGTTAAAGAGAGACGTCAGTAACTAACGCTCCAGGCTGACTGTAAAGGTGTAAAGAGAGACAGTCAGTAACTAACGCTCCAGGCTGACTGTAGAGGTTAAAGAGTCAGTCAGTAACTAACACTTCAGGCTGACTGTAGAGGTTAAAGAGTCAGTCAGTAACTAACACTTCAGGCTGACTGTAGAGGTTAAAGAGAGACAGTCAGTAACTAACGCTCCAGGCTGACTGTAAAGGTTAAAGAGAGACAGTCAGTAACTAACGCTCCAGGCTGACTGTAGAGGTTAAAGAGACAGTCAGTAACTAACGCTCCAGGCTGACTGTAGAGGTTAAAGAGTCAGTCAGTAACTAACGCTCCAGGCTGACTGTAGAGGTTAAAGAGAGTCAGTCAGTAACTAACGCTCCAGGCTGACTGTAGAGGTTAAAGAGACAGTCAGTAACTAACGCTCCAGGCTGACTGTAGAGGTTAAAGAGACAGTCAGTAACTAACGCTCCAGGCTGACTGTAGAGGTTAAAGAGAGTCAGTCAGTAACTTACACTCCAGGCTGACTGTAGAGGTTAAAGAGACAGTCAGTAACTAACGCTCCAGGCTGACTGTAGAGGTTAAAGAGACAGTCAGTAACTAACGCTCCAGGCTGACTGTAGAGGTTAAAGAGACAGTCAGTAACTAACGCTCCAGGCTGACTGTAGAGGTTAAAGAGAGTCAGTCAGTAACTTACACTCCAGGCTGACTGTAGAGGGATTCGTCCCCTCCTATAGAAGGTGATGGTCTGTATCTCTGTATGATGAATACACAACAGTACAGTCATGTCAGGAGATATGGGAGTATAGTGTCATTAACCGACAGAAACAGGAACAAATGAACAACAAAACATCTAGACACCACACCACTCTGCTCCAGGCCTCACCTCCTGCTCCTCAGGGTAGGAGCCATCATAGGTGCTGTCTGGAGAACTCCTCTGGCTCTGTTCCTCACAACATGGCTGACATGACTGAACAGGGAACCATGGTCATAGGGATTGTTCTGCTCATAAACCACCCGGACCTGCTGCTGCTGCTCCCCAGCTCCCCTGTACGACCCCCCAGGCAGTGTGACACGTTACAATGATTTGACTGAACATAAGTATCAACTCAGCTTTGACGTTGATCTGTCAGACTTCATATCGGAGCCTTGGCTAGCAGCAGGTTTTAGGGTTGGGGCAAGTAAAGCACATGAGGAGGAGTTACAACGCAAGGAGTCCCCCTTAATGACCTCTCCCACTGCCGTCTCACCTTAGTCATAGAGCGCTGTCTAACCCCTGACCTCACCTTATAGTGGTCGTAGAGCAGTCTAACCCCTGACCTCACCTTATAGTGGTTTGTAGAGCATCTAAACCCCTGACCTCTCACCTTATAGTGGTCGTAGAGCAGTCTAACCCCCGACCTCACCTATGTGGTCGTAGAGCAGTCTAACCCCTGACCTCTCACCTTATAGTGGTCGTAGAGCAGTCTAACCCCTGACCTCTCACCTTATAGTGGTCGTAGAGCAGTCTAAACCCCTGACCTCTCACCTTATAGGGTCGTAGAGCATCAACCCCTGACCTCTCACCTTATAGTGGTCGTAGAGCAGTCTAACCCGACCTCTCACCTTATAGTGGTCGTTAGAGCAGTCCTAACCCCCGACCTCACCTTATAGTGGTCGTAGAGCAGTCTAACCCCTGACCTCACCATATAGTGTCGTAGAGCAGTCTAACCCTGACCTCACCTATAGTGGTCGTTAGAGCAGTCAACCCCTGACCTCACCTTATAGTGGTCGTAGAGCAGTCTAACCCCCGACCTCTCACCTTATAGTGGTCGTAGAGCAGTCTAACCCCTGACCTCTCACCTTATAGTGGTCGTTTGAGCAGTCTAACCCTGACCTCTCACCTTATAGTGGTCGTAGAGCATCTAACCCCTGACCTCTCACCTTATAGTGGTCGTAGAGCAGTCTAACCCCTGACCTCACCTTATAGTTGTCGAAGCAGTCTAAACCCCTGACCTCACCTTATAGTGGTCGTAGAGCAGTCTAAACCCCTGACCTCACCTTATAGTGGTCGTAGAGCAGTCTAACCCCTGACCTCACCTTTTAGTGGTCGTAGAGCAGTCTAACCCCTGACCTCACCTTTTAGTGGTCGTAGAGCAGTCTAACCCCTGACCTCACCTTATAGTGGTCGTAGAGCAGTCTAACCTGACCTCACCTTATAGTTGGTTTAGAGCAGTCTAACCCCTGACCCTCACCTTATAGTGGTCGTAGGCAGTCTAACCCCTGACCTCACCCTTTTAGTGGCGTAGAGCAGTCTAACCCTGACCTCACCTTATAGTGGGTCGTAGAGCAGTCAACCCTGACCTCTCACCTTATAGTGGTCGTAGAGCAGTCTAACCCCTGACCTCTCACCCTTTTAGTGGTCGTAGAGCAGTCTAAAACCCCCGACCTCACCTTATAGTGGTCGTAGAGCAGTCTAACCCCTGACCTCACCTTATAGTGGTCGTAGAGAAATCTAACCCTGACCTCACCTTTTTAGTGGTCGTAGAGCAGGGTCTAACTTGTCATGACCCTCTCACCTTTATAGGGTGTCGTAGAAGCAGTCTAAACACCTAACCTCTCACCTTATAGTGGTTGCTAGAGCAGTTCTAACCCCGGACCTCTCAACCTTATAGTGGGCCGTAGAGCAGTCCTGAAACCACTGGAACCTCACCTTATAGTGGTCGTAGAGGAAGTCTAACCCCTGACCCTCACCTATTATAGTGGGTCCGTTAGAGCAGTTCTAACACCCTGGACCTCTCACCTTATAGTGGTCCGTAGAGCAGGTCTAAACCCCTTAACCTTCACCTTATAGTTGGTCGTAGTAGCAGTCTAACCCCTGGACCTTCAGCTTATAGTGGTTCGTAGAGCAGTCTAACCCCTGGTACCTCTCACCTTATATGGTAGTAGAGCAGTCTAACCCCCTGGACCTCTCCACCTTGATAGTGGTCGTAGAGCAGTCCTAAACCCCTGACCTCACCTTATAGTGGTCGTTAGAGCATCTAACCCTTCGACCTCCACCCTATAGTGGTCGTAGAGCAGTCTAACCCCTGACCTCACCTTATAGTGGTCGTAGAGCAGTCTAACCCCTGACCTCACCTTATAGTGGTCGTAGAGCAGTCTAACCCCTGACCTCACCTTATAGTGGTCGTAGAGCAGTCTAACCCCTGACCTCACCTTATAGTGGTCGTAGAGCAGTCTATAACCCCTGACCTCACCTTATAGTGGTCGTAGAGCAGTCTAACTAACCCCTGACCTCACCTTATAGTGGTCGTAGAGCAGTCTAACCCCTGACCTCTCACCTTATAGTGGTCGTAGAGCAGTCTAACCCCTAACCCCTGACCTTCACCTTATAGTGGGTCGTAGGCAGTCTAACCCCTGACCTCCCTTTGGGGCAGTCGAACCCCTGACATCACCTTATAGTGGTTCGTTAGATGCAGTCTAACCCCTGACCTCACCTTATAGGTGGTCGTAGAGCAGTCTAACCCCTGACCTCACCCCTTATAGTGGGCGTAGAGCAGTCTAACCCCTGACCTCACCTTATAGTGGTCGTAGAGCAGTCTAACCCCTGACCTCTCACCTTATAGTGGTCGTAGAGCAGTCTAACCCCTAACCCCTGACCTCACCTTATAGTGGTCGTAGAGCAGTCTAACCCCTAACCTCTCACCTTATAGTGGTCGTTTAAACAGTCTAACCCCTTAAACCTCTCCCTTATAGTGGGCGTAGAGCAGTCTAACCCCTGACCTCACCTTTTAGTGGTCGTAGAGCAGTCTAACCCCTGACCTCACCTTATAGTGGTCGTAGAGCAGTCTAACCCCTGACCTACCTTATAGTGCTCGTAGAGCAGTCTAACCCCTACCTCTCACCTTATAGTGGTCGTAGAGCAGTCTAACCCCTGACCTCACCTTATAGTGGTCGTAGAGCAGTCTAATCCCTGACCTCTCACCTTATAGTGGTGTAGAGCAGTCTAACCCCGACCTCACCTTATATGGTGAGAGCAGTCTACCCCTACCCACCTTATGTGGTCGTAAGAGTCTAACCCCACTCACTTATAGGGTCGTAGACATCTAACCCAAACCCCTGACCTCTCAAACCATTTATAGTGGTCGTAGATCGCAGTCCTAACTCCCTGATCTCCCTTATAGTGGTCGTTAGAGCCGTCCTAACCCCTGACCTCACCTATAGTGGTCGTAGAGCAGTCTAACCATTACCCCTGACCCTCACCTTATAGTGGTCCGTAGAGCAGTCTAACCCATGACCTCACCTTATAGTGGTCGTAGAGCAGTCCTAACCCCTGACCGATCACCTTATAGTGGTCGTAGGAGCAGTCTACCCCCTGACCCCGTCACCTTATAGGTGGTCGAGAGCAGTCCTAAACCCTGGACCTCACCTATAGTGGGTCGTAGAGCAGTCTAACCCTGACCCCACCTTATAGTGGTCGTAGAGCAGTCGCAACCCCCTGACCTCACCTATAGTGGTCCGTAGAGCAGTCTAACCCACTGACCCTCCACCTTTATATTGGTCGTAGAGCAGTCTACCCCTGACCTCACCTTATAGTGGTCGTAGAGCAGTCTAACCCCTGACCTCACCTTATAGTGGTCGTAGAGCATCTAACCCTGACCTCCCTTATAGTGGTCGTAGAGCAGTCTAACCCCTGACCTCTCACCTTATAGTGGTCGTAGAGCAGTCTAACCCCTGACCTCACCTATATGGTCGTAGAGCAGTCTAACCCCTGACCTCACCTTATAGTGGTCGTAGAGCAGTCTAACCCTGACCTCTCACCTTATAGTGGTCGTAGAGCAGTCTAACCCCTGACCTCACCTTATAGTGGTCGTAGAGCAGTCTAACCCCTGACCTCCACCTTATAGTGGTCGTAGAGCAGTCTAACCCCTGACTCTCACCTTATAGTGGTCGTAGAGCAGTCTAACCCCTGACCTCACCTTATAGTGGTCGTAGAGCAGTCTAACCCCTGACTCTCACCTTATAGTGGTCGTAGAGCAGCTAACCCCTGACCTCACCTTATAGTGGTCGTAGAGCAGTCTAACCCCTGACCTCCACCTTATAGTGGTCGTAGAGCAGTCTAACCCTGACCTCACCTTATAGTGGTCGTAGAGCAGTCTAACCCCTGACCTCTCACCTTATAGTGGTCGTAGAGCAGTCTAACCCCTGACCTCACCTTATAGTGGTCGTAGAGCAGTCTAAACCCCTGACCTCACCTTATAGTGGTCGTAGAGCAGTCTAACCCCTGACCTCTCACCTTATAGTGGGTCGTAGAGCAGTCTAACCCCTGACCTCACCTTATAGTGGTCGTAGAGCAGTCTAACCCCTGACCTCACCTTATAGTGGTGTAGAGCAGTCTATAACCCCTGACCTCACCTTATAGTGGTCGTAGAGCAGTCTAACCCTGACCTCTCACCTTATAGTGTCGTAGAGCCGTCTAAACCCCTGACCCTCACCTATAGTGGTCCGTAGAGCAGTCTAACCCCTGACCTCACCTTATAGTGGTCGTAGAGCAGTCTAACCCCTGACCTCACCTTATAGTGGTCGTAGAGCAGTCTAACCCCTGACCTCACCTTATAGTGGTCGTGAGCATCTAACCCCTGACCTCACCTATAGTGGTCGTAGAGCAGTCTAACCCCTGACCTCACCTTATAGTGGTCGTAGAGCAGTCTAACCCCTGACTCTCACCTTATAGGGGTTTCGTTAGAAGTCAAACCCCTGACCTCACCTTTGGGGTGTAGAGCAGTTAACCCTGACCCCCACCTTATAGTGGTCGTAGAGCAGTCTAACCCCTGACCTCACCTTATAGGGGGTGTAGAGCAGTCTAACCCCTGACCTCCCCTTTATAGTGCTCGTAGAGCAGTCTAACCCTGACCTCTCACCTTATAGTGGTCGTAGAGCATCAAAACCCCTGACCTCACCTTATAGTGGTCTGGGAAGAGCAGTCTAACCTGACCTTCACCTTATAGTGGTCGAGGCATTCAAACCCCCTTTGACCTCACTTAAGTGGTCGAAGCATCTAACCCCTGACTCTCACCTTATAGTGGTCGTAGAGCAGTCTAACCCCTGACTCTCACCTTATAGTGGTCGTAGAGCAGTCTAATCCCTGACCTCTCACCTTATAGTGGTCGTAGAGCAGTCTAACCCCTGACCTCTCACCTTATAGTGGTCGTAGAGCAGTCTAACCCCTGACCTCTCACCTTATAGTGGTCGTAGAGCAGTCTAACCCCTGACCTCACCTTATAGTGGTCGTAGAGCAGTCTAACCCCTGACCTCTCACCTTATAGTGGTCGTAGAGCAGTCTAACCCCTGACCTTCACCTTATAGTGGTCGTAGAGCAGTCTAACCCCTGACCTCACCTTATAGTGGTCGTAGAGCAGTCTAACCCCTGACCCTCTCACCTTATAGTGGTCGTAGAGCAGTCTAACCCCTGACCTCTCACCTTATAGTGGTCGTAGAGCAGTCTAACCCCTGACCCTCACCTTATAGTGGTCGTAGAGCAGTCTAAACCCCTGACCTCACCTTATAGTGGTCGTAGAGCAGTCTAACCCTGACTCTCACCTTATAGTGGTCGTAGAGCAGTCTAACCCCTGACCTCTCACCTTATAGTGGTCGTAGAGCAGTCTAACCCCTGACCTCACCTTATAGTGGTCGTAGAGCAGTCTACCCTGACCTTCACCTTTAGTGGTCGTAGAGCAGTCTAACCCCTGACCTCACCTTATAGTGGTCGTAGAGCAGTCTAACCCCTGACCTCTCACCTTATAGTGGTCGTAGAGCAGTCTAACCCCTGACCTCACCTTATAGTGGTCGTAGAGCAGTCTAACCCCTGACCTCACCTTATAGTGGTCGTAGAGCAGTCTAACCCCTACCTCTCACCTTATAGTGGTCGTAGAGCAGTCTAACCCCTGACCTCACCTTATAGTGGTCGTAGAGCAGTCTAACCCCTGGACCTCACCTTATAGTGGTCGTAGAGCAGTCTAACCCCTGACCTCTCACCTTATAGTGGTCGTAGAGCAGTCTAACCCCTAACCTCTCACCTTATAGTGGTCGTAGAGCAGTCTAACCCCTGACCTCACCTTATAGTGGTCGTAGAGCAGTCTAACCCCTAACCCCTGACCTCACCTTATAGTGGTCGTAGAGCAGTCTAACCCCTGACCTCACCTTATAGTGGTCGTAGAGCAGTCTAACCCCTGACCTCTCACCTTATAGTGGTCGTAGAGCAGTCTAACCCCTGACCTCACCTTATAGTGGTCGTAGAGCAGTCTAACCCCTGCCCTCACCTTATAGTGGTCGTAGAGCAGTCTAACCCCTGACCTCTCCCTTATAGTGGTCGTAGAGCAGTCTAACCCCTGACCTCACCTTATAGTGGTCGTAGAGCAGTCTAACCCCTGACCTCACCTTATAGTGGTCGTAGAGCAGTCTAACCCCTGACCTCTCACCTTATAGTGGTCGTAGAGCAGTCTAACCCCTGACCTCTCCCCTATAGTGGTCGTAGAGCAGTTAACCCCTGACCTCTCCCCTTATATGGTCGTAGAGCAGTCTAACCCTGCCCCTCCACCTTATAGTGGTCGTAAGAGCAGTCTAACCCCTGCCCCTCTCACCTTTTTATGGTCGTAGAGCAGTCTAACCCCTGACCTCTCACCTTATAGTGGTCGTAGACCCAGTCTAACCCCTGACCTCACCTATAGTGGTTCGTAGAGCAGTCTAACCCCTGACCTCTACCTTAATAATAAATGAGCAGTCTAACCCTGCCCTCTCACCTTATAATAATCATAGAGCAGTCCAAGATTGGTGGCACTGTCCTCGTCTCCATTGATGCTCATCATGGCCTTGGTAGCTGCAGTCAGAGGGTTCTCCGGGTAGGTCTTCCATGCCTCGTTCCTCACTGCTGAAGGACCTCCGGGACGGGGCAGACATTTCGTTGGGCACCACCATCACCAGACGCCTACTGTGGGACAATCCCCAAAAAAGTATTCCTTACCCCAGGACACTTCAACCAGGACACAATACAACGACATTACCAGATGCTTACTCTAGGACACACCCATAGATATTCACACTCTTGGAACACAACACTATGGGAAACAGTGGGAGAACATGTCTATTATGTCATTAAAGGGCATTCACCACGATGTCTGCCAAGCCACTACTGTTGCTGTGAGCTCTGCCCCAGGCTGTTTCCTCACTGCTGAAGGACCTCCGGGACGGGGCAGACATCTCTCTGCCCCAGGCTGTTTCCTCACTGCTGAAGGACCTCCGGGACGGGGCAGACATCTCTCTGCCCCAGGCTGTTTCTCACCAAGCTTCCATCAAGCAGCTCCTGCCTCCCTGACGTGGCTGATGGTGTCCCTCTGATCATTTGCTAGTCACAGATAATGATCATGTTGACTGAGCTGCAGCATATGTTAAACTACAGCAATGAATGAACGTATTGATTTTTCTCACAAAATATATATATATAGCCTTTCACAATATTTCTCAATAATAATGATGCATTTCATTCCTGAAATATTTTTTCTCCGAGTCAAAAGACGCTAGACAGCAGGCAGACTATATAACTGACACATCATTTTAAGTATTCCACCACGTTACCATAATAGCCACAGAAGTTAGACCTGCCATAATCTGCAAATATTTACTGCTGCTACTGTTGCTGGTTGTAGAAATGTGTCACCAACGTGTTAATCAAATCAAATCACATTTAATTTGTCAAATGCGCCGAATACAACAGGTGTAGTAGACCTTACAGAAATGCTTACTTACAATGTTTTTAATTTTGTATATTAAATAAACTAAAGTAATTAAAAGTAACAATAACGAGGCTACATTGAGGGGGTACCAGTACCGAGTCAATGCGCGGGGGTACAGGTTCATCGAGGTAAATTGACGTAATATGTACATTAATTAGGCGAAATAAATTCCTATATTTGGTCAACAAGAGGGCCACAGATAACAGGCATAATAACTTCGGCAAGCAGCACAGTACACGACTTACTTGTCAAACTCCTGAGGCATGTTCACTAGGTCTTGCTTGAGGAACTGGACTGTCAAGTTTCGGTAGCTGAGGAACGGGAGGAAGGATGTCAAATGAACTTGGCCCACAGGTAATACCACTTTTTTTTTTATCAAGATCCTGTCTTTGCGTCCTTTGGGTCAAGGCTGGCTGTATGATGTGCGCAACTGCGCAACGTGTGCGTTCCCTGGAGCTTAGTAAACCAGTAAATTAGCGGATGAGTCCCTTTCTAATTAAACGGATCTAGAGTAAAAACGAACTATTGAAAGACGGTCATATCCCATTGACATAGTTGCAAATGACTGTAGAAGTCATATATTAGAACGTTTGTGCAGTGTGTAATGCCGCCTTGACGTGCTATAGGAAACTCGGATCCTCTGAGTGAAAATTAACGTAAGTTATTTGCGTAGCGCTTCCTATTGGTTGATTCTAATACTTCATATTTCAACAATGCGTTAGCAAATCGGAGAGTTCCGAGTTTCCTAGTTCCGACAAGCATATAAACGCGACACAAACTACTTTTGCACAGAGAGGTCTCACTAGTTACCACAGACACAAAGTCATATACCTCGCCTATTTCTACAATTCTCTTCTTAAAATGTGATTTTAAACCTAACCCTGACCTTAAAGGGGCAATCAGAAGTTGATACATCCATTTTTGGACTTATAAATTGTGGGGTTCTATTTTCTAATAATTGGATCTGTATGTGATGAATAGCTTAGAAGGAATGCATTAATGATAAGCATAGGTTTGTACTGTACTGATATGAATTGTTTCACATAACAGGCTGTGATTCATGTAAGAACGTTAGGGGGAAGGACAGATAAGACTTGTATTTCTTACAGATAGGAACACTGCCTCTTTGTTGTCTGTGAACCGTTGTCTGTGAACCATCCTTGGACGTAGGAATGGTGTCTAGGGGAGCTGGCTCTTCTCACCATGACAGGTTGTTATGATAAAAACTTATGCCTGGCAACAGGGATGCGCCAAGGGGCTGGGACTAGCCTGTGCGCCAACGGATTGGCTGAGTACATTTAAACCACGCTCAGTCTCTACCCTGATAGGCCCAGCAGAGAGCGGGAACTGAAAACTGTCAGAGTATTTGAAGAACAATCTGAAACAATGGATTAGTTCATATTTACCATTGAAGGTTTTGCATTAATTAAAATACTAGTCTATTTTAGAAGACGTGTATTGACCTCTTTTGTTCCTAATACCAGATTTGAATTGACGCAACTTAACAAAATGAATTATATGTAGTACCCATTGATTCCCATTGATAACTGATAAATGCCTCATGAGCTTAGTTCAACTGTCGTCCCCCATCAGAAACCAAAATAGAAGCTTGTTTTACTCCAATGTTTGTAAACAAAGTTAATGTAAACAAACACTATACAGCCTCAAAACATGGTTAAAACTATCATTTTGATATAATGGATGGTCAGTCCATGCATCCATAGCTCTGTCTATGAAGTTTCTGATTGGTCTAGCCACCCGTGAACCCGCATCATTGATTGGTTATTTGAGACATGACAGCCTTTAACAGTTTGTTGTGACCTTTTACATGTTCACAAAACAATATCACCTGTACACTGTTCCTAGCCAGCTCCCACCTGATACTCTACCCTGTACACTGTTCCTAGCCAGCTCCCACCTGATACTCTACCCTGTACACTGTTCCTAGCCAGCTCCCACCTGATACTCTACCCTGTACACTGTTCCTAGCCAGCTCCCACCTGATGCTCTACCCTGTACACTGTTCCTAGCCAGCTCCCACCTGATGCTCTACCCTGTACACTGTTCCTAGCCAGCTCCCACCTGATGCTCTACCCTGCACCTTAGAGACTGCTGCCCTGTGTTCATTGAGTTGTTGAACACTGGCTCATATACAGTGCCTTGCAAAAGCATTACAACCTGTAATTTAAATGGATTTCTATTTGGATTTCATGTAATGGACATACACAAAATAGTCCAAATTGGTGAACTGAAATGAAAAAAATTACTTGTTTCAAACAATTCTAAAAAAATTAATAATGGAAAAGGGGTGCCATGAAGACCAAGGAGCTCTCCAAACAGGTCAGGGACAACGTTGTGGAGAAGTACAGATCAGGGTTGGGTTATTGTAGTGTATTAAGATTATGATGGTGTTAAATGTTTTTTAAGTGTAACTGAAATAATGTTGATTTTAGTATCAAGAGGGAATGTTTTAGTGTAACGCCACATACAATAGACAGGAAGTGTGTTGTAGACAGGAGAGACTGGTGATTGGCCAGAAGAGGGAGCATCTTTTTGCATTGTTTATAAATAGGGGGCTAGACTACAGAAAGGGCAGAGCAGCCATTCTGAGGCGTCGCTCTCCGGGTGTCATGTCACCTGTCACTTATGCTAAAGCTTGTGATCTGAATAAACTTATGATCGAGGATTCAGTATGAGCGGACTCCTTTGTTTATCAGCACTAATTGCCACCACTCACTCGATACGACAAATGGCGCCCAACGTGGGGCTGGTCTGCAATCCTCCTTTGATCATTCGTAGCCGCCAAGCTAACTTCGGTCTGAAGTGCCAGAAAGGGTGAGTTTTCCTCACAGCTTTGGAGATTGTTAGTTTTGGATGCTATGTGATTGTACACTGGAGGAATGTACCATTACGACCGTGCCTCGGGTGGCGTTTTTGCTGATGACTGGGGGGTCTGGCTAATCATTATAAAATTTTAAAAACAGCACAAAAGTGGTTAGAGTTTATGGATTGTTTATAGAGATGTGTTGCTTGAATAGTAAGTCAAGAACAATCGGGGCCAAGATATGTATACAATTTTAGAGCATTGCAGGTTTAGATAAGCCCTCGTGACAAACGGGGCGACCGCATGGTGGGCCATGAATCCTGAAACGCGTTATGGGTTTCAGGTCAGTCAGTCAGTCTTGACTGGAGTTTGGTTGAAGATTTATTTGGGGGTTGGCTGCCCATCTTCTGTCCGACGGGATATTTGCATGGGGGGGACCGCTCATATAAATAGCCATACTCACGGCAGAATAAATTTAGGACAAACGAAACAGTAATTAAAGACGCAATGTCGGGTGCATTGTTTTTATGCTACATGGTGCATACAGGCTAAGGCTAAATGCTAATGCTAATATGCTGCATGCTAACATGTGACCGTAGAGGTCCACTGCGATGGTAATAAAGCCTCTTAAATTATGTTTGTATGTGGAATTTTGGTTCTATGTTTTGTGAGCGCTGTTAAATGTTGTTTGACTATGAGGGGGAAACGGGAGTTACAGCTGGACTGTTAACCGTCTATTTGGGGATTGGGGAGAGTCCACGGTGAAAAAGTATTTTTGAATGGATTTGCGCATGCGTTTAATTTTGCGACACTACACTACAGAAAGGGGGAGTTTATGGCACGAGATTAGGACACGTTTTGGTTTACGGTACTAAACTACAACACGTTTTTGCTAATGGGTCATATTTCTGTTGGGGGCTGCAGGGGGAGACAGAGAAACACACAGACAAAGAGATATTTGGACACGAGTATTCTAGTTGTAAAGCGGTGGTTGGTTAAAGATGAAACTTGTTTTGTGACCTATTGAATTGATAAATGAGAGAGATATGTTTACGGATTATAATAAATTGAATGAGAAGACGATTAAAATAAAATAAAAAATGTTTTTGAGCGATCTATTTAGTTCTGAGTTTAGTCTTAGAGTGAATAATGTAGAACGAACGAATATTGAATGGTTGGAAATACTCAGTGATTGCA